>ML786020.1:334701-402821 GCA_009831015.1 Picea engelmannii | reverse complement strand
GAAGATACGCTGATTTCTTTCTTTCCATATATTCCATAAGAGGAAGCCTAATGAAAGTGACCATGCTCGATTAATTACTTGGCAGCGATATCGTCCTTTCCTCCAGTTGATAATCGTTTCGACAATACTAGCATTATTTTTGTTCGTTTGGCGAAACAGGAGCTCCAAATCTCTCCATATCGATTGTATCGCCGGACAAGTATTGAGAAGATGTTCAGTGGTTTCATTATCTGCATGACAAAGCACACAATACGATGGTCCTATCATACCCCTTTTCTGTAGATCTCCCATGTCAGGATCCGCTTATGGCTTAAAATCCATAGAAAGTATTCTACTTTAGGCCAATGTTTTAGTGCCCAAATCTTTTTCCACAGTGGCTGGGCAATTTGGTTAATTTATTGTGAGTGGATGTAGTACCCTTCTTTAATTGTAAACTGTCCTTTTGTTGTATATCCCCATCGCAATATATCGGATCCTGTAACTCGTCTGAGTTTCCTTGTTTTCAATTCTTTGGTGAAATTATCCCATTGTTGTGTTGGTGGGGCTGCCTCCCATCCATTTTTATCTTTCCACGTCCTCCAGGCATCATTATTGTTTGTACACCAGTAATGCTGTACTAAACGATGAGTTGGTGTGTTTGTAAACAAAAAGATTTCCCCCAATTCTAATCGAGTGAATAGTTTTTCTCTCTGTTGCGAGGATTCCTCCCAAAAATTTTCATTTTATCTTTGGGATTTTTATAACTTTTCAAAATTAATTATTTCAATGATTTTTTAATGTGTTTTTATAAAAAATAAATTATTTTATAGAAGTTAAAAAATTGTAGTATGTAAAAATTAATATATAACTAGTTTGTTTGAATTGAGTTATTGTGAATTAATTCTTTTTAAAAAAAAAATTTAATATAAATAAAAAAAGTGGCAATAAATATCAATTGGGCATTTTGTAATTCTTTCAAATATCATCTTTAATGTCTTAATTACTAAAATTTTGTAATTCTTTCAAAAGTGGTGAAGTATACGTAAATTAATGTCATAGATGATGCATCAATGCAAATATGAGTTAATATTGGTTCAAATACGAGTATTGTTATCCTCATACATCAAAATTGAACCATTCTAGTTGTCATATTCGAAGAAAACTAATGGAGTTTAGTGAAAACTAATTGTATTATTCAAAGAAAATTAGTGGAGTTTAGTAATAAACTTCGTTATATTCAAAGAAAACTAGTGGAGTTTAGTGAAAACTAGAGGTTTATTTAGGTTCTTTGACCTTTTTTAAATTAACTCTACTGTATCAAATTTGAATGATGAATGTAACATCTACTTCATTATAATATATGAAGATAAAAAATAAAAAAAATACTCGTTCACATGTACAAAGCATTTTTTATTTTTGCGAGTTAATTGTTTGATTTTAGATTTTTTTAAATATAGAAATTGATAATGATATTAATATATAAAAAAAAAATTAATATTTTATTTTGGATTTCCTTTTTTCTATTATAATTTATTTGATTTATCATTCCTTAATATTTTGTATATTTATATTCTTAAATAAATTATTTGTAACTAAAATCATCACATCATATAATCCATCCATGTATGAATTTGTTTATTGAATTTTCCATGACAATATGCATTTATATAAATATGTAAATGTGATATGTAACATTTGAAATAAAAACTCATGAAAATAAAGATGCATGGTCTACTAAAACTTAAAATTACTTGATAATGGGTGGTAGGTGGAATATTAGGCTAATGGTAGATGTGAAATAAATGAATAACTTTGATGCTTTTGAAATGTAAGGAAATTGATTTTGGAGTTCATAATAGTTTATAAATTTGTATTCTTAAATAACTTATTCATAATTTTAATCATTTCATACAAGATAATAAGGAATTCCTGAGAGATTTATTGATTTTTATATTTTTATATATATATTTATAGGGGTGTATAATTTAATATATCATTTTAAAAGTAAGAATTTTTATTTTCGTATATGTAATAATAGGGGTGTATAATGTGATATGTCATTCTAAAAGTAAAAATCTATGTAAATAAAGATTCATTTTACAAAAAATATGGAATTAATTGATAATGAGTGTTAAGTTGAATATTAAGACTCACTAGAGATTGGTCACATGTAAATATCTTTGAAAAGTTTGAACTATAAGGAATTTGATTTTTATCCCATAATTTTTTATAGATTTGTATTCTCGAATAAATTATTTTTAATTCGAATAATTTCATATAGTCCAATTAGGATAGAAGTTAATTATTGAATTATTTATTTATATAGATAATACGATTACATAAATATGATATGTAATTTTTTGAGGTAAAATTCCATGTAAATACAGATTCATTTCTTATAAAAAGGAACATAAATTCACTCACATGAAGATGCGGGTTGAAAAAGTGGTAATGGGGTGCAAAGTAATGCATGCACATTCTTAGAAACATGTATGCATTCCTAATCCTATAGCCTCGGTGTTCACCAAACTTCCACAGGCATATGCCAAGTAGGATACGTACACATTGTTTTGTGCTAATCATGCACGTGCTCAAGAATGCATGCATGTTCTTGTGTTAAATGTGCACATTCTTGAGGATCCACATGTTCTTGAGTATAAGCATGTGAGCATTCCTAAGAAGGACCATGTGTGTGTTCCTATGCCTAAATCCTTCAATTATTTTTCTTTGGGTCAAAGACAATGTGTAGGTTCATTCATATGCACATATACTCTGAATAAATAACTTTTTTGAACACTTATATGCACATATACTCTGAATAAATCACTTTGTTGCATATATATGCACATATCCTTCATATGTTGGGCACCAAGTTTTTCTTCGCCTGCAACCTTATAAGAAGACTTCACTCAATGTTGAACATTGTCAGAAAATCATCCCCAAATTTCATGGTCCTTATACAATTCTCGTGAGTGTGGCTCGTGGCCTACAAATTAGCTCCGCCTAGTCACTCTAAGATCCACCCTATTTTTCATGTCTCATGCTTATATAAAGTGATTGGAACCAAGTGCCAGAATCAAACCAGTCTCCCTAAGTTGGATTAAAAAGGTTCCATTTGGTTGAAACCACAAGTAGTCTTAGACTAGTGTGAGTGTTGTCTCCATTAGTGCACAATAAAGGAATTTTTAGTTCAGTGGAAGGATAAACCACCAGAAGATGCCACATGGGAGTCGACTACCATTCTGCACCAATTTCCTCAACTCAAGCCTTAATGAGAAGGTTTCTTTTCAAGTGGGAGGGCATGTTAGGGACTAAACCTCCCTAACCCCTCACGTAAGTAGAATAATATATTTTCCATGTAATTAAAGTCGACATTAGTAAATAAGGCCTATATAATAATGTGAACAAGTCTAATGTAAGCATACATAATAGAATCTTTCAGTTCTAGAAAGATGTTCCTCTAGAATGTTCTTTAGAAGAAAAAATTAGTACAAATAGGAGTAGAAGGAATGATAAAGTCTTTTCTTCAGAATTATTGTAATAAAGGTCTGCTTTGTTGGAGGTTTCCCCCTTGACAAGCAAGTGAACTTGAATTTTTGTCAATAAAGGTACCATTGTTGGCGTTGTTATTCTATATATTTTGTTGTTTTACTTGTATTTGTCACAATATTTCTATTTATGCTTATTATAATATATATGGTACCTTATGAACATAAGTCGGTCACACATGAATGAATTTGAAATTTTTTGAAATATAATGCATTTAACTTCGAGATCCATAACCTTTTTAAATGTGTATTCTTCATCCAATTGTAATTGTAATTGTAATAGTCTCATATAAGGAAAAAGAAAAACACAAACTCATTTATTGAATTTTATTTTCATATTTCCATTAATATGAGTGTAAAAATTAGATTTATATACAAAATCATCTAAATAAATATGTATTTCTTATGGAAAAAAAAAACAAAAAAACATAGGATTCTTCACCTTGAAAATAGTGTTCAAGTAAATTTTCACTTCGAAAAAATGTTCAAAAAATCCTTCAATATATAAATTGTTATTCCAATAAAAACTTGAACTTCAAAGAGATAAAAAAAAAAAATTGCATTCAAAACATCAACCACCTTGTTCAAAGCATCAAGAAGGATGATTCAAACTTTTTATTAGGGGCTCCACATATGCAAAACCATGAAATGAGCAAGTGAATTGTGTTAAATTGGTTTGGCCGAAAGTGTATTTACAATATTTTGTGCCAACTAAAATGAAACGACGTGTCCCTTGATTAAGCGAGGAATCGGTTTATTTTCTACAGATTCCATTAGAAAAATATATTTCAGCGAGGAAAAATATTTTTAGGATGAAAACCTATGAATTCCATCCCGTTTATTTGAAATTTGGAGGTTGCGGACTCTTGTAAATACATGTGGGGGAAAACATGCATTTAAAATATGCAACTTTTTCATCTTGGTCAACTTCAAAAAATTCTAGAAATTATAATATTCATTTGTTAGATTCAAAATTATAGTCATAAGAAAATAGAGTCTCTATAGATTGTTGTAGTATATTTCATTTTTCAAAAAAAATAAAAATAACAATAGATACATTGTTGGGGGAAAATAACTCATTATCATTCCATTCATTTTTAAGGAACATACTCTGAAACAATTGCCAAATTTAAATATCAAATATTGTAACATCCCGCTCTGGCGCACTGAGAAAACTTATTCTTTGAGGACACTTGCTCGCAAGTGATCTAGACTATTATGATATTAAAACATTTTTCATTGATTATGATATGTTATGTTAGATCACATGATGTTTTACTGGTTTGACATAGACAGGTTCTATTGACTCAGTTTTACTGAGTGTGCAGGGTTTTGGACCTTGAGGATGCAGAGGCATTGACAAAACCCCTTGGACTCCTGATTGAGTCAGGGAGTGTGCTATTTGGTTTGATTGTTTACTGTGATTTTAGTACAATTGATTTGATGATATGATGTGGACATGTTCTGACACAATTGTTGATGATGCGGGATGACGATAGCTTACCGACCAGACTCACATATTGAGTAAAGGGGCCACCCATGACTACCAGAGAGGTTGAGGGAGAGGTCGTGGCTCAAACTATAGGTTAACGATTACCTAGTTCTAGAGGACCCATGATGTTGCGAGGGCAAACTGCGACAATCGGTCGTGATGATTCTAAGGGGAATGCAATAAAGTCGGGTCCTTATTCCTTAGAGCCCTTAGTCTCCCACAAGTTCACATGGCTGAGTGTTGCCTCCAGGGGTTATTGATGTCTACCAATCAGTCAAGAAGCAAGTGGCACCCTTGGAGCATGTGGTGCACCGTGAAGGGCACGTCACGCAAAAGAAACAAAAGAAGCGAGTGGCACCCTTGGAGCACGTGGTGCATCCTGAAGGTCACGTCGCACAAAAGAAACACTAGAGGCGAGTGGCACCCTTGGAGCACATAGTGCGTCCTGAAGGGCACATCGCATTGATGATGTTAAAGAAATGAACCTAGATGGCCTTAAGACTAATATCTCATAAGAAATTTTAAAATGACTCCCCTAATTAAAATGTCCCCTAGTTCAGAATCTAAGTCCTAAGTCTAAAACTTCTCTAGGGGTAAAATTGTGTCTACCCGTAGGAAATTCTCTCTCTAAAAATAAAATAATAAAGTCTAAAATAAAAACCACTTAGGTGATAATGGTAGACTTGATAAATTTTTGGGTAAAATGAAGAGAGTAAGAACTTAAATAAAATATGTGAAAAAAAAGTGGGGGTGGGTGGGGGGGGGGGTAAAGAAGAATTTAATTTTTAACTTGTGAAAGTATAAAAAGATATTAAATTAATAATAAAAGGAAAATATTAAATAGACCAACTGCCATTTTGGCTCTAATAAAAAGGGGAAAGAAGGGAATAATAAAAATTAGGAAACTAAGGAATGGAGGAAACATAATAAGGGAAAGAAAGGAACTTATGGTAAAAAGCGAGGTCAACTTAGTAACGAATCTGCAATAAAGAACTTTCTAAATTGAACTAAACTAGAAACATCATTTTGGGGAAAGTATTTAAAACTTGTAAGGGAATCTAGGGACACCTAGGAGTAAAAATAGGAGTAACTCTAAGTGGGTGAGGGAAATAAGACAATTTAATAAATTAAAAAGAATAATTAATGGAGAAACTTGGGGGATGAATGACACTTGTACGATAGAGAATTTTTAGAGGATTTTCATTAAAACTTAAATTAAAAGAGATTTTGGGAATGTTTGGAAGTTCAAAAACGCTATAAAAGAGAGGAAGGAGGAGGAAGTAGGGATCGACTATTAGCGTAACGTTACGCTGCTGTATTTGTGACTTGACTAATTACTTGTGGGGAGTTGGGATTTCCCAGCTTGGATAGGAGTGGTAGCTCAACCGTGCTAGGCGAGCTGGGAGCTAGACATACCATCTCAATAGTGTGTGGCCCCTTTGCGGCTCAGGGGGCTAAGGGGGAAGCAGAGTACCACTAACATTGGCTGGCAGGTACCAGTGAGGTCTCAAAGGTCGGCAAGAGGGAGCGGCATGGAGAGCATGGACGTCATTCGAAGCGGGTGATCAAGCAAAGGTATGCTCATTGATTTTTAGATTAGAATGCATGAGGACGTAGGTTGGGATCTTGTTGAATTAAATGGCTTAATACTTCGGCAATTATAATTGTGTACCGAGTGTAAATTAATAACTCTATTGTTGTATTTCAGTACTGGTTAAATAGAGAAAAATGGCTAGGGCTTCGGCAATTGTGTTAGATGATCGTTGTAAACCAAAAAAAAAAATCTAACCCTAAGTTGTTCAACAAGGGAGAACCTAGCCTTGCGCTCCTCTCACTGTTCCTTGCATTGTCCAGTGGCCTTACATTATGTGAATTCACCTTTCTGTATTTATGGAGTTGACTCTTAACCATTCAGTGACTTTACTATCTGCGTTTTATTAATTTTTCAATCTACCATTTAGCGGTCAGTGATTTATCCCTATTTGGAAAGCATCCTTGATATGGTTTAGAAAGTGAAACTACCCTTCTGGACTGCAATTTTCTGTCTTGAGTTAGCATCATGTTTTATTTTTTTTTCTGCATTATCAGTTGGTTACCTAGATGCTTTGATCTTGATGGAATCTCTTTTAATTCTAGTTAGTGTTATCCTTAGCCCCTGTGTTAGATTCCTTGCACTTAACCCGCATTTAAACTTAAGACCTATAGCGATAGAGGTGTAGATCATTTCAGTCTATGACCAATGCCTTCCAGTCTGTGTCGCAGCCCCTGTAAAATTTCCCTTGAGCATGTCTCAAGCAACGAGTTATACCTTCTTGGAATGCGTTGTTCTAACCCCGGTTGCTAGTGAATATGCATGCACCTACATTTCTAGTGTACCTAAAAGCCAACGAAGTCCATGGCTGGCCATCGAGCTTGGTTACATCGTTACCTCCTCTAGTGCCCACTTAACCCTTGAGTCTCGTGCACGGTGATAGGTTTCCAACTATGGTTGAACCCAACAATTGCATGCTACTGGCTGCAGGTTACCCTCTTTCATTCCACCATACCATCACCTTGACTGTCATATCACACTTTAGACCTAAATTGTTTGAAGTGTGTGAAATTTTGGGAGGTTTTAGTTTACGGTCTTGTCTGTTCTACGTAGCCTGTTCCTCCTACCCTTGTGAGATCATGTGGGTTGCCATTAAATGGAATCACTTGTCCCCCTCTTAGAATGTTTTTGGGCGCATCCTGATGATGGAAAACTAATGAAAATGTTTGGAACACCTCCACGTGTATAGCTGGTAAGATGCTCCACACCAGAACCGGATATTATTTCTTGAATAGAAACACCTGTTCGTCACCCGCCCAGTTCCGAGCATCATTAGAGATTTTACCACTTTTTACCAGTTTGGCTATATCAACGCATGCCCAGGCTTTACGGACAGACCACACCAGTTTGGAAGAAAACTAACCAGTGGTAGAGCATCTAAGGAAAATATTTTTGAATTATGCAAACTTCAGAATTCCTCATTTTGGGGAGGTGAGACAGTGCATGGATTGAGCTGTCAACTCTTGACCTGTTTTAAATGTTATTTTAGAAACAGTCACCCTTTTAAATGCTAGGCTTCAACGCCTGAATTACTTAAATCACCTACCTTTAATTATTCTATTTATTACTTTCCAGCATGTTTTAGTGTTATTTCAACTCGACATACAGGAATTGCAAAAGCAAACCCACTTTCTCTGATATCCTTCCACAATAACTTGGTGTTCCCGGTTAGCATTTATGATAGCATCTTTTTAATTGATTTGTTGGACAAGACCTTTAGTCTTAACAACCAGATAGTAATTAAATGGAAATTAAATTGACCTCAACCTCTTCAATTTAAACAACTTTTGATATTGATCGCATACAAATTTCTAGGTCTTTAGTTGATGAACAACTATTGGAAGGTTTCCTGCACCATAAAGAAATTTAGTTTTCCTTTATTTAACTGATAATGTCCCTTTTCTTCTTTTCATTTAAATAATAATAACCTTTATTTTACTTTTATCTCCCTATTAAGATTATGTTTTATGGTTCAAGATTTTTAGGATTAACATGTTTAAAGTAGTGAGGTGTTATTTTTATTAATTATTAATGATAATAATAACAATTGCTATCACTGTTATTATTTTGGGATGAGGAATTTGATGTAAGGGTGGTTAAGGGGTGGATAATCTACTTGAGGTATTGTTATATATAACCACATGATTATTAGATCTTGATTTGCAAATAGAATACTTATGACCTTAATAACAATTTAATGCAGTTGATTGAACTAGTACTCTGATGACACTGTAATTTGAATTTCGCAACTGATTGGTTTTAGGACTAAATTTAAATTACGCCTTGAGGTCATTATGCACTTAGACATGCTTCCAGGGTTCGTAGTGGAGATTGGAATAAGCTGTGCTAATTTCCTTACTGGCCTTATTATCATTGTCTTGTAATGTGAATGTTATTCTTGAAAAGTTATTGTAACTTAAAATGAAATGGTCTTGTCATCTTATGGCAATGATATTGTAGTTTTATTGTTATGGATAACACATAAGATGTAAGGTGCTTGTTATTTTTACAAATTTAATGTGATATAAATGTAATGTGTTTATAATTCATAGCAGCGTTATTGTAATTTTTATTGTTATTGATAAACATATATGGTGGAATGTCCTTGAATTAAGTACAATAAATTATTCTGAGTTAGTAAATGAGAGTTTTTGTTCATTTAAATAATGTTGTACTTGGTTAGTAAACCTTCTGTGTGTTTGGTCTGCTTGTGTCGGGCAGGATGTAGACACCTTCATATTCCTCAAAACAGTCACCAGCCCTGAGACCTTAAATGGTTAAAATCGATGGGAACCTGGGCTTGAGCATTGCTTATGTGTCTTGGAGGTCCTAACAATTGTAAGGTAGGACGGGCGGGTAGTCAGTCTTACTTATTGTCGATTGATCGTCGTTAAATGCATGCAGTTACTTGTTGTGCGTCTTCTATAGTCTTGTTGTGTACGTTGTGGTTTGCGTCTTTTTCGTCATCGGGTGGCGACGCAGAGTCGAATATGTTTGTTCCCTTGTACACGCACACACACACTCTTAAAAGAAAAATAAAAATAAAATTGCACTTGTTATATGAGGTTTGTCGTCGTAACAAGCAGGAGCATTACAAATATCAATAAAAATAATTTCAAAAATAGTGAGTAAAAACTAACAAAATTCTTCACAAGTTTTTTTTTAATATGAAGTAAAAATTCTAAATAAAAAAAATAATTTTGTATACCAAAAGTTGAAGAATTTGTGAAAATATTTTTTTTTCTCATAAAACAAGCAAAATAGACACTCATCTTCATGATTTAATCATATGTAATTTTCAAAATAAAAATACATTTCTTAGAAATAACTAATTTTTTAAGTTAGAGGCACTTGATTCCAATTCCATAACCTTTTGTAAATTTCTTATCTTGAATCAATTACTTGTAATTACAATAATCTCATAATTTCATATTAGACAATAATGCACAATGCCATTTATTGACTTATTACCCAAAAAAAAAACATATAATAATTTATAGTGTCCTAAGTGGGGTATTAAGTATCAATGGAGAAGACTCCTAGATGGATTTGTTTAAACTTTTGAATGGTAAGGCAATTGATTTGCTAGAACATCACTTTTTTTAAATTTGTAAAAGTCATTTCATATAAGACAAAAATATGTTTTTTTTTTTTTGTAAGTAAGAGTTTGTATTAAATATAAGATTCCTTCTCAGAACCAGGATCCAAAATACATAAACAGAGTTATTCGGTTGTAATTATTGAACTGCTCCATGAGGAGAAACTAGTTCAGCCAACCGTAGATAACAAGTAACAAAAAAGTGTAGTCTGTTTCTGACAATGCTATAGAAAACTAGATTCTTAACTACCATGAGAGCCACTAGAACTAAAGTAGGGGACAAGCACAGTGTAGTCTGGAACATACTCGGGCAAGATTCCAAGCCAGGGTTCTTCAATGACAGGTGTCCCGCCGGTCCATTGCATGTCCATGGCGCTGTGGCTCTTGTCGTCGGGCACTTGGAGGCTGCTACCCTTCGCTTCTGTTGCCGCTGCCGAAACTGCGATGTCGCCTGCTCCTTCAATATTTTCCAAAGTCGTCGTCTGCGCGAGAGGACTTGTGGTGCCTGGTTGGCCTTCCTTCCCCTCGGATAGAGGACTTCCTGCTATGGAGGCGTGTTGCTGACTGCTCACATAATCACTGGGGCTCTCGGAGGCCTCACAAGAATACTCAGGAGCGGCTGGAGAGGGAGTATCTAGGAGCTGGAGGAGTATAGAAAGGTGCCCCTCCATCTGTTGGACTCGGAATTGGAGATCGCTCACCCCCTCACGTAGATCGAAGACTAAATCATGGAGAACAACAGAGTGTTCACGCGGCAGAGAGGTAGAAAGCTCCGGTGAATTGTGGCTAGGTCGACTGTGGCGTGATGCCGGAGGGGAGAGGGAGTGCTTGCCGCGATGAGAAGGCCGAGCTGGAGTCCAGAAGGGGTCCACAATGGCCAAGTTGTCCAGACCTGGAGCGACAGAACCAGAGGGCGAGGAGGATGTGCGGGGGCGTCGTGGGTGCCATGGAGAGCCCCGACGGGGACGCATGCGATGGAGAGGCATGGCGGGACTCGGCTTCTGCAGAGGGTCTGCAGAGCCAAGGAGTATGAAGAAAACTGCCTGAAAAACCATGAAAAACGCAGAGCACAGGTTGAAGCCACACCACCAAACGAAACTGTCGACGGGGTACTGCATATTGCAATGCATGGAGGCGGTCGAAATAAATGGAGTTAATGCTCCTGCCATCGACGTTGAATGCTCGTTAAAGCTCGGGGGTGACGACTGCGTGGGGCACGAGACGGGCACATGGCTCCGTGCTCCACTGGCCGCCCCCTTCACCCGCACTTTGCCAAGTGGCCCACGATACCACCCCATCCGGGGAAGACAAAAATATGTTAATTTACCTATTGAATTGTATTTACTTATATACATTAATTAATTTACTTATATACATTAATTAAAGTATATAAATATAATATGTAAATTTTAAAAATAAAAGTCCATTTAAATAAGTATAAGTACAAAGTATTTTTTATTTTTGCCAATTAATTGTTTGATTTTAGATTTTTTTAAATATAGAAATTGACAATGGTATTAATATATAATAATTTTTTTTAATATTTTGTTTTGGATTTCCCTTTTTCTATTATAATTTATTTGATTTATCATTCCTTAATATTTTGTATATTTATATTCTTAAATAAATTATTTGTAACTAAAATCATCTCATCATATAATCCATCCATGTATGAATTTGTTTATTGAATTTTGCATGTCAATATGCATTTATATAAATATGTAAATGTGATATGTAACATTTGAAATAAAAATTGAATTTTGCATGCCAATCTGCATTTATATAAGTATGTAAATGTGATATGTAACATTTGAAATAAAAATTCATGAAAATAAAGATGCATGGTCTATTAAATAATCTTAAAATTACTTGATAATGGGTGGTAGGTGGAATATTAGGCTAATGGTAGATGTGAAATAGATGAATAACTTTGATGCTTTTGAAAGGTAAGGAAATTGATTTTGGAGATCATAATATTTTATAAATTTGTATTCTTAAATAACTTATTCATAATTTTAATCATTTCATACAAGACAATAAGGAATGCCTAAGAGGTTTATTGACTTTTATTTTTTTATATATATTAATATGGGTGTATAATGTGATATGTCATTTTAAAAGTAAGAATTTTTATTTTCTTATATATATTAATAGGGGTGTATAATGTGATATGTCATTTTAAAAGTAAAAATCCATGTAAATAAAGATTCATTTTACAGAAAATATGGAATTAATTGATAATGAGTGTTAAGTTGAATATTAAGATTCACTAGAGATTGATCACATGTAAATATCTTTGAAAAATTTGAACTATAAGGAATTTGATTTTTATCCCATAATTTTTTATAAATTTGTATTCTTAAATAAATTATTTTTAATTCGAATAATTTCATATAATCCAATTAGGATAGAAGTTAATTATTTATTTATTTATTTATATAGATAGTACAATTACATAAATATGATATGTAATTTTTTGAGGTAAAAATCCATGTAAATACATATGCATTTCTTATAAAAAGGAACATAAATTCACTCACATGAAGATGAGGGTTGAAAATGTGGTAATGGGGTGCAAAGGAATGCATGCACATTCTTAGAAACATGTATGCATTCCTAATCCTATAGCCTCAATGTTCACCAAACTTCCACAGGCATATGCCAAGTAGGATATGTACACATTGTTTTGTGCTAATCATGCACGTGGTCAAGGATGCATGCATGTTCTTGTGTTAAATGTGCACATTCTTGAGGATCCACATGTTCTTGAGTATAAGCATGTGAGCATTCCTAAGAAGGACCATGTGTGTGTTCCTATGCCTAAATCCTTCAATTATTTTTCTTTGGGTCAAAGACAATGTGTAGGTTAATTCATATGCACATATACTCTGAATAAATAACTTTGTTGAACACTTATATGCACATATACTCTGAATAAATCACTTTGTTGCACATATATGCACATGTCCTTCATATGTTTGGCACCAAGTTTTTCTTTGCCTGCAACCTTATAAGAAGACTTCACTCAATGTTGAACATTGTTAGAAACTCAACCCCAAATTTCATGCTCCTTATGCAATTCTCAAGTGAGTGTGGCTCGTGGCCTACAAATTAGCTTTGCCTAGTCACTCTAAGATCCACCCTATTTTTCATGTCTCATGGTTAGATAAAGTGACTGGAACTAAGTGCTAGAATCAAACCAGTCTCCCTAAGTTGGATTAAAAAGGTTCCATTTGGTTGAAACCACAAGTAGTCTTAGACTAGTGCGAGTTTTGTCTCCATTAGTGCACAATCAAGGAATTTTTAGTTCAGTGGAAGGATAAACCACCAGAAGATGCCACATGGGAGTCGACTACCATTCTGCACCAATTTCCTCATCTCAAGCCTTAAGGAGAAGGTTGTTTTTCAAGTGGGAGGGCATGTTAGGGACTAATCCTCCCTAACCCCTCACATAAGTAGAATAATATATTTTCCATGTAATAAAGGTCGACATTAGTAAATAAGGCCTATATAATAATGTGAACAAGTCTAATGTAAGCATGCATAATAGAATCTTTCAATTCTAGAAAGATGTTCCTCTAGAATGTTCTTTAGAAGAAAAAATTAGTACAAATAGGAGTAGAAGGAATGATAAAGTCTTTTATTGAGAATTATTGTAATAGAGGTCTGCTTTGTTGGAGGTTTCCCCCTCGAAAAGCAAGTGAACTTGAATTTTTGTCAATAAAGGTACCATTGTTGGCGTTGTTATTCTATATATTTTTTTGTTTTACTTGTATTTGTCGCAATATTTCTATTTATGTTTATTATAATACATATGGTACCTTATGAACATAAGTCGGTCACACGTGAATGAATTTGAATTTTTTTGAAATATAATGCATTTAACTTCCAGATCCATAACCTTTTTAAATGTGTATTATTCATCCAATTGTAATTGTAATTCTAATAGTCTCATATAAGGAAAAAAAAAACACAAACTCATTTATTAAATTTTATTTTCATATTTCCATTAATATCAGTGTAAAAATTAGATTTATATACAAAATCGTCTAAATAAATATGCATTTCTTATGGAAAAAAAAAAACCATAGGATTCTTCACCTTGAAAATAGTGTTCAAGTAAATTTTAACATCAAAAAAATGTTCAACAAATCCCTCAATATATAAATTGTTATTCCAATAAAAAGTTGAACTTCAAAAAGATTAAAAAAAAAATTGCATTCAAAACATCAACCACCTTGTTCAAAGCATCAAGAAGGATGATTAAAACTTTTTGTTAGGGGCTCCACATATGCAAAGCCATGAAATGAGCAAGTGAATTGTGTTAAATTGGTTTGGCTGAAAGTGTATTTACAATATTTTGTGCCAACTAAAACGAAACGACGTGTCCCTTGATTAAGCGAGGAATCGGTTTATTTTCTACAGATTCCATTAGAAAAATATATTTCGGCTAGGAAAAATATTTTTAGGATGAAAACCTATGAATTCCGTCCAGTTTATTTGAACTTTGGAGGTTGCGGACTCTTGTAAATACATGTGGGGGAAAACATGCATTTAAAATATGCAACTTTTTCATCTTGGTCAACTTCAAAAAATTCTAGAAATTATAATATTCATTTGTTAGATTCAAAACTATAGTCATAAGAAAATAGAGTCTCTATAGATTGTGGCTGTATATTTCATTTTTCAAAAAAAATAAAAATAACAATAGATACATTGTTGGGGGGAAATAACTCATTATCATTCCATTCATTTTTAAGTAACATACTCTGAAACAATTGCCAAATTTAAATATCAAATATTGTAACATCCCGCTCTGGCGCAGTGAGAAAACTTATTCTCTGAGGACACTTGCTTGCAAGTGATCCATACTATTATGATATTAAAACATTTGTCCTTGATTATGATACATTATGTTATATGACATGATGTTTCACGGCTTTGACATAGACAGGTTCTATTGACTCAGTTTTACCGAGTGTGCAGGGTTTTGGACCTTAAGGATGCAGAGGCATTGACGAAACCCCTTGGACTCCAGATCGAGTAAGGGAGTGTGCTATTGGGGTTGATTGTTTACTGTGATTTTAGTACATTTGATTTGATGATATGATGTGGACACGTTTTGACATGATTGTTGATGATGCAGGCTGACAATAGCTTACTGACCAGACTCACATATGGAGTAAAGTGGCCACACACGACTACAAGAGAGGTTGAGGGAGAGGTGTGGATAACAACCCTACCACAACCTACTATGACTCTTGTTGTGGCTTGAACTGTAGGTTAATGATTACCTAGTTCAAGAGGACCCACGATGTCGTGAGGGAAGACTGCGACAGTCACTCGCGACGATTCTAAGGGGCATGCAATAAGGTGGGGGCCTTATTCCTTAGAGCCCTTAGTCTCCCACAAGTTCACCTAGCTGAGTGTTGACTCCAGGGGTTATTGATGTCTACCAATCAGTCAAGAGGCAAGTGACACCCTTGGAGCACGTGGTGCATCCTGAAGGGCACGTCGTGCAAAAGAAACAAAAGAAGCGAGTGGCACCCTTGGAGCACGTGGTGCATCCTGAAGGGCACGTCGCGCAAAAGAAACACTAGAGGTGAGTGGCACCCTTTGAGCACGTAGTGCATCTTGAAGGGCGCATCGCATTGATGATGTTAAAGGAACGAACCTATATCGCCCCAAGAATAATATCTCATAAGAAATTTTAAAACGACTACCCTAATTAAAATGTCGCCTAGTTCAGAATCTAAGTCCTAAGTCTAAAACTTCTCCAGGGGTAAAATTGTGTCTACCCGTAGAAAATTCTCTCTGTAAAAATAAAATAATAAAGTTTAAAATAAAAACCACTTAAGTGATAATGGTAGACTTGATACATTTTTGGGTAAAATGAAGAGAGTAAGAACTTAAATAAAATATGTGAAAAAAAGGGGGGGGGTAAAGAAGAATTTAATTTTTAACTTGTGAAAGTATAAAAAGATATTAAGTTAATAATAAAAGGAAAAGATTAAATAGCGCAACTGCCATTTTGGCTCTAATAAAAATGGGAAACAAGGGAATAATAAAAATTAGGAAACTAAGTAATGGAGGAAACATAATAAGGGAAAGAAAGGAACTTATGGTAAAAAGCGAGGTCAACTTAGTAACGAATCTGCAATAAAGAACCTTCTAAATTGAACTAAACTAGAAACATCATTTTGGGGAAAGTATTTAAAACTTGTAAGGGAATATAGGGACACCTAGGAGTAAAAATAGGAGTAACTCTAGGTGGGTGAGGGAAATAAGACAATTTAATAAATTAAAGAGAATAGTTAATGGAGAAATGTGGGGGATGAATGACACTTGTACGATAGAGAATTTTAAGAGGATTTTTATTAAAACTTAAATTAAAAGAGATTTTGGGAAAGTTTGGAAGTTCAAAAACTCTACAAAAGAGAGGAAGGAGGAGGAAGTAGGGATCGACTATTAACATAATGTTATGTTGTTGGATTTGTGACTTGACTAATTACTTGTGGGGAGTTGGGATTTCCCAGATCAGATAGGAGTGGTAGCTCAGTTGTGCGAGGTGAGATGGGAGCTAGAGGTACCATCGGGATAGTGTGTGGCCCCTTTGTGTCTCATGGGGCTAAGGGGGAAGCAGAGTATCGCTAGCATTGGCTGGGAGGTACCGGTGAGGTCTCAAAGGTCGGCAAGCGGGAGCGGCACAGAGAGCACAGACGTCATTCGAAGCAGGCGATCAAGCAAAGGTACGCTCATTGATTTTTAGATTAGAATGCATGAGGATGTAGGTTGGGATCTTGTTGAATTAAATGGTTTAATACTTCGACAATTATAATTGTGTATCGAGTGTAAATTAATAACTCTATTGTTGTATTTCGGTACTGGTTAAATAGAGAAAAATGCCTAGGACTTAGGTGATTGTGTTAGATGATCGCTGTAAACCAAAAAAAAAAAAAACTAACCCTAAGTTGTTCAACAAGGGAGAACCTAGCCTTGCGCTCCTCTCACTATTCCTTGCATTTTCCAGTGGCCTTACATTATGTGAATTCACCTTTCTGCATTTCTGGAGTTGACCCTTAACCATTCAATGACTTTACTATCTGCATTTGATTAATTCTGCAATCTACCATTTAGCGGTCAGTGATTTATCCCTATTTGGAAAGCGTCCTTGACATGGTTTAGAAAGAGAAACTACCCTTCTGGACTGCAATTTTGTGTCTTGTGTTAGCATCATGTTTCATTTTTTTTTCTACATTATCAGTTGGTTACCTAGATGCGTTGATCTTGATGGCAGTTCTTTTAGTTCTGGGCAGTGTTATCCTTAACCCCTGTGTTAGATTCCTTTCACTTAACCTGCATTTAAAATTAAGACCTATAGCGATAGAGGTGTAGATCATTTCAGTCTTTGACCAACGCCTTCCAGTCTGCATCGAAGCCCTTGTAAAATTTCCCTTGAGCGTGTCTCAAGCAACGAGTGATACCTTCTTGGAATGCATTGTTTTGACCCTGGTTCCTAGTGAATCCGCATGCACATACGTTTCTAGTGTACCTGAAAGCCAACGAAGTCCATGGCTGGCCATCGAGCTTGGTTACAGCGTTACCTCTTCCAGTGCCCACTTAACCCTTGAGTCTCGTGCATGGTGATAGGTTTCCAACTGTGGTTGAACCCAACATCTGCATGCTACTGGCTGTGGGTTACCCTCTTCCGTTCCACCATACCATCACCTTGACCGTCAGATCACTCTTTAGACCTAAATTGTTTGAAGTGTGTGAAATTTTGGGTGTGTTTAGTTGATGGTCTCGTCTGTTCTACGTAGCCTGTTCCTCCTACCCTTGTTAGATCATGCAAGCTTCCATTAAATGGGATCACTTGTCTCCCTCCTAGAGTGTTGTTGGGGGCATCCTGATGATGGAAAACTAGCGAAAATGTTTGGAACACCTCCACGTATATAGCTAGTAAGATTCTCCACACTAGAACCATATATTATTTCTTGAATAGAAACACATGTTCGTCACCCACCCAGTTCCGAGCATCATTAGAGATTTTACCACTTTTTACCAGTGAGGCTAAACCAACACATGCCTAGGCTTTACGGATAGAACACACCCATTTGGAAGAAAACTTACCAGTGGTAGAGCATCTAAGGAAAATATTTTTGAATTATGCAAACTTCAAAATTCCTCATTTTAGGGAGATGAGACAGTGCATGGATTGAGCTGTCAACTCTTGACCTGTTTTAAATGTTATTTTAGAAACAATCGCCCTTTTAAATGCCAGGCTTCAACATTTGAATTACTTAAATCACTTACCTTTAAGTATCATATTTATTACTTTCCATCATGTTATAGAGTTATTTCAACTTGACATACAGGAATTGCAAAAGCAAACCCACTTTCTCTGATATCCTTCCGCAGTAACTTGGTGTTCCCGATTAGCATTTATGATAGCATATTTTGTATTGATTTGTTGGACAGGACCTTTAGTCTTAACAACCAGATAGTAATTAAATGGTAATTAAATTGACCTCAACCTCTTCAATTTAAACAACTTTAGATATTGATCGCATACAGATTTTAGGTCTTTAGTTGATGAACAACTATTGAAAGGTTTCCTGCACCATAAAGAAATTTAGTTTTCCTTTATTTAACTGATAATGTTCCTTTTCTTCTTTTCATTTAAATAATAATAACCTTCATTTTACTTTTATCTCCCTATTATGATTCTCTTTTATGGTTCAAGATTTTTAGGATTAACATGTTTAAAGTAGTGAGGTGTTATTTTTATTAATTATTAAGGATAATAATAACAATTTCTATCATTGTTATTATTTTTGGATGAGGAATTTAGTGTAAGGGTGGTTAAGGGTTGAATAATCTACTTGAGGTATTGTTATATATTACCACATGATTATTAGATCTTGATTCACAAATAGAATACTTATAACCTTAATAACAATTTAATGCAGTTGATTGAGCTAGTATTCTAATGACACTGTAATTTGAATTTCGCAACTGATTGGTTTTAGGACTAAATTTAAATTACGCCTTGAGGTCATTATGCACTTAGACATGCTTGCAGGGTTCGTAGTGGAGGTTGGAATAAGCTGTGTTAATTTCCTTACTGGCCTTATTATCATTGTCTTGTAATGTGATTGTTATTCTTGCAAAGTTATTGTAACTTAAAATGAAATGGTGTTGTCATCTTATGGCAATGATATTGTAGTTTTATTGTTATCGATAACACATAAGATGTAAGGTGCTTGTTATTTTTGCAAAGTTAATGTGATATAAATGTAATGTGTTTATAATTCATGGCAGCGTTATTGTAATTTTTATTGTAATTGATAAACATATATGGTGGAATGTCCTTGAATTAAGTACAATAAATTATTCTGAGTTAGTAAATGAGAGTTGTTGCTCATTCAAATAATGTTGTACTTGATTGGTAAACATTCCCTATGTTTGGTCTTCTTGTGTCGAGCAGGATGTAGACACCTCCATGTTCCTTAGAACAGTCGCCAGCCCTGAGACCTTAAATGGTTAAAATCGATGGGAACCTGGGCTTGAGCGTTGCTTATGTGTCTTGGAGGTCCTAACAATTGCAGGGTAGGACGGGCGGGTAGTCATTCTAACTTATTGTCGATTGATAGTTGTTAAATGCATGTAGTTACTTGTTGTGCGTCTTCTATCATCTTGTTTTGTACATCGTGGTTTCCATCTTGTTCATCATCGGGTGGCGGCACAAAGTCTAATGTGTTTGTTTCCCTTGTACACGCGTGCACACACTCTTAAAAGCAAAAAAAATAAAAATTGCACTTGTTATATGAGGTTTGTCGTCGTAATGAGAAGGAACGTTACTAATATCAATAAAAATAATTTCAAAAATAGTGAGTAAAAACTAACAAAATTCTTCACAAGTTTTTTTTTAATGTAAAGTGAAATTCTAAATAAAAAAAATAATTTTGTATACCGAAAGTTGAAGAATTTGTGAAAAATATTTTTTTTCTCATAAAACAAGCAAAATGAACACTCATCTTCATGATTTAACCATATGTAATTTTCAAAATAAAAATACATTTCTTAGAAAAAACTGATTTTTTAAGTTACAAGCACTTGATTCCAATTCCATAACCTTTTGTAAATTTCTTGTCTTGAATCAATTACTTGTAATTACAATAATCTCATATTAGAAAATAATGCACAATGCCATTTATTGACTTATTACCCAAAAAAAACATACAATAATTGATAGTGTGTCCTAAGTGGGGTATTAAGTATCAATGGAGAAGATTCCTAGATGGATGTGCTTAAACTTTTGAATGGTAAGACAATTGATTTGCTAGAACATCACTTTTTTTAAATTTGTAAAATTCATTTCATATAAGACAAAAATATGTTAATTTACCTATTGAATTGTATTTACTTATATACAATAATTAGAGTATATAAATATAATATGGAAATTTTAAAAATAAAACTCCATTTAAATAAATATGCACTTAAAACAAAGTAGTATTTTAAATCTACTTTATAGCTAGTTTTAAGTGGGTTATTCGGATAATGATAAATGGTTCATAGATTAAGGAGATTGTTTTTTTTTTTTTTAAATGTAAATTACTTGATTTCTAGTCCACAAGTTTTTATAATTTTTATTCTTAAATCAATTAATTATAATTGCAATCATTTGATATAATCCAACAAGGTATAAAGTCACTTATTAAGTTTTATTTTCTTACTTGCATTAATATGATTATACAAATGTGAGATGTAAATTTTCAAAAAATATATATTTATATATAATTAATTGGTAATGAATTAAAGAATGAAATGGACTATTCAAGATCATTGGAGATGAGTCATTTGATTTCCTAATACATATTTTTTTTTGAAATTTGTATTCTGAAATTAATGCTTTCTAATTGAAATCATCTTATATAAACCAACAAAAGAAGAAATTATTTATTGAATTTCATTTACTTATATGCATTAATACAAGTGTATGAATGTAATATGTAATTTTTGGAATAAAGAGTACATCTAAATGTAGATACACTTCCATAATTAATTGATATTAAGTGCTAGGTGGATTATTAGGGACAATAAAAATGTGATATATAATTTTTGGAATAAAGAGTCCATGTAAATGAAGACACATTTATTAAAAAAATAAAAAATTAATTGATATTAAGTCCTAGGTGGACTATAAAGTTCAATAAGAAGTGAGTCATACATGAATGGATTTGAACTTTTTAAAATTAAATGAACTTGATTTCCCATTCCATAACATTTTGTAAAATTGTGATCTTACATCAATTATTTGTATCTCAAAACAATTAGTTCATACTAAGTTGATTTGAACTTTTTAAAATTAAATGAACTTGATTTCCCATTTCATAACATTTTGTAAAATTATGATTTTACATCAATTATTTGTATCTCAAAACAATTAGTTCATATTGAGTTTTAGGTGAACTATTAAAGTCAATAGGAGATGGTTCATACGTGAATGACTTTGAACTTTTTGAAATGAAAGGGATTTAATTTCATAATCCATAACATTTTCTAAATTTGTAGTCTTAATCAATTATTTGCAGTCATAATAATCTCATAGAAAATAAGAATTCACAAAGTTATTTATTGAATTTTATTTTCTTATATGCATTAATAATAGAGTATAAATGCGATACAAATTTTTTGAAAGAAAAATTCATGTAAATAAAGATGCATTTCTTTAAAAGAAAACACATAATTAATTGATAGTGAGTGTTAATTGAACGATTCAAGTTTATTTGAGATGGGTCATAAATGAATACTTTTAATTTTTTGAGTTGTAAGGAAATTAAGTTTCAAGTCTATAATTTGTTGTAAAATTGTAATCTTAAATTAAGTATATGTAATTAAAATCACTTCATATAAGCCAACAAGGAACTAAGTTATTTATTGACTTTTATTTACTTATATGCAGTGATACAATTGTATAAATGTGATATTTTTAGTGACTTTATAATGGAGCATGCACAAGATGTGTTGATTAAGGATAATACAATAGTATAGGTTGTACAAGGTCGTAATTTATTATTTATTATATGAAAAATATTTGGTTATTTTCATATTTAATGTAAATTGACCTCCTACATTGCCATTGATCCAGTCGATGGGCATGACTTGGACAAAGAAATATGAGATGTGTTGATGTTCCAAATGCTTTTTTATTATCTAGTTCTATAACCATGGTCATTATAAACATGTGTTTGAGGAAGGCCCTTAGTTTTGGGGAATATCAAGACTTTTTATAACCCCTTGGTTCCCAATTTTTTATCATAATATTATGTGTATTACTAGAATGCTAGTTTGGGTTCATATTTTAAATTTGTCATTACAATTATGGTATTTACCATTTTTTTGAGGATATGGGAACACTTTGGGAATTCACATTAAATCATATTTTGAAAGTATCGTGGCAGTTTTATGTATAGATGCACATATATTTATTTTGAAATAGACCTTATTAAGGGTATTCAAACAAATTATTCTTGGATGTAAATGTTTTAAATTCACATAGGTCTTGGATTGTGAGAATACAACATTCAGGTGTAGGACATGGCATCTTCCATGTAATTTACAAGCTACTTGTCTCCATGATCAAGCTCATCCGTAGTAATAAGTAGTAATAAAGGGATCAAATCAAAACTAAAGGTATGAAATTTTATAGAGAAATCGAGTTTGGATACTCACGTTGATTAGATTGAAGTAAATTAGTGATTGAATATTGACATTGATCAAAAATAGGTAATTTGGTAATATAATATAAGGACAGTTATGGAATCCACTCTTTTTTGGGGGTATAGAATAGAATAAATTGGTACATGGCTTTCCTCTTTGATGGAGGTTATGGTAGATGTAGTCCCTTTAGGTGAAACAAAAAGGCATCATGAAATAGATACCTCCAATTCATATAAGGAACTTGTTCCTTCTAAGATTCATGATCTCTCACTTGATCACTTATTGTTAATTACCGTGACATATTTAGTGGGATGGAAATAAGTTAAAAATAGGAAGGAGAAAAAAAGAAATATTTAGGATTATTTTTTGAAGTGAAAGAAATTACATGTGTATTAATTCTATAATTTTAATCTTGTAAATGAAATATGCATTCGTACTCTCTTAAGTGAAGTATATGCATATACATTAGTTTATTTAAATAATTATCTAAACATCTAAATAATGTGTTTTTTCATTCTAAAATGGAACATAAATTACAATTTTTCTCTTGAAAAATATAAAATACATTTCATACAAAAAAAAATTATGATTAATTGATAATGAGTATGAAAGGGATTATTCAATCTCATGGGAGATGGTTTATAGATGAATGACATTTAATACATAATAATCTTGAAAATTAATATATTAATTGATTATGTATTTGTAGTGACATTAAACATTATCATTAATGATTAAAGAGAACAAGGACATATACACAATTCAACTAAAATCGTCAACAAATGTGTTTCAACATCTATTATTTCTACATTTAAATTTCATGTCGTCTTCTCCTCCTCTTGGTGAATGTAATTTTCAACCATAAAAATTTTACTATGTTTTATTGGCACTATTACATTGCGTCACGTACTTTGTAGACTTGAAAATACGTAGATATCAATACCCCTTCCTTTCATACCACTCGTGAGAGACTATTACTTTGACTAGTACTCTTGATGTTGGTTCTCAAAGGATACCCATTTACTTAAGTTCATAGTAGGCATCTCAATGTACCAACTTCCCTCATTTGGGAACTCTCTTGCTACACTTGGTCAACTTATACCCAAAAAAATAGGAACTATATCATATTGTTAACGAAGACATGTACAAGTACTACCTCTAATTTTCTTGGGTAAATATCCCTTGGGGATTATTCCATGATGGAATTATATATAAATCACTTCATGGAGATGAGTGACGGTGTTATTTTCAAACCATCCCATACACTCTATGGAGATGAGTGACGGTGTTATTTTCAAACCATCCCATACACTCTATGTCGACACTCAAAAAAAACTTTATGCTGGTACCAAGTTTGTTAGCACATTCTCCAAGTTAAGACAGACCATGACCTTTTATGAGTTGACAAGGTGTGCCGACATTTTCACTATCAGGATACCAAGATGGAGTATCACCTTATTTTTCGTATAATATGGAGAATCACTTTAATTTTCTATTTCCACGCTTACTACCAAGTCTAAAGTCGTTTTCATAGATTCTCCCTGGAATATTAGAACTCCCACTCCACCTTCTTCAGAAACCTTGATCATTGGTGAATATTCCTATATATGAGAGAATCCCTCATGCTTATATATTCATTGCACAAACCACCTACTATATTGGACACCTCCATGACACTCACCTCCTTTTCAGTGAAATGTACTCAAACAAGAGGCAGGCATGGTGAAATACTATCACAACATCTATACTAGTGATATGACACATGGGAATCTCAAGCAATATACTAGTGATATGACACATGGGAATCTCAAGAAATTCACCTATGATATACTTGAAATGTCATCATTAATCCCCCATTTTAGTACCGATTCAATAGGTAGCAACACCCCTACCCAAAAATGTGGTAAGATGGTTGTGTGGGGTGGGTTGGAGCCATTGGCCACCAAAAAATATTCGAATTATATTACACAACCATATATCACTATTGAATCTTATACATATATACTAGATTATATGTCTTAGATATGTTTCTTATAAGATTTTTTTTCCCACTCTCATTATGTTTTATTACTCTTTACTTAGCAGTTCAAATTTTGATCTATTAATTTTGACCTATTCATGGTTAATAGTTGGACAATAACTAATTGATCTAGATTCATCTTAATACTATATATATCATGCAATAAGATGGATCAAATCTTTCAAGATAAAAACCTTTTTTTATAGTGTAAAAATTGAGGAAAGATTCACACTTTAAGGGATTTAATCCCTCACAACATTTGACAGATCCAAAGCTAAGATGATTCTAATCATAGAGTTTCACATTAAAAATTTAGATGATCATCATTATGTTTCTATTTTAAATGAATACTTAATAAAGTAACAATCAATGAAAAAGAATGTGAATAGTAATAAAGTAATATGATTCTATATAAGAAGATGAATAGAAATAGGTGAATTGTATATATCAATGCATTCTAAATAGAATCTCTTTCACACCATCATAATGTGTATTGTGAAATTGTTTTTCACTTTGCTATTGTTAAAGTCATTTTACTTGATAATTATACAACAAGAAAGACTTTGGATAGGAGTATTGTTATTGGACCAATTTCCTTCATAGTATTTATGCAATTAATACATAGAATCATTTTTCACTATATTATAAATGAGACAAATGTACCATATTGTCTTGCATTATATTATTGTTTAAATTATTACCACGACTTAATTTCTCTAAATCATTTTTCAAGGTATCATCACTTAAAAATCAATGTACCCTATTATTTTTATATATGAAACTACTTGATGCCTATACATTGTACCATTACTAAAATTGATGCAACTACTTGATGCCTATGCATTATCTCATTGATGAAATGACTACAATCACCTAACTTTTCTAAATATTTTTTCACTATATCATCCAATCAATGAAACTATTATTTTGAAAGTTATATCAAACTATTGGATGGTTATGGGTTATACCATTGGTGAAATCAATGCAACCACATAATGGTCCAAATCATTTTTCATTCTATCATTAATTGAATCAATATAAATTATTGTTTTGTGTTTTATCCTTGTTGAAATCAATGCAAATAATTGATGTTTGTCCATCATATCTTGGTTGAAATCAATTTACTTGTTTAGTGTTATTTCTCATAAATAAAATTGGGCCCTATTTATGGCATAATAAATGAACACTTCATATAACAATGCTCCTATCTAAAGTCTTTCTTATTGTATAGTGGAAAACATTCAAGCAAGTAAATTTCACAAAATTATAATTAATGTAAATTCTCTATAGAATAATGAGCTTAAAGAATAATGACATTAAGGGACAATTATGATACATGTATGGAATCAACTCACATTAAAAAGAAATTTACCTAGGCCACTCATCAATACATCATAATGAAAAACACTCAATCAATTGTCTATACAAATAAGACTATTATTCTATTATGGTTATATTTCGGGCTATACTATGAAAAAATCATAGAAAGAAATGAGACTCTAAGATAATTAATCAATAAGATGATCAATCCAAAAAATGATTATCGTGGAAGAAGATGAAACTGGAGAATCTGATCGCTCACTTATTTATTGATTCATAACATAGATATATATACATACATTATTTTAGAGAAATCTTTAAGAAATATCTAGATATGATCTTTCTAGAACTAAACCAACTAATTCAACATTTCTAGAAATAACTCTTATCTTCTAGAACTCTCTATCACTAAGTCAACCAAATTCTTAGAACTAGTAGGAGTAATTACCATACACCAACATTGCCCCTTAATTACGACCACTAACAAAATTAACCATTACATTTGATAATGTCTTTATTGGCTTACAAAATCATGATTTTTTTCTCTACAAGTTTTGTTTTCTTTTGCTCCAAACTTTATATTCTTCATATATTTTATTATTCTCTCTTTTTCTTTACTCTGATATTCTTCTTCAATATTTATTCATATTTTTATTTTATTCATTTCATTCTTCTTCTGCATGTTCTTTTACTTCAACTACTACTTATTGAGCATTTATGTTCACAACATTTTTATTTTCTTCCATATTCTCTTCTATTGTTGCAAAAGCTTCAAAAACTATGATGATTTACCTTATTTGGTTTGTTCATTCTTCTAATGAATATTTTCCATATATTGTTTCACCTTTATCATACTTGGGATTTGTGAGCCATTCCTCAAGAAACTCTTATTCTACATCATAATCAAAATCAACATTCATTGGAACTAAATTATTCTGACATTTTGCTGCAAATCTAGTTTCATTTTCTTCTTCAACTTCAATTTATTTACCATGCTCTTTATCTCCATCTTATAAAGCATCGCATTTTTCTTATGCAATTTCTTCAAAAGAATTCTCCAGAACAATTATAGTCTCAATGTTTGGCTCTTCCACAACTTTTTCTGTTACAATAGACAATTTATCTACAATTGGAACTTTATGTGACTCATATTGACATTGATGGGTGTTTCTACCACTCTCACTATATGTCAATTTCAAAATATCCCAAACTTCTTTTCACATAGTTGATGCTTCAAATTTTGGAAGAATTCTCCCATCCAAGCCTTGTTGAATGAGAGATAATGTTGCTCCATCATCCTTCACGTTGACGACAACTTGATCTCTTTGATATTGTGTCATTCCCTTATATGATAAATTTAGTGGTGCTTCAAGCCCATTCAAAACAATGTCCCATAAATAATCTATTCACAATATCGTTCTCATTTTAATGTACCAAATATCATAGTTTTTACCAAAGAAAATAAGAGGCTTGAAAAAATCTATATTCATAACTCCATATAATTTCTTTGTCAAATGTATTTTTCTAGTGAAATAATTACAAAAATACCTTTACCCTTTTATTTATCTCTCGTATTACATATTTATTTAATCTTCCATGAACACATTTAATATAAATATTGGTTCCTTTGATATATGAGCCCACATAAATTCAAAAAAAAAAAATTAAAAGTTTAATAAACTCCAAATAACTAATTTTGCAAAAGATTTTTTTTTAACCCAAATGATTTACTCCAGAGTAATTATGACAATATTTTATCTGTAATGATCCTCCTGGTTACGATGACAAACCTCTTAAAACAAGTGCATTTTTTTTTGTGTGTGTGTGCGTGGGTGTACAAGGGTAAAAATACATTCGACTCTGTGTTGCCTCATGATGGTGAATCATGACGCATGCCCTACAATCACAACATAACAACTTAAGATGCACATAGAGCTTCCGAAAGCAAGGAATGACAATCAACCGACAATTAAAATAAGACTGACTACCCATCTGTCCTACCCTGCAATGGTTAGGACCTCCAAGACACATAAGCAACGCTCAAGCCTAGGTTCCCCTCAATTTTAACCATTTCAGGTCTCAGGGTTGGAAACTATTCTGAGCAACATGGAGGTGTCTACATCCCGCCCGACACCAGCAGACCAAGCTTACATGCTAAGGACCAAGTCATACATCTCAATGCAATCAAAATTAATTACACAAGATCTAGAACCCTTGCAGTGAGAAAAAAAAATCACATTAACGTTCTTATAACCTAATGCCAACATTCATTAGCAACAACGCACCCTCAATATGAAGCGCAACTGAAAAATGACTCCGTCAACAACCAACCATTAGTTAAGACTCGGCATTACCTACGACTCAAATGGCAGTAATTATAGATCAATCACTCCGTTAATTTCCATTAGTCGACGAGTTACCAAATCCAACCTTAAAATAATGTAAATTCAATTAATTGCAAATCCCCATTTACTAAACCAAAAACTTATTGTACTTAGTTCAAGACATTACATTTTATCTCTTATCAATGATAATAAAATTCAACATTATTACCATAAAATAATAACCACATTAACATTAACATTACCATAAACAATAATAACATTGAATTTTAACATTACCCTAAACATTAGCATTAACATTTAAACATTACATTACATTAACATTACCATAGAAAAATAATAACATTGAAATTTAACATCACACTAAACATTAGCATTAACATTAAACATTACATTACATTAACATTACCATAAAGCAATAATAACATTGAAAATTAACATTACCCTAAACATTAGCATTAACATTAAACATTACATTACATTAACATTACCATAAAGCAATAATAACATCGAAAATTAACATTACCATAAAACAATAATAACATTGAAAATTAGTGGCCCAACAACCATGCCAATTAAAGAATAAAAATCGACAAAAAGAAACTAACGGTTATGAGTGCATGCCATAAATCAAGGGCTACGTAAGAGCGCATGCCAGAATCACGAAATCAAATTGGCAACTAACAAATTGGCTACTAACTTGCTCAGGAAGTATCAGAAAACCAGAATCAACCTGGCAACCAACAAATGGAAACTTTAACCTAATTTAACTGATAATAAAGTAATTATATCATCATGCAAATGAGACGGAATGAACTTCAGTTGTGCATCGTTATAACTCACCTACCAACGATAACTAAAACATCAACGGTCCATTAATGTGAAAACCTCTAGGCCACTGAAATTCCATTATTGATTAATATAAGGGGTTGGTTGTCAAAAAGGAGTGTCGTTCAGTGAAAAAAATTTGCAAGGCTGTTATGCGATTCAAGAAGGTCGTATCTACTAAAAACTTCGAAAAACTTAATAAAAATTGGTCAAGCCAAACGAGTTTGTAAGAAAATTATATTTTAATAAATGATTTAGGCATTCCTTTTAACACTGAAATGATTTTATAACAAGTGATATTTTAAAAAAATGTTTATAATATTCACTGATTTTCTTTTAAAAATAATGTAAATACTTTTCACCGAAAGAACAGTTTGGTAGATTAGCTTAAGTAGTTTAAAGTTGTGGTTTCATATGTTGGTTGTTATGAGGTTTTGTATGTTTGTTGTTATGAGGTCACGGTCAACTCTGAGGGATAATATATTATAGAGATTATTGGACTTTACTTCATAGATACAGATTATCAAAAATCCAATCAATCAAATATAAATATATTATAAGGCTTATTGTACTTTACTTCATAGATATAGATTACCAAAAACCCAATCAACCGTCTATGTAAGTAATTTTTGTCAGCAATAGATCATGGTGGTAGCAATCGGTTGTCTAAAGACTAAGGTCGCTGACATAAATCTAAGAAGGTGTGGACCAAATAAAAGTGTTGTCAACAAATAAAAAGAATCGTTGACCAACAGTGGCAATACTGTCAATGCGTTTACTCATAGATCAGAACACTAAAATCTATTGTTGTATCTTTAGGAGATATGGTACTGGCATCCAATAAATTTAAAATCAAGGTTATTACATACAGGTTCAAGTCCAGAGGCTGCCATGCTGCGTCGATTCGTCTAACGGAGATTATTACGGTCTAAAAAGAGATGAAAATGCTTCCCAATCAATGAATGCATGAAAACTCAATTTTTTCAGTAGGACACTACTCAGTAAATTTCGCCATTCAGGGGATGGAGATGCAAGGATCAATACACAGAAATTTTGACGGAGAAGTGAAGAAGGTGCAAGGCTATAATTTAGTCAAAATTTACACAGTAAAATTTTTACAGCAATGATAACTACACAAAATTTCATCGGAGTAAGTAAATAAGAAAAACCAATCAGTCCAACGAGATCCAAAATAGATTGAAGTTAAATATTCTTCCATCCAGATTACCCAATGCACATGCATATCTAAATCATAAATCCTAATGCATTCTACTCTACAAATCAAGGAGTGTATCGTTGCCTAATCACCCACTTCGAATGATGTCTTTAAGCTCCATGTTGCTCCCGCTCGCCGACCGTCGAGAGTACACTAGTACCTCCCAGCCAATACTAGGGGTACTCTTCTTCCCCCTTAGCCCCCCAAGCCACAAAGGGGCCACACACTATCTAGATGGTACGTCTAGCTCCTAGCTTGCCTCGCAAGGCCGAGCTACCACTCCTCTCTGAGATGGGAAATCCCAACTCCCACAAGTAAATCAGTGAAGTCACTATTCCTGCAGCATAACGTTACACTAACAACCTATCCCTTCTTCCTTCTCCTCCCTCTCTTTTATAGAGTTTTAGAACTTCCATTCTTTCCCTAAATCTCATTTAAGTTAAGTGTTAATAAAAATCTTCTAAAAATTCTCCTTCGTGCAAGTGTCATCCATCCCCCACTTTCCTCCAATATTTACTTTCTTTAATGTATTAATTGTCTTATTTCCCTCACCCACCTAGAGTTACTCCTAAAATCACTTCTAGGTGTCCCTAGATTCCCTTACAGGTTTTAAAAGCTTTCCCTAAAAAGAAAATGCTAAATCAGTTCAAAATTAGAAGTTTCTTAAATGTCGATTCTATCCTAAGTTGGTTTCCCTCTTTTTACCATGAGTTCCCCTCTTTCTCTCTTTAGGTTACCTCCTTTCCCTATTTTCCTAATTTTTACATTTCCTTCCTTCCTTTTTATTTGAGCTAGAAAAGACAGTTGTGCAAATTATCCTCTTTTTACTTTTATCATTAATTTAGTACCTGTTTAAATTATCAAAAATTAAAATAAATTAATTTCTTCTTGACATTTTATATCCACAGATTTTAATTAATTTCTTACTCTCTTCATTTTACCACAAAAATTTATGAAGACCAAAACTATTACTTAAGTGGTTTTTAGTTTAAATTTTATTATTTTATTTTTATATGTATATTTTCTTAAGGGTAGACAAAATTTTACCCCTAGAGAAGTTTTAGACTTAGAACTTAGATTCTGAACTGGGCGACATTTAATTAGGGAAGTTGTTTTAAAATTTCTTAATGTGTTGTCTATCTTAGGGTCATCTACGTTCATCCCTCTATCATCATCAATGCGACCTGCCCTTTAGGATGCACTAGGTGCTCCAAGGGTGCCACTCGCCTCATATGTTCCTTTGTGCGACGTGCCCTTCAGAATGCACTATGTGCTCCAAGGGTGCCACTCACCTCTTTTGTTTCTTTTGTGCGACGTGCCCTTCAGGATGCACCATGCACTCCAAGGGTGCCACTCGCCTCTTGACTGATTGGTAGACATCAATAACCCTTGGAGTCAACACTCCTCTAGGTGAACTTGTGGGAGACTAAGGGATTCTAAGGAATAAAGCCCCCACCTTATTACACACCCCTTAGAATCATCGTGAGTGATTGTCGCAGTCTGTCCTCACGACATTGTGGGTCTTCTCGAACTAGGTAATCATTAACCTACAGATCGAGCCACGATGGGAGTGCTAGTAGGCTATGGCGGGGATGTTATGCACACCTCTCCCTCAACCTCTCTAGTGGTTGTGTGTGACCCCCTTACTCCATATGTGAGTCTGGTCTACAAGTTATCGTCAGCCTACATCATCAACAAATCATGTCAGAACATATCCACATCATATCATCTAATCAAATATACTAATATCATAGTAAATCAATAAAACTCCAATAACACATTCCTTGACTCAATATGGAGTCCAAGGGGTTCCATCGATGCCTCTGCATCCTCAGGGTCCAAAACCCTGCACACCCAGTAACACCGAGTCAATAACACCTGTCTATGTCAATATAGTAAAACAACATGTCATCTACCCATGATGCATCAAAATCAAAGACAAATGTTTTAATATCATAATAGTCCGGATCACTTACGAGAAAGTGTCCTCAATGAATAAGTTCACTCAGTGCTCCAGAGTGGGATGTTACATACACGCCCTATTGTTCTAAACTTCATCCCGAAGTTTCACAGTATAAATGCTGAAAATAAAGTGTATCACAGTATCATATGTCTAACTATCAAACAAAAATGGAAAATGCTAGTGCATATCATATGCGTCCTCCCAGGTCGTCAAGTGCAGACTATAATTGTCCCACTAGACCTTGACCTGATCTATCGTTTGATGTCGTAGTTGTCGAATGTGATGATCCAAGATGCGGACTAGCTCAGACATGAGCGCCCCCTTGTCCGATACCTGCAAGGAACTCATGTCAATAACATGTGTAGGATCACTAATATAATGTCTCAAAACAGATACATGAAAAACATTGTGCATACACCTCACAGAATCAGGCAAGGCTAGTCGATAGGCGATGAGCCCCTTTCTCTCCACAATATCGAAAGGTCCCACGAACCTAGGAGAGATTTTATCTCTCTTCCCAAACTTGATTGAACTCTTATGCAGTTTAACCTGCAAGAAGACTCGATCACCAACCTCGTAACTACGGTCAACTCGGTGTGCATTGGCATAACTCTTCTGTCGATCCTCCACTTCTTTAATCCTTTGTCTTATGGTTTGCATTTGTTCTTCCATTTCTTAAATCACTTCTGGTCCTACCAGGACCCTATCCTTAATTCGATCCCAACTCAAGGGCGTCTGACACGATCGCCTGTAAAGAAACTTGAAAGGCGTCATCTTAATGGTTCTCTGGTAGCTATTGTTGTGAGCGAACTCCACTAATGGCATGAATTCCTCCCAACACTTTTGTTGGTCCATCACATACATGCGCAACATGTCCTCCAAGGTTTGTTTCATTCGTTCGGTCTTCCCATCAGTCTCCGGGTGATATGCAGTACTAAAGTTAAGTTGGGTTCCCAAGGCCTCTTGGAAACTCATCCAAAATCATCCAGTAAACACCGATCCTCGATCGGATATAATATTCTTAGGCACGCCATGCAGCCTCACAATCTCACTGATGAAACTTTGGCTATGTTAGGTGCCTGATACGTCATACACACAGGAATAAAGTGAGCACTCTTCGTCAGAGTGTCTACGACTAGGAAAATAGAGTCATGTCTCCTTGTCGTCAGTGGAAATCCAACAATAAAATCCATCGAAATAACCTCCCATTTAGATTCTGGAATGGCATGTGGTTGAAGTAATCCTGTTGGGTGTCTATGTTCAACCTTTACCTGCTAACACTATAGACATCTTGCCACATAGTTGACTATGTCTGCCTTCATTCCCTTCCAGAAGAATAAGGGCTTAAGGTCTGCCCTCATCTTCATGACTCTCGTGTGAGCCATATAAATTGCTCTATGAGCCTTGCTCAGGATCAACATCCTCAATTCATCGTTTAGAGGTACATAAATATGACCTCTAAACCTCAATAAACCATCGCTATCAAATGAAAATCCATCATATCGTGGTACCATCATTGTGTTTTGTCCAATAAAACCCTCGACCTCTTTGTGCCATTCATTGTCACACTGTAGAGTGAGAATATTCTCACGTAGATTCGTCTGAAGAGGCAACACTGAAAAGATGCATGCTCTCTGCCTCAATGCATCCGCCACTCGGTTCATGGTTCCTTATATGTAGGTAATCTTGAAGTCATACTCGCTAAGAAATTTCGACCAATGTCATTGTCGCACGTTCAGGTCACCTTGCGTAAATATGTGTTGTACTCCACAATGATCAGTATTTGGTTCAAATTTTCATCCAACAAGGTAGTGTCTCTAAACCTTGAAGGCATAGACGATGGCTAATAACTCCAAATCGTGCATCGTGTAGTTCTCCTCATGCCTTCTCAATTTCCTCGAAATGTAAGCAATCACTTGTCTGTCTTGTATCAAGACTCTGCCTAAGCCTTCCTTGGATCCATCTGTGCATACCAAGAAGTCTGCATCCATGTTAGGGACTTTTAGTATCGATTCTATTTTCAACAACTCCTTAAGCCTCCAAAATGCTTCTGCGCATTTCTCGGTCCAAACAAACTTCTTGTTTTTCTTCTGCAATTTCGTGATCGGATTTTCTATCTTCAAAAATCCCTTGACAAACTATTGATAGTATCCTACTAAACCCATAAAGCTACACACTTCCATGACATTCATCAGCACAGGCCATTCCATAATAGCCTCGACCTTGGCTGGATCCATGGTGATGCCTTCATCGGAGATGACATGCCCTAGGTAGTGAATCCTCAATTGATACAAAGAGTATTTGGACAACTTCCCATAAAATTTGTGCTCTCGCAGACACTGTATTACCAAGCGCAAGTGCTCGTCATTCTCCTCCATCATACAAGACTAAATCAAAATATCGTCAATGAACACTTGGATGAACTTGTCCAAGTACTTGCAGAACACCTTGTTCATCAAACTCATAAATACCCCTGGGGCGTTTGTCAGTCCAACGGTAAAATAGTAAACTCGTAATGTCCAAACCTCATCGTAAACATGGTCTTAGGGACGTCATCCTCTTTGATCCATAACTGGTGATACCCTGATGGCAAATCGATCTTGGAGAACACTGTCACACCCTTCATTTGATCGAACAGATCATCAATTCTCAGCAATGGCTACTGATTCTTGATCATAGCCTTGTTCAGTTGACAGTAGTCAATGCAAAGCCTCCATGATCCATCCTTTTTCATGCAAAAATAACAGGTGCACCCCAGGGTGACACACTAGGACATATCAGTCCCAAGTCCAGCAACTCCTTCAGTTGCATTTTCAACTCTTGTAACTCCAGAGTCGACATCCGATAAGGCGTTCTTGCTATCGGTTTAGTCCCTGGTTTTAGGTCTATGGTAAACTCCAATTCTCTCTCCGACGGCATCATAGATAACTCTTTCAGAAACATGTCAGAATACTCTCTCACCACTGGAAGGTGTTCTAGACCTTCCGCTACTCCCTTCTCATTTAATGCAAGGATCGCATAAAGCTTGCACCCCTTGCGCATACTATTTCGTAGCTGTAAGGAAGAGATGAACCTTAGGGAAACTCCCTGGCTTCACCCTATAATCACACATCTATTTCCCTTGTCATCGACAAAGCTCAACCATTTTGTCTTACAGTTGAGTATTGCCTCATGCGACTCCAACCAATCCATACGAATCACGACATCATAAGATCCTAGGATCGTGACGTCTAGGTTGTCCCTTGTGACAAACTCTCCCAAGTTAAGGGCACATCCCATAACCTTTCCTCCAACCTTTTGTTTGGCTCTTGAAGCCATCTCTATGAAGCTAAACTTGTTCTGTTAGACTGCCTTTACCTTAATCATTTTTAGCGCTGCACCAGAAATGAAACTCTCGATAGCATCGGGATCTATCAAAATACTAAGGGTCTAGTCAACGATAGTACCTGTCGTCTCAAGCATAGTCGACTAATGCTTTGCTTGGAGGTTATTCACCACTGCATGAATCCAATGGGCCTTGCCCATATCTCCCACGGTAGTGGGTCCGGGTGATCCAGTCACTCTGGTCCTCTCCACGGGGCAGTCGCGCTGGTAATGTGGCTCTCCACATGTCCAACACCCCTTCTTCAGCCCAGTAGTCCTGGTACCCAAAGTAGAAGATGACAGCCCACCAGCCTAGAAACCTAGTTTGTTCTGCTGAATAGGCCTAAACTGCTACTGCTTCGGGCGACGTTGCTGCTGATGCTATGGTCCCTGATAAGGTGTCTGCTACTGAGGTGTCAGTTTCTGAGGTGTGGTGAAAGTGGATACTCTCTGGAAGCCATGATATCTCAGTGTATGTCTCGCTGGTGTCTGGTGCTACTGTGTTCCAGTTGAAACCTATCCTGCTGGTCTCACTAGAGTTCTGGTTTGATCCCCACTAATAATCTCCTCCTCTGCAATGAGGGCCTTATGGACGACATCGTGCAAGGTTTGGGGCATCAAAATCCTAAACTTTGCACGTAGGATTCCATTAAGGTCGAACACGAACCTGTTGACCTTTTGTTCCTCTGTGTTAAGGTACGGAGCATACTGGAGTAGCTCCATAAAATGGGCATCGTACTCGGGCACCGTACGACCTCCCTATCGTAGGGCATTGAACTCATTGAGATGATGCTCAATGAATTCCTCTGAAAGGTACCTCTCTTGGAACCGTTCCTTGAACAGTTCCCATGACACATCTTCGATGGCCATGTTCAACTATGGTAGGAGCGTCTTCCACCATAGAAGAGCGCTCCCCTTTAGTTGAAATATCACCACGCAGACCTTCATGTTGGAGGTATAATCATGAAGTACGAAGCACATCGCCATGTTATCCAACCATGCCTCGATAGTGGCACCATCCGGGGCAGCAAAGAACTCGAGAAATTTGACCTTCTCGAGTTCATAATGAATGCTACTTTTATAGACTAGAGAGCACGATGGAACTTCAGCGGGTGCTGGCACCCTGGTCTCATCTTTTTCCAAATGACTGATCAATGCCTCAAACATGCACTCAAAAGATCTCATCATACCGATTACATCGCCAACTACTATTTACTCCTGTCTGAGAACCTGCTCATCTCTCTGGGGGTTAGACCCCTCAGGTGTGGATGCTACTGGAGGTGTTACGCCTCCTCCCCTCGCACCTCATCGTCTGCCTCTGCGGCATCCTCTAACCATGATTACCTGCACACACAAAAGTCAACTCAATCAACAATAGTATAATCAAATCATATCAACCAAATTTGTAGCGATCCCAAGTCATGGGTTGAACACCGCTCTGATACCATATGTAACGATCCTCCTCGTTACAACAACAAACCTCTTAAAAGAAGTACATTTTTTTGTGTGTGTGTGCAAGTGTACAAGGATAAAAATACATTCAACTCCGCGTCACCTCATGATGATGAATCATGACGCATACCCTGCAACCACAATATAAGAACTTAAGACACACATCGAGCTTCTGAAAGCAAGGAACGACAATCAACCGACAACATAAATAAGACTGACTACCCATCTGTCCTACCCTGCAAAGGTTAGGACCTCCAAGACACATAAGCAACGCTCAAGCCCAGGTTCCCATCAATTTTAACCATTTAAGGTCTTAGGGCTGGCGACTATTTTGAGGAACATGGAGGTGTCTACATCCCGCCCGACACCAGCAGACCAAGCTTACATGCTAAGGACCAAATCATACATCTCAATGCAACCAAAATTAATTACACAAGATCTAGAACCCTTGCAGTGAGAAAAAAGACAATCACATTAACATTCTTATAACCTAATCCCAACATTCATTAGCAACAACGCACCCTCAATAGGAAGTGCAAGTGAAAAAAAACTCTATCAACAACCAACCATTAGTTAAGACTCGGAATTACCTATGACTCAAATGGAAGTAATTACAGATCAATCACTCCGTTAATTTCCATTAGTCGACGAGTTACCAAATCCAACCTTTAAATAATGTAAATTCAATTAATTGCAAATCCCCATTTACTAAACCAAAAACTTATTGTACTTAGTTCAAGACATTATATTTTATCTGTTATCAATGATAATAAAATTCAACATTATTAGCATAAAATAATAACCACATTAACATTAACATTACCATAAACAATAATAACATTGAATTTTAACATTACCCTAAACATTAGCATTAACATTTAAACATTACATTACATTAACATTACCATAGAACAATAATAACATTGAAATTTAACATCACCCTAAACATTAAAATTAACATTAAACATTACATTACATTAACATTACCATAAAGCAATAATAACATTTAAAATTAACATTACCCTAAACATTAGCATTAACATTAAACATTACATTACATTAACATTACCATAAAGCAATAATAACATTGAAAATTAACATTACCATAAAACAATAATAACATTGAAAATTAGCGGCCCAACCACCATGCCAATTAAAGAATAAAAATCAGCAGCAAGAAATTAACGGTTATGAGTGCATGCCAAAAATCAAGGGCTATGTAAGAGCGCATGCCAGAATTACGAAATCAAGTTGGAAGCTAACAAATTGGCTACTAACTTGCTCGAAAAGTATCAGAAAACCAGAATCGACCTGGCAACCAACAAATGGCAACTTTATCCTAATTTAACTAATAATAAAGTAATTATATCATCATGCAAATGAGACAGAATGAACTTCAGTTGTCCATCGTTATAACTCACCTACCAGCGATAACTAAAACATCAACGGTCCATTAATGTGAAAACCTGTAGTCCACTGAAATTCCGTTATTGATTAATATAAGGGGGTTGTTGTCAAAAAGGAGTGTCGTTCAATGAAAAAAATCTGCAAGGCTGTTATGCGATTCAAGAAGGTCCTATCTACTAAAAACTTCGAAAAACTTAATAAAAATTGGTCAAGCCAAATGAGTTTGTAAGAAAATTATATTTTAATAAATGATTTAGGTATTCCTTTTAACACTGAAATGATTTTATAACAAGTGATATTTTAAAAAAATGTTTATAATATTCACTGATTTTTTTTTTTTAAATAATGTAAATAATTTTCACCGAAAGAATAGTTTGCTAGATTAGCTTAAATAGTTTAAAGCTGTGGTTTCATATGTTGGTTGTTATCAGGTTTTATATGTTTGTTGTTATCAGGTCACTGTCAAGTCTGAGGGATAATATATTATAGAGATTATTGGACTTTACTTCATAGATACAGATTATCAAAAATCCAATCAATCAAATATAAATATATTATAAGGCTTATTGGACTTTACTTCACAGATATAGATTACCAAAAACCCAATCAACGGTCTATGTAAATAATTTCGGTCAACAATAGATCATGGTGGTAGAAATCGGCTATCTAAAGACTAAGGTCACCGACATAAATCTAAGAAGGTGTGGACCAAATAAAAGTGTTGTCAACAAATAAAAATAATCATTGACCAATAGTGGCAATACTGTCAATGTGTTTACTCACAGATCAGAACACTAAAATCTATGGTTGTAGCTTTAGGCGATATGGTACTAGTGTCCAATAAATTTAAAATCAAGGTTATTACGTACAGGTTCAAGTCTAGAGGCTTCCATGTTGCACCGGTTCGTCTAACGAAGATTATTGTGGTCTAAAAAGAGATAAAAACGCTTCCCAATCAATGAATGCATGCAGACTGAAGTTTTTCAGCATGACATTACTCAGTGAATTTCTCCATTTAGGAGATGGATATGCAAGGATAAATACACATAAATTTCAACGGAGAAATGAAGAAGGTGCAAGGCTATAGTTTACTCAAAATTTACACAGTAAAATTTTTACAGCAATGATAACTACACAAAATTTCGCTGGAGTAAGTAAATAAGAAAAACCAATCAATCCAATGAGATCCAACACAAATTGAAGTTAAATATTCTTCCATCCAGATTACCCAATGCACATGCAGATCTAAATCATAAATCCTAATGCATTCTACTCTAAAAATCAAGGAGCGCATCGTTGCCTGATCGCCTGCTTCAAATGACATCGGCGCGCTCCGTGCCGCTCCCGCTCATCGACTGTCAAGACTACACCGGTAACTCCCATCCAACGCTAGGGGTACTCTACTTCCCCCTTAGCTCCCCGAGCTGCAAAGGGGCTACACACTATCTAGATGGTACGTCTACCTCCCAGCTTGCCTTGCAAGGCTGAGCTACCACTTCTCTTTGAGCTGGGAAATCCCAACTCCCACAAGTAAATCAGTCAAGTCATTATTCCTGCAGTGTAATATTATGCTAACACCCCATCCCTTCTTCCTTCTCCTCCCTCTCTTTTATAAAGTTTGAGAACTTCCATTCTTTGCCTAAATCTCATTTAAGTTAAGTTTTAATAAAAATCTTCTAAAAATTCTCATTTGTACAAGTGTCATCCATCCCCCACTTTCCTCGAATACTTATTTTCTTTAATTTATTAATTGTCTTATTTCACTCACCCACCTAGAGTTACTCTTAAAATCACTCCTAGGTGTCCCTAGATTCCCTTACAAGTTTTAAAAGCTTTCCCTAAAATGAAAATGCTAAATCAGTTCAAAATTAGAAGTTTCTTAAATGTCGATTCTTTCCTAAGTTGGTTTCCCTCTTTTTACCATGATTTCCCCTCTTTCCCTCTTTAGGTTACCTCCTTTCCCTAATTTCCTAATTTTTACATTTCTTTCCTTCCTTTTTATTTGAGCTAGAAAAGACAGTTGTGCAAATTATCCTCTTTTTAATTTTATCATTAATTTAGTACCTTTTTAAATTATCAAAAGTTAAAATAAATTAATTTCTTCTTGACATTTTATATCCACATATTTTAATTAATTTCTTACTCTCTTCATTTTACCCCAAAAATTTATGAAGACCAAAACTATTACTTAAGTGGTTTTTAGTTTAAATTTTATTATTTTATTTTTATATGTATATTTTCTTAAGGGTAGACAAAATTTTACCCCTAGAGAAGTTTTAGACTTAGAACTTGGATTCTGAACTGGGCGACATTTAATTAGGGAGGTTGTTTTAAAATTTATTAATGTCTTGTCTATCTTAGGGCCATCTAGGTTCATCCCTCTATCATCATCAATGTGACGTGCCATTGAGGACGCACTAGGTGCTCCAAGGGTGCCACTCGCCTCATCTGTTCCTTTGCGCGACATTCCCTTCAAGATGCACTACGTGCTCCAAGGGTGCCACTCACCTCTTTTGTTTCTTTTGTGCAACGTGCCCTTTAGGATGCACCACGCACTCCAAGGGTGCCACTCGCCTCTTCACTGATTGGTGGACATCAATAACTCCTGGAGTCAACAATCCTCTAGGTGAACATGTGGGAGACTAAGGGTTTCTAAGGAATAAGGCCCCCACCTTGTTGTGTGCCCCTTAGAATCATCGCGAGCGACTATCACAATATGCCCTGAAGGCATCGTGGGTCCTCTCGAACTAGGTAATGGTTAACCAGGGATGATTTTAAGGATGGAAATTTATTTTAAAATGTAGAAACATTAGAGAATCTTACTAATCCTTCATATGAAAACTATAAATGTTTGGCGATATTTTTGTAAAAAGATTCAAATTTCTAAGGATTTTATATAATTTTTATAAATTTTTGACGATTTTTAAGGTAAAATGATTTTATCCTACAGAATTTGGGCGAATCATTTTTAGAATAATGAATCATTTTTGGGGAAAAACCATGGAAAATTAGCCCATGAGCGAAATTTAGCCCCTAAAATCATCCCTGTGGTTAATCCATAGTTCGAGCCACGAAGGTAGTTCTAGTAGGTTGTGGCAGGGTTGTTGTCCACACCTCTCCCTCAACCTCTCTAGTGGTCATGTGTGACCCCCTTACTCCATATGTGAGCCTGGTCAGCAAGCTATCGTCAGCCTCGATCATCAACAAATCATGTCAGAACATATCCACATCATATCATCTAATCAAATATACTAATATCACAGTAAATCAATCAAACCCCAATAGCACACTCCCTGACTCAATCCAGAGTCCAAGGGGTTCCATTGATGCCTATGCATCCTGAGGGTCCAAAACCCTGCACACCCAGTAACACCAAGTCAATAGTACCTGTCTATGTCAATATAGTAAAACAACATGTCATCTACGCATGACGCATCATAATCAAAGACAAATGTTTTAATATCATAATAGTCTGGATAACTTGTGAGAAGGTGTCCTCAATGAATAAGTTCGCTCAGTGTGAAAGAGCGGGATGTTACATTATCCAAATATTTTCCAACAATTGTAACTTCTCCATCTCTATGGTGAATCTTTTAAATGATGATTCACTCAAGAATTATGAATACCCAAGGTGGGTAGATAATCTAATTGGACTTGATGTCTCTTGGGTCCCATGCAATGGACATAAATTTTTTGATTGATTTGGCCAAGATTCTCCCAGGATATAAACAAGATGTGTGCTACACCTAGTATTCTATTAAACAATAGTGGCGTCTAGGGTTTGGTGGCAGTTGTTTTCCCTTCTCCCTTCAGCGATGGATGATATCACTCAGTGCACAGAATCCAATTCCTTCAACAACAATGCTTCCTCAATAATTTCCTCCAATGAAATTATCCTCTAATGATGCAGTGAGTGTCCACCCCTACCATTAGAGTACATATGCAACAAAACATTCCTTCAATTGTGCATAATTGGGACCACAAATTCCCTAACACTTCCTTCATCATTGTTGCATCTCCTTGATTTGTAAACTTGATCATTCCCAACCCTAGGGTTGTGAATCTGTTCTAATATATCCATGTCCACTTACCCACAACACCAGTAAATAGATGCTACATAACACCAATCTGTATAAACTAGAAAATTACACATTCACTTGTTGCAACTAATCTCATGTTGCTCCTACTATAACACCTATTCAGTTATGTTACAACAAATTGTTCCTCACTCCATGCAACTTGCTTGGATGGCCTTCCATTACTGTCTGGAGACTTGAAATCTCGTTTTTGTTCATTCCAAGGCCAAAAATGCACATTTTTCCACATATACGCTCCCTATTAATTATAAAACAAGCATATACATAGGTTGCTCCATGACAACCTGCGTACATTAGGTTTTGTGCTCAAAATTAAAAATTATGTCGAGTTTCCATGCCATGTCACGAGATCCATGATCATTGACCTTCCAAATACTGGAAATTCTCTGAATCGACTCTTCAGTTCAATTTGAAAGCTATAAATTGAGCCATATCTAATCCCTAAGAAAATTCGACAATTCAACTTGGAGAGCAAAGACACTCTAAATAAATTTCACTTCATATTGAGTCTTCCCTTTGTCCTTGAAATTATGAACTCCTTTATTTCAACCACCAAGCTCTTCCTTCTTTGTGATGGAGAACCTCATTGAGTCCTATATATAATCTTGCCTTTGTGGAGGATTGAAGTGTTGGAGGCCCAGCTACAGGGACTTAGTTTCTCAGTTTCAATATACATCATTACAAAAGTTTGTCAACTATGTACTATTGTTGATCATTTTAATAGAAATACTTATTTTTCATCCAATTAATATCTTGCAAATATTTGAATTATTATTACCATATTCTTGTGTATCTTGGTTTTTAAGGACAAGTTGCATTTATAAATATTTGGGTCATGTGCTCAACGGTGGTCTTCTTTGAACTTCCATACGAGGTAAGATATTATCCTTGTTTTGTTATCATTTCATTTATATAGAATACTTAAGATTAGAGTTGATTTATACAAGTCATTCCATCTATTGTGGTTTACCCCTAGCCATAGAGAGATTTTCCTCGTAACAGAATTGGTGACCATACTGGGGACACATCTCCTTTTTACAGTTTCAAGTGTTTTTCTCCTTAATTTTTTTCTATTTTCATGAGTTTCCTTGTCACATATTTCTTGAAAGCCTTTTTTTAGCTTGCATCTCGGTTTCTTGGCTTAACCCTTTCCTTGGCAATTTTTTTCTTGGTATATGTGGTTTTTCCCTTGAAAAATGCATCTATACGTGAGATGTATTTGTTTAGGGAGCGTATATACATGATTGTTTCTCAAGCTGTTGCATGCATCATCTCTTAAGTCTTGGTGGCTGATTTTGGTGTTTGTTCGGTGATTTTTCTTAGTTGTTGAGTATTCTTGGCTCCCTATTCTGACTATTAAGTGTGTACATAATGATAGGAGTCCTTTTTATTGTTGAATTATTGGGAAGATTTCTTTCTTGTCATCTTTTTCATTGGTTTTCCTTGAACATTGGTTTGAGTGTTTTCTTCTTGGTATCCTACTTCGCTTGTCTCTATTTTCTTTCAGTAGGGTATGTCTATGAGGTTTCTATTTAGTCCTTTCATTTTATTTTATTTATATCAAAAATACATAAGTATTCGCTTATTTCCATTTTACTTATGGAATTTTCACTTTTGATTACTTTGCATTGATTTTTGACACACCTGGAAATATTGCATTTCATTGAAATTGTAGAGATTGCATTGGAAAGACTGCATTTAGAAGCATACCATCTCTTTGAAATTCAAGACTGGTACTTAGCAATACTTTTATATTTCCTTGTTTTTATATGTTGAGTCGTAATACCATTAGTTTCATGACCACTCCTTTTGAGTGAGGAGAATCCATTAAAATTAATGTTGATTAATTAAAATTGATTAGAAATGATATTATTTTTTAGGGTAAACAAACAAGTATAGGAAATAGGGCTTTGGAATATGATTTTTTGAGAAAGCTTCTCCAAGAATATTAAACTAAACATATGTGTCTGACCAAGGAGTGCTAAAACCCATTGTATAAATCGGTGATTTCAGGATGCTCCAATCACACCAGAGTTAAGCACGAGGTTGCATGAAGTTGGTTGCAGAGATATCCCTCTAATACCTTCCTAGCGTCATAGATATTTCTTAGGTTATATTCATAATTTTGGGCATCTCTATTACCTTTACCTGCATGAGAGGAGGTGATTTCGATATTTTTTTTTTGTTACCCTACCCATACAATGGAACAGACTTGTGACTATCCACCTGCGCATTAGTTATATTGTGGTGAATCTAGTTGATTGACATAGGTAGCCACATAGGTTACTTGCAGGGGTTAATATGCAAGTACCCTGAGTCAGATAAGGGTTAAACAACACACAACCTTTATGGAGGATTACCTCTCCGTGGGATCTGATTGACTGTGTTGTTAAGCCCACAAGGGCCCTTTTAACTGATTCTGATACCTCCAATATTTTGAAGGGAGTTTGAAGCCCCTCTTGGGAGATACATACCTACTCTAGTAAGGGAGGCCCCTTTTAAACCACTATATCATGTTTGTGTCGATTGGCCATTTTCCTTTATTTTGGTGTGCTCTTTGATTATTAGTTGGCCCTACGATTTTGTTTTATATCTCAAGTTCTGAGTCATCTTAGAGAAAGAACAACCTTCTTGTCGATCTCTTTTTTTGTTGAAGTTAGCACCGTGTCTTGCTCCTTTACCAAAGCCACCTTCTAAAAGGAATAGAGTTAATAAACATGGTACTTATATCTCCACCTCCCATACTCGTGATCATCTAGTTATGATTACTAAGTCATAATTGACTGTATCAGGGAATCCTTCGAATCCCTTCTCTTATGTGATTCGTGGTATCCCTTAGAATCCTTCATCATCGATGGTGTGGGTGCCCTAGGTTCCCTCCTCTAGTGTCACCCAACCTATGAGTTCTACTCGACCCATGGGAACAAATGCTTCCAGATATATTTTTGGTATTCCGAGTCATGATTCTCAGTAAACAAAGTCACCTCTAATCCCTTTTTCTTTGGTATTCATGACATGACATCGCGACTCTCATCCTCCATTTCAATGACTAATGTGAATCCTAGTTTTGGGTTTGGGGGAATGAAACCTCCTTATGTTCCTTTCTTATTTGATGGAGGTCATATTCCCCAAACAAATGCTATAGTTGGACGTTGAAATCCTCTTTCCTCCAGGCCTAATCCTAGCTTCAATGTTTTGAGATGGACTGCTCAAATTGGAGGACAATTCACTTCGTATATTCTATTTTTCATCCCCTCTTCCTCCACGCCGATTCCAACGAATGCATTTATTATGGAGAATACCCCTATGTCCTATGTTGTTCCATCCATAGGGAGTTAGTTTCACAATATGGGAAACCCTAAACACAAAGTTCCTTCATATAGGGGAAATGTGTATAATCCTTATCATGTCACTTCCTTGGGTATGGTGCCCTTACAACCTTTCATGAATCAGTTTGGAGGAGGATATTATCCTACTAGACAGGGTCATGGTATATACCAGATCCCTAGATGGTCTACAATCCGTCATCCCCAATATTTCATAGGAGCATGGGCTCAAACACTGAAACCTTGGATCTCTTTTCTGGTCACGCTTAATCTGCCATATTTGTCAAAATTAATGAATGAGCCTGAGCATCATGATCCTTCATGGCCCCCGTCCCCACCAATATTCCTTTGGACATTCCAATTTTTGAAGTCAAGGATGGTGAGGATCTGGGTGATCACGTGACTATTTTTCATCTATGGTGCTCATATAAATCCATAAATGACGATTCTATTCATTTGAGGATATTTTAACACACCCTCATGAGAGTCATCATGAAATGGTACGCTGAGATAATAGGGGGAACATATGGAACTTTCAATCAGATGGTATTGTTTTTTCTCAACCACTTCTAATTGTCGATTTATTACGATGTCAACATAGAACGTTTGTCGAAATTTTCCCAAGATAAAGCCACACATATCTCAGACCATATCTAGGAGTGGCGTAAACGGAAGAGGTTTATTAAAGCATACATTCCTCCACATTGTTTTTTGGAATGGTTCCTTAATCCCTTATTTCCTTATATTTCGAAGGATGTCTCTACGTCCAAAGTAACATCTGAGGCAGAAGCCATTTTCAAAGCCCAAGAATTGGACCTCATATATGATCAATCTGGCATGCTTTATGAAATTCTCCTTGATGCACCACGGTCAAACTATGAACCTAGACAAAATCGAGGGCCTCATGTCGATGATGTCATAAGCTCTCAAAATGATAAGACTAGAGACTTGGTGATGAACCAGTTGAAAGATTTGTCTATAAGTCAACCTATAGTAGGAAAATCTTCGATTTCATCCTCCACCACCTCCCAGTTTCTGGATGTGCATTTTGTACAATCATCGTGTAACCTGACTAGTAACCAACAACCAGGAGGGACTAAAAATAAAGGATGAGGTAATAATCGTAAGGGTGGGAAAAATAATAATAAATCTAAGGATGATACTAACAATGAAATAATAATGTTGGTGAGGGAAATAAATAAACGAGGAAGGTAAAGTTTTCTTGTAAGCTTTGTAAATATGATCACCTTACGCACCTATGCCCCAAAATAGAGGAAGCCTTGAGGCTCTTATCATAACCACCCACTTTAATGACAAACCCATTTCTGCATAATCAACATATGGCCTCAGGGACCTCCAACACTAGAAATGCCTTGAGCAGGAGTCAAAACCCCTTGACACATGAAGGTGTAAATATATGCATCAATATGGTCAAGTCTCAGATTGATATAGCCACTTCATCTCATTATTACTGTTCTTCATAGATTGTTATAGGTCTAGAGTCTCCTCCTCCAAAATCACCCATGTAGACCAAAAATCTAAAACCTCTACCTCGTATTCCAGAGCCGCCCATAAATATTTGATTGTCCAATATCTAGACCAAACCACTTGTGTGATGTCGGCTTTGGATATTCTCCAGATGTGTCCTTCAAAGAGGAATTCCTTGTTATCTACGTTAGGATATCTATACCCATGCGGCTCAAAAGTTTTCAAGTTTTATGTCGTGGATGTTAAGCCTTTCTTTCCTTACAATGTTGCCTTTCAAATCCATGTGGAGTGCACGAAAATTACCATAAATCATATTGTAATTGGTGAAGGTTCTACGACATATGTGATGTCCCTAACTTGTCTAAAAGACATTGTCTCTCTGACCCTGTCTCAATCTATGACTGTGTTGATTGCATTTTACGGGCGTTCATTTCAACCCCATCGAATCCTCCATGCTTTTCCAATCTAGTTAGGTGGGAAGACTATGTAAGTTGATTTTGAGGTGGTTGATGCACTTCTCAACTACAATTTACTACTAGGGAGTAATTAGACTTATTCCATGACAATCGTCGTGTTGTCTATTTTCCGTACTTTACATTTTCCTCACGAAGGGAAGATAGTGACAATTGATCAGTTGGACCTTCGGTCCCTATAATTGATAATTCTTAGCATGAAAGTAAGGATGTTGGTTTCAGAATGGACTCCTCTTTGATGGGTAGATTTTATTTCATGACACCAATTCACCATATTAATGCCATTTCCAGTGAGTCTTCATCATCGATGAGGTCCATTCCTTTTTGTACTTCATATTTCAATGACCCTTAGACACTACCCTTCCTGACTATGCCGTACTAAGGTCAGTCGCACATTGGGATGGAAATGCCACTATCAACAACAGAGGTTGTGTATCAATCTATTCTTGATGCTACTTTTGACCTAGATACTTTGTCCTCATAGATGAATGAGGTGGATCCTATTTTAGAGTCTGTATGGGCCGATAAATCATCTTGATCGCATGATTTTCTCAATGATACTTTACCTTCGAATGAATCCATATTAGAGGCCATGTTTGGTCCTGACAGGCCTTGGGATAGTATGCATCATCAATCCTATTTTCTCCTAGATCTTGTTAAGATCGAACAAGATGACTTTAGATCTACCTTGAGTGAGATGGATGGTCATGTTGTGGCTCTATTATATATGCATGGTATTTACATCGAAGGAAACATAGAGAATATTTCTCCTACCATCATGATAAACATCTCTTGTACCTCTAGTAAAATTGAGAACGTATATGTCGATGTAGATTGTTCGCCTGAAGAATTTAAGATCTACACTAATCTCTTCAAAAAAATTCGAGATGTTTCCTCTTGGTCATATGAATAGATGCCATGGATTGACCCTAACATTATCGAACATGAGGCTAAATCCTCTACATATGCTAAACGTGTTTGAAAATGTCTTAGAGTTGTTAATCTTAGGAATCACCTCTCTATTTGGGAAGAAATAGAGAAGTTACTTAATGTTGGTTTCATCTACCTGGTTCCCTTGACCAAATGGGTGTCTATTCACGTTCCCGTGAATAAAAAGAAAGGAACCATCTGCGTGTGCATGGATTTCAAAGACCTGAACAAGGCATGTCCTAAAGATAACTTCTCGATTCCTTTCATTGACCATATTCTTGACGAGTGTGCAGGAAGCAAAGTCTTTTATTTTATGGATGGATTTTCATGGTATAATCAAATTCAAACAAACCTGAGGATCCACATAAGATGGAATTTATTTGTCCTTTGGGTACTTTTGCATACCATAAAATGCCTTACAGTCTTAAAAATATCGAAGCAATCTTCCAACATTCCATGACCTTTGCATTTCATGATATTAAGCATATTTTATAATATTACTTAGATGATCTCATTTCTCACTCTCACAAGAGAGTATATCGCTCCACTCACTTTCGATTAATATTTTAGAGATGTCATTATTATCGCATTTGCTTGAACCATCAGAAGTGCATATTTTGTGTTAGGTCTGGTCATATTTTAAGATTCGTAGTTTCTAAGAATGGGATCATGGTAGATCCTATAAAGGTTGAGGCAATACTTTGATTTCCTCTCTTGTGCAACATTCAAAAACTTCAAGGTTTATAAGGGAAGGTTGATTTCCCGCTTCGGTTCAAGGGAAGGATAATTTTCATGAGTCTTTTGAAGAACGAAACTCCATTTATATGGTATGAAAGAGCCCATGAATCCTTTGATTCTCTTAAGTAAGATTTTGTATCGGCGCCTCTGTTGAAGCCTCCAGACTAAAGTAGATACTATTTTCTTTATATCGTTGCATATGGAGGGACGATTGGTATGGTTCTAGCTCAGGAGGATGATGAGATCCATGAGCACATTGTCTACTATCTTAGTTGAAAATATTTGGTCCTGAACTTAAATACTCTAACATAGAGAAGTTGGCCTTGATCACCATACATGCGGTTCAAAGATTATGACATTATATCTTACCTTGAAAAACTACCATGTTTGCATATATCAATCCATTTCGATCCTCACTCGGCATATCATGGGGGGGAAGCACAATAAGTGGATTGTTATTTTGCAAGAATTTGATCTTGATTTTTATTCCATGAAATCTAAGAAATCGCTAGTTTTGGCCGAGTTGATATTAGACATCCCTTGACTAGATGAGGACATTTTTCATGAAGATTTGTTCGAAGATGAACATATTTTACTTATATCGTCTTCGGAACCCTATTATGGAGACATTTTCACCTATATACAAACCTTAAATCTACACAGAATCTGTCGAGAGACGATCGATGATGTATACGTCATCAGGCTAAAAACTACCTTATTATCGACAACACTTTGTATCGTCGACGGGTAGATAATATTTTACATTGTTTCTTAAATCACAAGGACGTTGAGGTTCTTCTTAATGACTGTCATAGTGGGGCATGTGGCGGTCATTTATCTGGGCTTGCGACAACCCAAAATATACTGCAAGCCGATTATTTTTTACCATAAATTTTTAAATATTGTGTTGAAGCGGTTAAGAGTTGTCGCCCTTTCTAGGTGTTCACTCAAAAAAATTTCTCCCACCTAGCCCCACTTCACCCAATCATCACCGTTGATCCCTTCACCAAGTGGGGGGTATATTTTATGGATTGTAACCCAACTTCGGCTGGGGAGGAACCAACATATTATCATGGTCGTGGATTATTTTACGAAATGGGAAAAGGACATGCCTATCGTTAACTTCGATGGTAAGACTGCAACATTCTTTGTATTCAACCAGATTATAGCCCGGTTAGAAATCCCAAGAGATATTGTCACTGATCATGGAAGTCACTTTCATAATGAAATGATGAAAGAGTTAGCATTAAAACTAGGGTTTACGAATGATCATTCTTCCCCTTACTCTCCCCAGGAAAATGGACAAGTAGAGGCAGTGAATAAATCTCTCAAGACCATTTTGCAAAAAAATCTCAGTCAGAGTAATTTGATGGGCATATGATGCTTTACCCTGCTCTTTGGGAATACCGAACCAAGGTAAAGACTTCAACTAGTTTTTCTCCTTTTTAGTTATTACATGGTGTGGATTTGATTCTTCCAATTGAATGAGAAATACCTTCCCTTAGTTTGGCAATTGAGCTCCTACCTGACACATCCGATCTTGAAAAATTTCTCATGCACTTGAAGCACCTTGATGAGAAGAGACGAGACACCTCTACGGTTATTGAAGTGAATAAATGACGTTTTAAGGTTCAATATGATAATTTTTTCTGTCCCCGACAATACAATGAGGGTGACTTGGTCCTCCTTTATGACCAAGCCAAAGAACCGATGGGGGAAGGTAAGTTCAAACCCATGTGGAACAGTCCTTATATTTTGTGACGTGTCTTAGAGAAAGGATCCTATTAATTAGAATATTATGAAGGGAATATGTTGGATGATCCAATAAATGGGCTCTACCTTAAAAGGTATTACGCGTGAGCCTTCAGACTTGGGAGTGACCTTTGTATACTAGTGTATCTTAGTGTATATACTTATTTATATTTTCCTTTGTGTCATCTGCTTACTTATTAAGTTTTCCCTTGGTTGCAAGATGTCAATGGATTCTTCGATTTACTTAAAATTTACGAATAGTGCCAGTCATCATACACGGAACATGGCTTTTGCCTCTTGGTTCATTTACTCACTCGAGGGACAACTGATGTCTTCAGGTGGCGTTCCTATGGATCCATCAACAAATAATGTAGATGAGTATAGCACTATTTTAGAGCTATTATGTGACGCCATTTCACATGGTGTTCGATCCTTAGAATTTCACCTTGAATCCTAGTTGCTCATGTATCATTTGAACTATAGTTAGCATATGTGAGATCCTACTCTACTCCGACGATTCCTACAGTTATGAATTTTGGAACGATACTTTGATTTTATTAGTTTTAATCACATCCCTATAAGTTCTAATCATGTATCCAATGCATATGCTAATTATATTTTAGATTGAAATTTGTCACATAAGTAAGAAAAGAAAAAAAATTCATACATTTACACATTGTAACATGTATAGGCTTTGAGATTCACTAACTCACCTCAATGAGACAATCCTGTGATAAATTAGATATCGTCCATTTCAATATTCAATGGTTTCCCATCAATTTTGAAGGACTCTATCTTTGGATCCCAGTAGTTTACCAGTAACTAGAGTAACCTCACTTGAGCCCTCATTCCCTTGAGAGCCCAAAATTTATAAAGGCCACATTGTTTTAAGGCTTGCTGAGCTCTTTCATCTCTTCACAATGTTTCATATATCTCCTCATGCTCCCTTTCCCTCCATTCAATAACCATCCTACAAAGGAGAAACCATTTTTTGAGTTAAAACCCTTTAAAAATCTTGTTCACGGAATTATACATGGGATAATTTGATAACAATCACGTATAGGAATTCATGTACGTGTGCAGGCTTCAATTTTCCCATGTATATGAGGTCATATATGTGACCCAATGATTTTTCACTCATGTACACCCTAGTTTCCATGTTATGCTCTCTAATACTAAAAAAATGGGGCCTAAAACTAAAACTTAAACCATTGAAATTGAAGGAGAGGGGATAGACACTTATAGGCTCCAGACGGTTGTTGATTTCATTGATGATAGCTCCCACAATCGACACTTTAAGATCATGGGAATTATGACCTAAAATGCACTGTGTGGGTGAAAAAACTCAAATGGTATGGTAAAATGATTTATTTTTACTATTCTTTCTCGAAATGAGGCCCAGAGTCCTATGATTACCTAGAGGCTTGCAATCATGAGTAGCAGGTTCTCCCACCATTTATAGTTGGGAATACATCAATGTCTCTTGATCAATGGATTATTCAAGTGCTCGACCTCAACACCCTTATTCACACTTGTAGAATGTGCTCGGTGCCTTGATACCTACTTTCATTATCAATGGGTTGTCTCACATTTTTTAATGGTATACCTTAATGATTGGTAATCAAACGAAGTCTCATTGTGTTTGACCTTAACTCCTTTATTCACATGATGTAGACTTGCACCTTTGGTGGATAGTGTAGAAGACCTCCATCTTACAGTAGAAACATTCCACATCTATTGTTGTCTTTCATTGGACGAGTACCTATATGAATTCAATGATCATGGGGGATCAGATTGTACTTTATTGTATAGTTGATTTTGAGTTTATATTTCATTGTGTCTTGTTCGTGACTATGACAGCCTATGGCATTTGTCTGTTTTGTATTTCCTATTCATAGCCATGAACAACTATTTGATATATTTATACATGGATATGCAGTGTAATTAAGATTGGAAACCATGTGTACAAAGTCATTATGGATTGTAATATTCTTATGAGTAACTTGTACTTCCATTTGAGTTTTCATTACTCCACTTCTGGGAATTATAATATATTCCGGCCATTACAGATAGTCCTTTGACTTCACACCTTAAGGGGCATCTCTTACAACAAATTTTTCCTCAATCCATGCAACTTGTTTGGATGCCCTTCCATTTCCCTATGGAGACTTGAAGTCCCCTTTTTGTTTATTCTAGAGCCAAAAATGAACATTTTCCCACATATACTCACCCTATCAGTTATACAACAAGCGTATACAGAGGTTGCTCCACTAGATTCCTCTTACAATGGATTTGTTGCTCAAAATTGAAAATTATGTTGAGTTTCCATGCCATGTCATGATATCCATGATCCTTTACCTTCCATATACTGGAAACGCTCTGAATTATCCCTTCAGTTCAATTTGAAGGATATAAATTGAGCCATATCCAATCCTTGAGACAATTTGACAATTCAACTTGGAGAGCAAAGATACTCTGGAGAAATTTCACTTCATGTTGAGTCTTCCTCCCTTTGTCCTTGAAAGTCTAAACTCTTTTAGTTCATCCCCTAAGATCTTCCTTATTTATGATGGAGAACCTCATTCACTCATGTGGAGGATTGAAGTTGTGAACACCCAGCTGGAGGGACTTAGTTTCTCCCTTCTCATTGTTACAAAAGTTTGTCACTGTGTACTTTTGCTGATCATTTTAATAGGAATACTCTTTTCTCATCTAATTGACATCTTGCAAATATTTGAATTATTATTCCATGGACGTAATTTTCATGTATGTTAATAAATTATGCTAATTTATATGCTGACATTTTATATTGTCACAATATTCTTGCGTATCTTTGTTGTTGAGGACAATTTTCAAGTATAAAGCTTTGGGTTGTGTACTCAACGGTGGTCTTCTTGGAACATCCAGAAGAGATAATCTCTTATACTTGTTTTTTAATCATTTCATTTGTATAGCATACTTGGGATTAGAGTTGATTTCTGCGTATCACTCTGTCTCTTGTGGTTTACCCCTAACCATAGAGAGATTCTCCTCGTAACAAGTTGAAAAACACCTACTGCTACAACACGCCTTTTGTTTCTACACATATCTTGTTGCAACACATCTTTTGTTGTGACATGTCTCTCCTACAACACGTCTTTGTTGCAACACATCTCTTTTGTAACACACCTCCTATTTCAACACGCCTCCTATTTCAACAAAAATCCTATTCCAACACATATTCAACATGTATTCAACTACAACATCAGAGGCACACTGATATCATGCATTTCACAACAACTTTTATTTACAACCCTTTGTACTACATTCAATGTAGCATCAAGATTTGATTTTACCACCAATCCTAAATCAATGGTTAACTTATAAACCAAGGAACACATCTCAATATGATCAGATCTATGGGACACAAACATTCTTCTATGATAATACATATCTCTACTCATATTTATGAAGAAAACCACTCTCATTCTCACAAGTTCCTTCAAGTGAGATCTCACCGCCACATAGTACTTTTGACTCTTAGGGATCCTCACATATATATCCAAAATCATCGATCCAAGTGCATGTTCTCTCCTAGACTTGTGCCGGCCTATGAGAGATTTCAGTATGACATTCCATAGACTCATGCCACCTCCACAAAAATATCATAATAGGAATATTCTCCATGGGATTTAATTACTCAAGTAATGGAATTGAAAGTAAATCAATTCATATCGACAACAAATCAACATAGCATCATACAACATTTCATCCATTACACATGAAAGGGTAAATATGCAAAACCTATATTTTATTCATTTCATACAAAATAGAGTACATCCACTCCATGGCATACAAGCTTACAATATCTATTGGGTTTCGTGGTTGAAGGCCATGACAACCTCAACCACTTCTCTCTCTCATTGTTATGCATGACCTTTTCTCTTGTTTCTATGCAAGCTCTATGATGTTGTGTTTAATTCTTTTGAAATTGTTCTCTTAAGTTTCCCCAAAGAACTCCTCACATCCATTGTGTTTTATTCTTTCAGAAATTGTTTGCTTCAGTTTCCCAACGAACTCCTCACACCCTTTCATCTTCCAACTTCATATTCATCCTTTCCTTGGCGACTCTTCACCTATTGGTGACCTTTTAGTTTCCACACACAATAGTGCACTCCCTTCAACATGTCCTATACTAATTTGATAACAACTCCTCTTCTCCTCTCATACACTTGTCCTATGTAGCAACAAGTCAAGTCAATCAAAGAAACATGTCCACCCTCCCATCCTATAGTAGCGCTCCATTTGTTGCACTACCACAACTATGCAACATTATTTCGATCTGTGGTAACGTTGTCACTCCCTGTAGTGAAGTCATTCATATCCTATAGTAACTAATCAATGTTGTATCAACTCTATCATGTATCACAACTAACTTCATCATGTTGTCCCCAAGACTGTCGTGATTCTCCTACATCATATAACCTCAATTTTCAGCAAAACAATGTCTTAGATCCACGACTCCTCTCTTGTATTTTTCACTTGGTATCTTTTCACCCAGTAATCAAATGATGGCTATGTTTGAAACAACAGATGTCTTGGAACCCTTGATCTGCGATTTCCTCTTATCTACTCTAGAGCGTTCTTCTAATTTCTTTGTTCCAAATGAAAAATAATGAGCTTTAAAACCCTTGATCCACAATTCTTTGGGATCTCCTTTCAATATACTAAATGTCTCATAAGTTCTCTAATCTTGTTTCCTTCTCTAGACATAGCTATGTCTTGACTCCTCCAGTCACACTCAAATCTTACCCATTGTCGAATCAGTGGCTCAGTGTCTGCACAAATTTCTCCATAGAATTCAAATAATCCTAATGCCTTATCTTCAAAGAGACTTTGTCCTGCTATGATACCATGAAAAAATATTTGTAGTTAATTTAATATCATTAAGTAGGATTATAGAACATTTTAATGCTATATTTTATTCAAAATATAAGAAGACTAAAATTTATGAAAGATAAATAAACTAGCACAGTCATATAATTTATGATTGATAAACGCCGAAAGAATATAATAGGTAAAGGAAGATTCTAAAAATGGTAACTATAACTTTAAAACTTAATTGTAAACTTTAAAGTTTACATGTAACCCTAACGCCAAAATGCTAAAACAATGAAATAAAACCCTAGTTGTAACTATTTCTCTCTTGCGTCTGCCACAATTTTCTCTCTTGCGTGTGGCAGAATGGTTTTCTACATAACATTTACGTGGCATTAAAATAATATGCACAATTGTTTTCCCTCGTGCCCGAGTGGCACAACGGTTTTCTTTTTTGTGGTATATGTCATCTACTCTATGGAAGCGACGGTTTTCAGTTGTGTGACTTGGCATAATCGTCTGCTCTATGGAGGACTCTTTTTTCGTTTGCCCAATGTGGCACACTAGTTTTCAACTGATCAACGATTCAAGTTATGAATGGTTTTCATGTGATAATTGCAGTCTTGAAACATTACAGAGATTGGAACATTGCTATTGAAGTTGAAAGGCAGACACTAATAACTTAAACGTGGTAATCTCAAAAGTGGCAATCATATGGTGCTACAATAATTTCTTAATATGATTAGGTAAATGTTAAAAAGTAAATATATTAACATATGCATTAAAAAATACAAGGAAGTTATGAAGAGCAAATCACATTCATTGATTTGGGAGGACGACTAAGAATATGCCAACATCTTCATTTGTTAGATATCAAATTAGAATTTTATATTAAAAGGTGATTAATTGTGCTCATATCCAATAGGTAAAGGAAGATTTCGGCATAACTAGCAGTCATATAATTTATGACTGATAAACGCCAAAAGACTATAATAGGTAAAGGAAGATTCTTAAAACCGTAACTATAACATTAAAACTTAATTGTAAACTTTACATGTAATCTTAACTCCAAAACGCCAAAACACTGAAAGAAAACCCTAACTGTAACTATTTCTCTCATGCATGTGGCACAATGGTTTTCTAAATAACATTTACGTGCCATTAAAATAATATTCACAATTGTTTTCTCTCGTGCCCTAGTGGCACAACGGTTTTCTTTGTTGTGGTATATGCAGTCTACTCTATGGAAGAGACGGTTTTTAGTTGCGCGACTTGGCTCTATGGAGGACTTTGTTTTCGTTTGTCCAACGTGGCACACTAGTTTTCAATTGATCAATGGTTAAAGTTATGAATGGTTTTCATGTGATAATTGCAGTCTCAAAACATTATAGAAATTGGAAATGTTAAAAACTAAACAGATTAACTTGCATTCAAAAATACAAGGAAGTTATGAAGAGTAAATCAATTCATTGATTTGAGAGGAGGACTAAGAATATGCCAACATCTTCAATTGTTAGCTATGTTAGCTATCAAATTAGAATTTTAGATTAAAAATTGATTAATTGTGCCCATCTCCAATAAATATAAGCCTTTCGACCTAATTATAGAAAATTGTGTTTACCTTTCAAACTAAAATGTTACACTTTGCCAAAACTAAATTTAAATTTTTTTGTGAATTTGAATCTTGATTTCTATTATGCAGGATCGGGAATTCAAGCAACATGCATTTTGCCCTTCATGTTCGTGGTTGCCTATCGCTGTCTGCGTCTCCGTCATTACTATGTGATCAGAGCAAATATTTGATAACATGGTTTGCTTCGTTTAAGAAATAATAGGATAGCTAAAATTTGTTGCAGAAGCACTAACATATTAATTATTAATCCATTAATCTTCGAAATTTGTTGCAAAAGTTTTTCATTATTTAATATTGATCCTTCACATATTAATTATTATTCGAACAAAGGACGAAGGTGTTGGTTTTGTATATCTTTGTAACTAAACCGAGATCTTCCATGTACTCATTATCATTAATTTCGTCAATTTTCCGATAATTTGCATTATTCTTAACTAATATATTCAATCGTCGATCAGATAAGCGGAATGTTGGTCCACTGTATGTTCATATCAGGCATCCCTCCAAGTTGTAATTTAATGAGCTATGGTTCATAGCAGGCAGCCCTGTAGGTTGTAATGTAATATATATATTACATTGAACCATGGCTGATTAAATTACAACCTATATATATATATATACAAAGGTTGCCGACCATACTTCTTTTCCACATCAGTATGCATAAAACTTCACACTCATAATTCATTCTACCAATATTAATCATGTTTGTCATGATCTTCACCTTTTTCAGTTCCGGGCAACATTTCTTACACGCAAATAAAGTTGTAGCTAAATAAAGAGGACAGATGAATACTGTTGAACAATTAATCTTCATCTTCAACCATTGATACTTATAACCAGCAAATTCAAGTAAACATTTGATAGCGGAACGCCACATCAAAATGTTCCGCCACCATAAGGAATTCGAAAGAGGCACGACTATTCTGATACGCTCTGAAGTTGTAATGGTTTCATGAAATCGCGAGGAATGCAAAATGGCAAGGAATCTCCAGATTGAGATGGAGGACCATGATTCCAGAGCTCGATTGCAAAGTAGAGCTCCTGAGTAGGTTTGAAATAATGAAAAGCAACCGAACTCGCATCGCAGGCTGGTACATATAAATCCATAGGAAAACTTTGTATCACAGGTTGGCAAATGCAGTAGTGAGAACAAAGCCGAAAATGCCTACGTCAAGATATCATACACGTCCTACCAAAAAGGTTCAAGAAGTGAAACGATAGAATGGATAGGGAAATAATAGAACTTATCTATATGAGCCTGAATATATCGAAGAAGTGCCGGAAAACTTCATATCCAGTCAAACACAGAACACTAAGGGGAAACAATTAAAGATGATGATGTAGTCTTATATGCTACTCAAAAATCAAATATCAAAATCAAATATCATTTTAATGATAATAATAATAATCTAATTTTTAAGTAACCAGTTTTTGTAACAGGTTCTGTTGAAATATTGGATCTTTCCGTTCCGATATTGGACTGAGTCTTTTCGAATCTGATTATTTCCGAAATTGGACTGATTCTTTCCAATTCTGATTATTTCATTTCCTGTAAATATTTCCGATTGGATTCTGGTTATTTTCGTTCCTGTAAATTGATCCGTTATATATGTACCTGTACAGATTCATTGTGATACAAGTGAGAAAAATCATTCTTCTCGAAATCTGTTTTTCAAGTTGGTATCAGAGCTGCAGGGCATCATCCCCTTGGTATGCGACCCTGTTTGAACGGACTACATACACTTCTGTTTGGGGGTCGATTTTTTTTTTAAGCTCTCACTCTGCCTCTGTTTGTGGGCTCTCTCGGCTCTTTCGTGGTGTTCTGGGTCGTTCTCCTCTCTACCCAGAAAATTGCTCAAAGGTCAGCTCTCCTCTTATTTGTTGTGCCCCCTTCTTTGCATATCGTGTTGTTCATCTCTCTCTGCCCAGAAAATCGCTCGGGCAGCCAACCAGTCTTCTTAGAGCGACGAAACTTGACTCACTTGTATCCCTCATTGAACCATGACCAATTCAGATTCTGAATCATTTGGGAATAAATCTGCTCCCATTATTATCAATCCGAAGGTTCTTCGTTCAAAGCAGGGATTGTACTCGATAAAACAAATTATGATATGTGGTCTCAAATCATGGAGATGCATTTCGCTGAGGAGAAACTCTCCTTTATTCGTGGCACTTCATAGCCACCTTCCGAGAAGGATGATGGATATGAGAAGTGGTATGGAGACAATCAAAAGGTCAAGAGATGGTTGTTGATGTCTATGTCCCCATAAATTATGAAGCGATACATTCTCTTACCCACCGCTCGAGATATTTGGAAAGCTCTTTCTAAAGCCTTTTATGATGGAGCAGATGATATACAGTTTTTTGTCTTGAATCAGAGGGCTTTCTCTACCAAACAAAATGGAAGAACACTCTTTGTGTATTATGGAGAATTAACCGAGATTTTTAGTGAATTAGATCATCGTGATAAGGTGATCATGGAGAATGCGAAGGATGTTGAATCTTACCGAAAATCAGTTCAGTGACAAAGGGTGCACATTTTTCTTGTTGGATTAGATGGTGACTTCAAACAAATCTGTGGTGAAATTTTGAGAAAGGATCCTATTCCTGAACTAGAAGCATGTTATGCAGTGGTCCACCGTGAATCGGTTTGATGCAAAATGATGAATGGAGAACCAGAAAAATCTGAAGCTTCAACCATGGTGACTCGAAACTGGTCTAATCAGAACCAACCTCCTCAAAACTAGCATGACCAAACAAGGCCCAACCATCCTAATACCACTATTGGTGCCGATAAATCCTCCTACAAATGCACTTATTGCCATCAAACTGGTCATACCAAAAGTCACTACTTTGAACTTGTGGGGTATCCAGACTGCTGGGATCATAGCTGTGATTCATGAAAGAGGAATTCCAAAAAACCCTCTAGTGTTGTGGTTGTTGAAACAAGGAAAGAGGATGATGTTGCAGGATAGATCTCGGCATTAGCAGTAGCGATAGGTACTGGTGGTAAGGTTTTAAATATGTCTACACTTTTTTCTAATAGTGCATGGATAATTGATTCTGATGCTACAGATGATATGAAATTTGATTCAAGACAGGTCTCACCTCTTAAAAACCGCCCTCACAAAAATTTGTTTCCACTGCCAACAGTTCTTCGGCCCCAGTTATTGGAGAAAAAACCTTGCCTCTCACTGATACTTTGAATCTAGATTCTATTTTAGTTGTTCCATCTTTGGATTATAAATTGTTGTTAGTTTCCCAAATAACCACTGCCTTACTTTGTGTTGTAATTTTTTGGACTGTTTTTTGTGTGTTTAAGGACATCTGAATGAGGCAAACGATTGGTTGTGGTGTTAGGAGAGGGAAGTTGTATTACTTGGACTTGGTGTCAAAGAGCTCAGACAAATTGCATCAATCTTTCACAGTGGATGGCTTTGAGGGGGAGAAGAGGAAACCTGAAATTTGGTTATGGCATTGATGTCTAGGGCATGCTTCCTTTGGTTACCTAAAGAAATTATTTCCTAGTTTATTTGCAAAATTTGATGTTTCTAGTTTCTGATGCAATGTTTGTGAACTTGCAAAAATTCATCGTGCTTCGTTTCCATTAACTTTGAATAAAAGTCTGGTTCCTTTTATGGCATTACATTCTGATGTTTGGGGTCCATCCAGAGTCACTACCCTGGGTGGATCACATTGGTGTGTTACTTTTATTGACGACTGTACCAGGATGACTTGGGTGTTCTTGATGAAATTTAAAGGGGAAGTGAACTTGTTATTTCAAAAATTTCATAAAATGGTTCATACTCAGTACAATGCACAGGTTCAGGCTCTCCGCAATGACAATGGAGGAAAATATTTAAGTTCTAAACTTCAACAGTATTTAGAAGCATACAGAACTATTCATCAAACTGCTTGTTCCAATACACCTCAAAAGAATAGGGTGGCTGAGCAAAAAAATCGTCACTTGTTGGAGGTTGTCCGTGCTTCGTTGATAGAAGCCCATATGACGTTATCCTATTGGGGAGAAGCACTTACCTCTACAGCGTATTTGATCAACCGGGTACCCTCCAACACTATTGGTTTCCAGACACCATCCCAGGCTCTCGCCGAAGCAATTATTGACCCAACCATCTCAAATTTACCTCCTCACGTCTTTGGTTGCATAGCATTTGTACACCTCCATAAGCATCAACGCAACAAGTTGAATCCTCGGGCATTGCGATGTTTCTTTCTAGGATACGTTGATTATAAAAAGGGGTATTGATGCTATCATCCTCCAACCCGACGAATGTTTATTTCATTGAATGTAGTTTTTCATGAAGATTCGATGTATTTTTCCTCTGAGCCTGAACTTTAGGAGGAGTATCAGAAGGAAATATAGACTCTAGACTTTGATGTTGACATCCCTGAAGATGTGGATGCTCACATCTCTAAAGATGGGGGTAAGTTGGACATCTGTGAAGGAGGGGAACTCTATGAACTTGTTGATCATGAAGTGGATTTGGAATTTGATGTGTGTAACTTAGACATCTCTGAAGATGGGGAACTCTCGGAAACTGTCATTCAAGAAGTGGGTGAACACCTAGAAACTTTGGACCAAAGGAGTGATGAACACCCAGAAACTGAAGTTGTGGCTCCACCTCCATCTGAGTCCCTCGCACCACATGGAACTGATACACCAAACCAATCGCTTGCTGAGGATGCTCCTAGAAAACAACTACCACAACGTCATACAAGAGGTATCCCTAAACCCACATATGAACCCAAAATTTATAGTAAATTCAAATATCCCATGAGTCATTATGTATCTAACCATCGTTTTTCAGAATCAAATCAGTCATTTGTGAATCAATTATCTACCGTATATATTCCTAACAATGTGTAGGAAGCCTTAACTGACCCAAGGTGGAAATACGCTATGAATGAGGAGATGAAATCCTTGCAGGAAAATAAAACCTGGGAACTTGTTTCAACCATCCACGAGGAAAGAAACCAGTTGGACGTCGGTGGGTTTATACTGTGAAATACAAAATAGATGGTACAATTGAACTCTTTAAGGTGAGACTAGTGGAAAAAGGGTACACCCAAACATATGGGATCAATTATATAGAGACATTTGCACCTGTAGCTAAAATAAACACAGTATGAGGCTTGTTGTCTCTAGCTGCGAACTTGGATTGGCCATTACAACAGTTTGATGTGAAGAACGCCTTTTTGCATGGAGAGTTGTTCGAAGAAGTTTACATGGAACTCCCACCCGGATGCATGATACCAGAAATGCATACCCGAAAGGTGTGCAGATTAAATAAGTCACTATATGGGTTGAAACAATCTCCGAGAGCATGGTTCAGAAGGTTCACAAAGTCTATGAAAGCCTTTGGTTACCATCAACGCCATTCAGACCACACTTTATTCTTGACGAAGAAACAGGGTAAGATTATTGGACTTATTGTATATGTGGATGACATGGTGGTTACAGGAAATGACTCAGAAGAAAGGAAGTCCCTACAGGGTTACTTGTCCAGAGAATTCGAAATGAAAGACCTCGGCTCCTTGAAATATTTCCTTGGGATCGAAGTATCTCGATATGATAAAGGGATATTTCTGTCTCAAACAAAGTATGCCTTAGACTTGTTACAAGAAACTGGTATGTCAGCATGTCAACCAGTAGATACACCAGTGGAAGAAGTACTGAAGTTATGTATTGAGTCTCATCAGGTACCAGTGGATAAAGGGAGATACTAGAGGCTTGTAGGAAGGTTGATGTACTTAGCACACACAAGACCAGACCTTGACTATGCATTGAGTATTGTTAGCCAGTTTATGCATAATCCTAGAGAGAAACATATGAATGTAGTTATGCACATTTTGAGGTATCTGAAGTCTGCTCCTGGAAAAGGAATTTTGTTCACAAAAAATGAAGATTATCAAAGCGTGAATGCGTATACTGATGTTGACTGGCCCAGAGCAGTAGATGACAGGCAGCCTACTTCAGGTTATTTCACCTTTGTAGGTTGTAATCTCATTACATGGAGAAGCAAAAAATAGAATGTTGTTGTCTGATCAAGTGCAGAGGCTGAATTTAGAGGTATGGCACTTGGCATATGTGAAGCATCATGGCTACGACTTCTCCTCAGAGATTTGGGTTGTCTGCCTAGGCAACCAATTCACCTATATTTTGACAATAAAGCAGCGTGTGATATTTCTCATAATCCGATGCAACATGACCATACAAAGCATGTGGAGGTCGACAGATTCTTCATTAAGGAGAAGTTGGATGAGAAAATTGTGAAGTTGCCCATGATTTGATCAGAGGATCAGTTGGCCAATATTCTCACAAAAGTTGTTTCAAGTCAAGTGTTCTCAAATTTTTTGGGCAAGTTGGGCATGTGTGACATCAATGCACCAACCTGAGGGGGAGTGTTGAAATATTGGATCTTTTTGATACTGGATTGATTTTTCCGATATTGGACTGAGTCTTTCCGAATCTAATTATTTCCGATATTGGACTGATTCTTTCCAATTCTGATTATTTACTTTCCTGTAAATATTTTCGATTGGATTCTGGATATTTCCGTTCCTGTAAATTGATCCATTATATATGTACCTGTACAGATTCATTGTAATACAAGTGAGAAAAATCATTCTTCTCGAAATCTTTTTTTCAAGTAGTTCTTGTATGAAACTCCTTTACTTGTGGGATAAGGGACCTCCTCATGGATTTGACTGCTAAACTTTATATTGGTGCACATATTCTTACCCTCTAGAATTCTTACATGAAACACATGTTCTTAACCATTAGGAACTATTAATGGTATGCATGTCAAAGTTTTATAGTTTAAGTGAGCAAAGCATATAATGAATTAAACACATGTATGAAAAGGGTAGAAAAACCCAAACATAGATAAGGATAGAAAAATTATGGATAGAGTAACAAAGAGGAGTATTGATACACCTTATATTTATGTTAAATACATAAGAAACCTTGATGTCATTTGAATAATTTTGAATGTGGCTTATGTCTAGGTGTTGATTTTGACTATGTATTTGAGAAGTGGTGGTGACAACAAAAGTAGCTAGAGCATCAACAAGTTATATTCATTGAAAACACATACATAAATAATATTATAGAAATCGACTACATAACATATCATCTCTCATTGAGATGGTAGCATCAACAAGTTATATTAATTGAAAACACTTACATAAATAATATTATAGAAATCGACTACATAACATATCATCTCTGACTAAGATGGTTCATGTAAGGTCTTGGGAGCTTAGCTTAGGCACATGAACTTCCACCACAATCCAGAGGGCAAGAAAATCAATATGAATGACGAGATGGACATCTTCATATAGTGGGGAGTCGGGGTTCCTTGGGTGAATGACTTGCCAAGGGGAGACTCTACCCAAGGTGCCTTGTGACACAATTAAAACGACAATGATTTGATGAAGAGTTGAGGGAAAGACTCATGTGCTCCATCGATGAAGGGAAAAATAGCTAAGGAATGGGGGGTGTACTTAGGTAAGTCATCTTGACACACATAAGGGTAATGCACACCCAATTCGATGAGTCGACTAGACGGATGGGGGATGCTGGCATGAGGGGAGCACCAACGATGGGTGTGTCGATCCCAAGGGGCATGGTGGTTGAGATCTTGTTTAGGCGACCGAGTTGGTGAAGGGGAAAAATGATTAGTTTGTACATGGGTTTGCGAAGGGGTGTGACACCCCAAAATGACACAATCATTCATGATGGTGAACTTTTGAGAGCCTATAAGAGAACAAGGGAACACAATCAAGGTGGGTGATTGCATAACTCATCACATATTTCATCATATAACTTGTTGCAGACTCTATCGCAGCAGCATACATGGTTGGTCGATATGTGGCAGAAGTCGGTGTGGACCTATTGTGCACACCTTGGGGAGACCAAGTGAAAAGTTCGTTGGTGAACAAAGAACTTGGGAAAGGCATATGAACGCAGAGTTTTTTGTGTGACTCGTTGCAGATATAACTATTGAAGTGATCACAAAATAGAAACATAGAGAGAAAGCGCATAAGTGATCACGAAGAGGAGCAATTCTCAGTTGCAATGAGGTGAAGAACTTGGGTGCTTTGGACAACCTAGGGTGACCTAGAGCATCTTCACAACAAAAAGTTGGTTTGGCATGTTTCCATCATGATATCTTTGTGTTGTGCATCACTGAGAATAACAATTGAGTTGAGATAGGTTGTTCATGGGTTGACCACAACCTTTAGACGAGGTGACTCTTTGTAGAGTTACAATTGTTGGTTAACAATATTATGACTTGATATTCGGGTGGTGGATGCATGGTTCCTTGAAGTAGAAGCAGTGAAGGTGTGGAGATGAAAAAGCATTGGAGATGAGTTCGATCATTTTCATGTGAAGCTTGGGACTTAGATGGATTTCCGAAGTAGATGGATGGAATCAACCTTGTGTCGTAATGAAAAATGGTTAAGATGAGTTCATGCAGAGAGTCGGTTTCTTGTGAAATTGAAGGTCCAAGACAACATGCTTAGAACATGGTTGCATCGAAGGATGTCATTGAGAAATGTATTGTTGGATTGAGTTCTTTCATTTCCTAAGTGTTGCACTGAGTTCTTTGAAGTGAAGAAAGATGACTTGGTGGTTCAAGTGCATTATGTTTACATGGTGAAAACTAGTTGATTCGAGGAAGTTTTGAAGTAGTTTGGGATGGATTTATTGGGAGAACATGTGGAGATATTAGGAAAAATTGTTTGGATGAGTTTTGTGGTGGACTTAGGAAGATTTGGATGCAGTCATGGAGGAATATTAGAGAAGCTTCCTAACTCTTTGATGAGGTGTGTTGGACAGGTCATTGTGTTGAAGTGGGAAGTGAGGTCTGTATGTGTTGATTTGAGAGGATGGGAGAGGCCCCCTAGTACTTGTTCCTTAGCCATATATTTTGTATCATGCGGTGATTTGATGAGTCATGATGAAAGTGCAAGATTTTGGACACTTCCAGGAAGATAAAGTCAGTTTCGTTCTAAGAGACGGATGGAGTTAGCAAATAAGTCGACCAATAATTGTTGGGAGTCAACCTAAATGGGTAGAATATAGACCAAACGACTTAGTTGGTTTTCACTTTCCTTTGGTATGGAACATTGGATGAGGGAGATTATGTCATGGTGATTTATAGAAAATTGGGTGATGACTAAGAGATTTGGTGGGGGTCGTTGGTTAAATTTGGAAAAGTATTAGTTCGAACGTGCCTAAGGGATGGAAGTTCATTGAGGTAACTCATTTTACATTGATATCTTTGAATAGTTCGTTGGGAAATTTGAGGAGTGTAGGAATGTTGACCAAACTCATTGCATATGTTTAGTTGCATTGAGGTGAATAGACAACAGGAGGTGAGTTGAAAACTTTCCTTCATTTGGAGGATTGTGGAGAGAGGCAGATTACAGCATGAAGAGATCACTCAAACTTGTGTGTTTCTCTTTATTTGGTTAGGAGGGTTGAGGGTGAATCCTAACCATTCCAAGGCATAGAGAGTTAGACGTAGCAACATGGCCGGGTGATGGTGTAGTGAGGAAAAAAAAGTATGGACGTATAGTTCTTGGAGAAAATTTCCTAATTGTGCCATGAGGTGGACAATGGAGCCAAGTTGTCGTAGAAGACATTGCTTTGGGGTGAATTCATAGTGAAGAAAGGTGATGGGTGACCTTACCTTCGTCTGAGATCATTGTGTGGATGAACCAAATTGCATAAGTCAAAGTATGGATGTTCCAGTAGGTTCAAAGAGAATCACTTAGAAATTATGGAGGATATCCTTGACAAAGATCATATGATGGTAGAAGTGATGAGGTAAGGATGATACACTTTCCTTAGTATTTGGAGTGGGATGGAGTGTCGTAGATGCAGAAAAAAAAGACTAAGTTCGGGCATGGAGATGCACATTTCAAGAACTGTATGCGACCATTGGATTA
>ML786020.1:308134-326867 GCA_009831015.1 Picea engelmannii | reverse complement strand
TTTTGGACTAATCCAGGTCATTGGGTTAGGGTTTTGGATGCCGCTGGCTCCTATATGTATATTGTATTGTAAACAATGTAACACAATGTATGGATATAATATATGTTGGTTTTCCCGGTTTGGGTTTCCAGGTGAAAAATCTCCATGTAATGTTTGTATTTTCCATTGTATCTTTTCTGTTCTTTTCTGAATATCAGTTTGCAGTAAATATTGTACAAGGTTAGAATTTACAATTTCTTGTTGTTTAAATTGCATTTTTGAATGCATAAATGGATTCAATGTGTTGAAAAATCCCTTGGACACTCATTTATACAGACTTAACCGCTCAAATATCCAGATGCAACAATTTCTCACAAAATTTTGAGGAAAATTAAACAGATAATATCACTCGAAAAGATCCTAAATGCAGAACATTTAGACTACGAACTTAATAATGCATTCAATCACTAACTAATCTACACCCTAGAGCCATATTCACTTCTTTTCAAAATACACAAAGTGTGACATTAATTTTTTTAATTTTTTCATTACAACATTGTTGGTTATTACTCTCTATAACTTCTTCTTAGCTGAACTAGGTTCAGATTTGAACAGGTCTCCAACAAAACCCTTTAAAACTATCGGCCCTCCTGGTAAAACAAAAGGCAACACAACACACTGAATGTACTACAAAGTCTCACCCGAGATAATTATATGGATGAATGCAGTGTTCAAGTTCTTGTAGTCTAGGAAAGAGTGGGGATCTGGTAATATACTTGATCTTCTTCGGGCCATGATCTGGTTATTCTTTCTATTATTCTTAATATTGATTTGTTTGTTAATCCTACATACACATTCTAACATATCTAACATAATTACTCATTCATTCATTCATAATATAACTACTAACAGAAGGTAAATATGTAGTAAAAAACACATGTAACACATGATATACCATGGTTCACACCCTCCTGGGGTACGTCCACAAATATATGGCTTCTTAGGCTCTTTTATTTAGATTTCTATAATATATGGCATTGGCCGCACTATAATTATGATCATACAATCATGAGAAAATGTTTCAAAACCTCTGTGAGGCGGACTATATCACACAAGGTTCCTTATCATGTGATCTCACCCTCAGGATCTAGATATCATACTATTCTACAACTCAACATCTTACAAAAATGTATAACAATAGCTCAAAACCCAAGCAACCACTTCGAACCCCCACCTAGACCTCCTAGGTTATTATTTATACTAGTTTACAAGATTATTAGTTGTTTTAATCTCTTACCAAACCTTAACATGGTCAGATTTTTCTACTTGTGCACCTTCCATACTTTTCTTTGCATGTGGCTTTCCCTTGCACGTGATGCTTTAACTTTCAGTTGTTCTTCTCCAAAATTGGGTTTAACCTTCCAAAAATAGGTATTTATTCAAAATAGTCTTGTTCCCAATAGGCCTGCAACACTGACATGTGGCTCGTCCCGAGCCACCTAGGAAGTGTGCTCTCCCTGAAAATCCTCTCCTAGGGTGTGGAACTTGTTTGCGAGTTCCTTTCCTCTTTCTCTTACCTGTGAGGCTTTGCTTGTCAGCGCCTTTACTGATTTTGCTGTGATATCCTCATGGATCAGTGTTGCACTCTATGTGTGTTCCTCCACCATTCTCTTCTTCTCCTCCTCTAGTTGTGCAATCATCTGCGCTGCTTGTTCTTGGAGTGGTTCTACTTCTGCTTGGCTCTGATGTTTCTGCCTCTGACAACTTTCAACTTGGACTGAAACTTCGTCATATCTTGAGTACCTTTCAGTCATTATTTGATAATAATTTTCTTATTCCTCTTCTTGAGATCTTGAATACTTGCTCTTACTCTTTCTTATTCATCATCCCACTGTTGGACCTTCTCATCCTCCTCTGACACTGTTCAGAGTTGCACTGCTCAATCGAACAATTATGCTACTGTGATGACTTGTTTCTCCATCTCACCTATTTGAAATGTATCTTCTTATTTCCTTTGTTCTTTCACCTCTGGAGGAGTCATGGGGTTGAAATTCTCTTTTAATTCCTCGATCTCCTTCCTATATTTATTGATTATTTGTGCAATGAGGTTGATCTTCTCCTCTACACTTCTCTATATTGCGTGCACGATGTTCAAGATTTGGTTGTATGACGCTATCAATCCCCGCTCCAATATATATGTGTGCTCTTTCCCTTCCTCCTTCTCCACACTCAACTGGTGGCATGTTATCTAGAGCATCTCTATGACCCCTATGCCCACCTCTATATTTGTGGAATTCATGTGGGCCCTAGACTGTACTTCCTACAAGACATTGGCATGAAACATGTATAAGGCCTTCGTAGGCATGTGTGCCATGACCATATCAACTTTCTCTACTTCCTTCAGGGGTTTCTACACTGTCTCTTGATCGAATCTGATCATTCGATGCATTATGGTAAATGTTTCCCTACCCTAGATAAGAAATTACACAGTCTCTTCGCCCTCTTTCTATGCAGGTGGCATATGTACCTTATCTTGTTGCTACATGGTGGCCTATGATTCTTCCCGTTTCCATAGTTGTTGTATGTTTTCATGAACCTCTAGGAGATTTTCAATAATTTATTCCCTCTACACCTCTGCATTTCTGACCACTTCTTCAATCTTGTATTGGATCTTGTCTAAAATGAGCTCTGCATCATCCCATGTCAGGGTGATGTTTAGGTCCTCTGTCTCATCTTTTCCTTGTGCAGGATTCCTTGTTCCTTATGAGGGTTGTGCCTCTCTTGTTGTTCCTTGGATTATTTATTATAGAGCCTGTACCGTCTCCTTTTTCCCAGTCTGCATCCGACTTCCTATTCTTGATAATGTGGGTGTTCTTCTTGGTCGTTTCGGTACTGCATTGCTCCCACTTGGTCAATCTTGTGATGTGGTTGTTCTGGTATTATCAGCTGAGCTACTTGTTCAGGATGATGAGACTGCTTCGATCAATTCCTTGGGCTTGGAGGACTGTGCCATCCCTGTCCTTATGCATGGTTTTTCTACTGGTGACTTCCACTACACAAGTAAATCTTTGATAATCTACTCCACTTCCTCCCTCATGACGTAATACTACATCTTTAGCCACTCCTTTGTGGGACCCCCTATCACTTGGATCCATATATGATGTCCGGATTCCTTGAATTTGGCTATCCCCTCAGTCTTCTCCACTACCTCCATAGGTATGTGCCACACATTTGTTGTGCACTGCTGGATTTATTCTAATAGCATGGAAAACACAATGTTTTTTTCTTGCTACGTCTTGTTGTCCTTTTCTTGCTAGATTGACTCATACCTGGTCGCATAGAATTTTCCCACCCTGTCCAAAAATGTCAAAAACTTGGGCTCCTTCCACCCTCCCAAGGCTATTAGTATTATTAACCACGAGTAATGGAAATCGTTTCCATTTTCCTGCATGTCGCTACAGTCAAGTAGAAACCGGTTTAGTAGGTACGACGCCCAACTCAACATCAATCCCTTGGCGCACTGTGCTGCCACTGCAATCACACATGCTGGTGCTTCCTCTCTGTGACATTTTCTTAGCAGATTACACACCATCAAATTTCTTGTGAACCATGTTGCATTGTCATTAATGTCTTTGATGACAATGCCTTTGTTTCCCCTAGTCTTTATAAATTGTTCTTTAACTTGTTCCACAAGTTATTTCTCGTGCTCTTTGTTATCTTGATACTCTTCTGGTTGCACTCCGACTATGGGAAGTTCTGTGATCTTGACAATCAATGCCACATCAATATGAATTGTTATATCCATCAATATAATACCTCTGTGGACTCGGGCGACCAATTGATTGAAGGAAAGGTCGACATTATTACCGTGCCCAAAGTTTGGTATGTCCAAAAGCTTCATAATCCCTTAGTTATAAATTCTCATGATCCACTGTGCAGGCTCCAACACCGTTCGTCCTAGGGGTCCAATTTATACTGTGTTAATCAAATAGTTATCCTTGTCCAACTCTTGAAATTTTTCCACATCGTGCATGTCATGGTCCACATACCTTAGCTTGGGTACCTTTCCCAACATGTCATCGAAAATGGGGACTGCATATGGGAGAAAAGGGAGGGTAATCTCCATACTATCAGGTGTCTTTATTTTCTTCCCCGCAACATATGTGCATGGCTCTGTTGCATATGTTTCTTCTTCCTCCCTACCAAACTCTTTTTGTTCAGTGATGTATTTGACCAACACTTCATCTTTTTCCTAGTATTGTCGTGGTCACACTATCTCATCAAGTTTTGCAGGTGCTTCGGGGTTATGGTTCGAAGCACCATTTCTGGCCCTAGAGATCTACCCTATCTCGTCTTTCTACTCTATAGGAAGATCTTCCTCGATCTGCATCGTTCTAACAGATTCTCGAGGTGGTAGCATCCTCAAGCTCGACTATATTCTCCAAATGTTTCATTCGTTCCTTGCACATTTTTCCCTATTGGGTAATCCAAGCAAAGTTTCCTGGCAACCCAAACTTTGGTGGAGTCATATTTTCAAACTTTCATAACCTGGCTTGTTACTTCATCAATTGGTAACTAGGGCACAGATTGTTTTTCTCGATCTGATCTCCAAATTTTGTTAAGTGTTGAATATTATGTGATTTCCACCTTTTATAGAACAAGTCGTGTTCACTTTTCTCTTTTTGTGTGAATTTGTGTCAACTTCACTTTTTACTACATGTGGTCTTCTGATGCCTTCCACAGTAATTACTGCATGCAACATTTCCCAATTTTTTTGTATTTTCTTTCTTTTCTAATTTTTTATTTTGTTTTCCTTCTTTTTCTCCTTTTTATTTCTTTTTGTCATTTTTCTATCCTTGATTCTACTATATCACACTATGTACATGTATGTCCCACTGCATTGAAACTTTCAAGCTTCAGAAGGTTGATTGTCCCTGTACAGTTTGAGTTGACTACCATTTATCATTCCCTTGAGTTTTTCTCTTGTCAGATCCTTTAGTTGTACAAATCCCCCATATGTGACGATATTTACTTTGTATGGCCCCAACAAATGCTTTCTGAATTTACCAGAATGTTGAAAACATTTATTGTCATAAAGAAAGACTAGGTCTCCTTCCTTGAAACTCTTCCTCTTGATACGTCTATCATGCCAAGATTTGTCTCTTGCTTTCTGTACTTATTGATGAAATTTTGTTAGAATCCTATCCTCTTCCATCTTCATTAATTGTATTAACCTATCCTTTACTGCATCTCTTTCTATCATGTTGGTAATTGGTGGTACATGCAGACTCGGTACTAGAAATTCTAATGGTACTACTGCTTCTTGTTCATACACAAATATGGATAGTTTATGTCCTGTCAACTTCTTGCATGTAGTCTTGTATGCCCATAGTACTACTAGTATTTTAAAGTCCCAATAATCCATGTTGACATTCCATATCTTTGTTAGAGTATTCTCCAAGATCTTATTGAAGGCATATACTGTTCTATTTTCCTGAGGATGATATGGTGTACTCTTCTGGTGATAAACTTCAAACTCCTCAGTCATAGCCATGATAGTACTGTTGATAAGTGAGTACCTTGGTCACTCATAAAAATTATTAGACAACCAAACTTGGTGATCACTTTCTCAAAAAAGAAGTGTGTTGTTGTCTCTGCATTGTAATCTTTGAATGGTGCTACTTCTGCCCATATTGTTAAATATTATGTCACAGTGATGATATATATTTCTCTTGACCTTTTTGTTGGTGGATTGATTGGCCCAACAAATTATATTTCCCATTTGTCAAATAACTGTAAAGTTACTTGTGGTCTTACGTGCATCTCATTACTTTTGTTGGGTTTCCCCACACTCTGATAGACATCATATGTCTGGAAATATTCCTTAGCATATTTATTGAGTGTTGGCCACCATAGTCCTATGCACAATATCTTCTCCACGGTATCTTTTCCTGGATAATGTACTCCATCTATTCCCTCATGATATTCTGCCAAAATTCTAGGCCTTTCATGTTCTAGTACTCATCTTATCAAAATGTTGTTTGCGCCCATTTTATATAAGTTTCTTGCAATCAATTGGTAGTCTGTAGCTCTGACTACCAATTTTTTCTTCTACATGGTGTTAAAATCTTGTGGTGCAATCCCTGTACTCAAGTATTCAATGATATCGAAAAAATATTCATCATCTTTTTGTATTGAAAAAAACTGTGCATCAAGGGAGTTGTCTTCCAAGTTGGTAGGTTCCTCTCCATTAGTGACCCTTGACAAATGATCATGTACTGCATTCAACTTCCCTGGTTTGACTATTACTCCAAAGTTAATTTCTTGGAATAACAACAACCATCTACAGATCCTCCCCCCCAACACTGGCTTGTTGTCTAAATATTTAAGGGCATAATGATCTTTAAACATTTTAAAGTGCTTACCCAATATGTAGTGCCTAAAATTTTGAAGTGAATATACCATGGCTAAGCCTTCTCTTTCTGTTGTATTATAGTTATGCTCTGATTCTGACAATTTTCTGCTTGCAAATGATATAGGGTGGTCTAAATTCCCTGCTCTTGGTTGCGCCATAATTGCTTCAAGTGTTATGGCTCATGCATCTACATGCACATGAAAAGTTTTTTATCAGTCTAGAAATACTAGGATAGGTTTTGTGACCATCTCTTCTTTTAAGGTGTCCAACCCTTGTTGACAGTCTTCATTCCAATGAAATCCGGTATCCTTCTTCAACAATTTTTCCATGGGCAGTACTCTATGCATACCCCTTTATGAATTTACTGTAATAGTTAGTATGTCCCATTGTTTCTCTCAGTTGGCACACTGATTTTGGTGGTGGTAAATTGACAATGATTGCAATCTTAGCAGGATTCATTAGTAAACCTTTTTTACACATTATATGTCCCAACAATATTACAAAAGGTGTCCCAAAAATGAATTTATTGATATTAAATGATATTTGATGTTGCCTGCATATATCTAACATTAAACTTAACACTTCTACATGGTCCCTTAATAGACTATATACAATCGAGTCATCCAGATATACTTCTAAGACCCGATGTATAAACTCTTTAAAAGTAGCTATGAATACTCTTAAAAATATGGCTGGTGCATTCTTCATCCCAAAAGGCATGACTGTGTACTGGTAGGATCCCCATTCTGTGGAAAAAGTAGCCTTATACCTGTCTTTTGGAGCTATCTTTATCTGATGGTAACCTAAGTATCCATGTGTAAATGAATATTCTTCATGGCATCCAACATTCTCTAAGACATTATCTGTGAAAGGGGTAGGAAAAGGGTCATGTAGGCAAGCATCACTCAACTCTCTCAAATCTACACAAATCCTTATCTCCCCTTGCTTCTTTTCTTGCACTACCATGGGACTTATCCATTCAGATTCGTCTGCTAGTTCTATGATACTAGCTTCCAACATTTTGTCAATTCCAGCCTTCACTTTTTGCTTATACACTCGGTTCAATCTGTAAAGTGTTTGTGTAACAGGTCTTGCCTCAGGTTTGATAGGTATCTTCATCTCTCGTAGTTCTCCTACTATGCCTTTCATCTCTATACAGGTTGTGGGGAACATGTCACTGTATTCACATAGTAAATCTATTATCCTTTATATTGTTTGTTCATCCCAATAGTCCTTAATACTTTCCATTTTAGGGTTATAAGTGGTCCCAATGTTGACTTTCTTCACCTTGATAGGTGCAACAAATACTTTTCACTCCAAAGATGGACCTTCCACCTCTCTTTCTCCTTCAATTTTTGTAATCTGAATGTTGCGTAGGTCATCCTCGGCTGGTGCATCTTCTTCCACATGATAGCATGACAATAGTTCCTTGATTGTCTGTCTATTTTGTTGTTGATACTCTATCATGAGATCAACCTCTAGTTCATAAATAAATATCACCCCTCTTATATGTTTTAGTGTTGAAGCAATGTTGATGTTCTCATGTTAAAATGAGAAGGTTACTATAAAATTTTGTTGTAATGTTGTCCATTTTGTAGTGCCTCTATGCATTTCTTGTTCTACATACCATTTTTATGGAATTCCTTCCAATGAATGAATGAAGTGATGAGTCCATTGTTCTGGTGGTGTATTCATACAATGTGTCTTGCATTTCTCCAAGTTTTCTGCTAGTGTTCCTTTCCCATCATACCTCTTCATTTTATTGCTTCCCTCTTCTGTGTCGAATCTAATGCGCAGTAATCATTTACATTAGTATCGGTCCTGAGTTGTTTCTTTATGAGCACCACACCATATTGCAGGTGTAGCCTTTAGTGCGATCTCTACGACTAAGAGCCTATGAGTCTCTAATACTTCCTCTTCATATTTGGTCAGAAATTCCTCTAGATCATTTACCTGATGAAAACTCGGAGGTTCTCTTATCTATATACCAACCCATCTTACTGCGTGGTCTATTCTTGCACACCTTCTTTTGGAAACTTCATGTAATCTCTGCTACCAATTATACAGACCTGTATCTGAGTTGGAAGCACATGATGTGATTCTTATCTAGTTGAGTACCCCATCTGCAGTTGGTTAACATAATCTTTTTCACGCGTAGTGGTTTTGTACAACTGGTTTATTTCCTCCAAGTCCAGACAAGTTGGTTCTACAAACCTTTCTCCTCCTGATGGATATAATGGCGCAATGAATCTGTATTCTCTTGATTCAAATATCATATTCCTTGTCTTAAAGTTGATTATGGCCTGGTTATCAAATGCCTAATCCAGTCCAAGCAATGTTGGATATGGTGTTGTTCCATCTACAATCTCTATTACTTCAAAGTCTTCCTTAGTATGCACTCCATCCAAATTTACTATCACACCTTTAAGCCTTCCAATTGGTAGAAATCTATGTTTATTTGGTAATTTGAACTGGGGAAGTGAATAGCCGAGTGTGGGCTCTCCCATACATTGTCATGTCTTCTTGGGTAACACATTTACCTTAGAGACTAAGTCTAGTATAATATCCCCCATATTGAAATCTCCAATATTAGCATTCAGTCTGAATTCCCTGCTTGTCCTCCTTCTTGTATAGAGGTGATTGATTTTTTTCTTCTCTAACTTCCCCTATACCTATGTGTTACATCTTTCTAGCATATTTTGAAAAACTTTAATAGAGGATGGATCATTCAATAGCTTAACACAGGATTGCAGAAAAGTCTTTATGGTACTTACTTGTTCTAAAGGCTGTGCTTCATTGGTGTGGTCTAGTGATGAAGGAATCTTGTACATTGGTACATTCTGAGTATGCTGTGAAGTTGATGTAGACACAAAATATTGTTTGAGGAACTCTTGTCTGGCCTCATTGAATGTATCGTTTTCTTTCTGTGCATCAAACTACTTTGGTGTTTCAGTATTTTTCTTCAGCCATTGGTGTTGTGTTAGATCATGTCCCATCGCGTCAGGTCCTGTTTTAGCACCTCCTCGCATGAATATGTTGATATTTATTCCATATACCCTTACTTCTATAGAGATCCACTAAAAATTCTCATTTTTCTAGTTCCTCTTTTCTTGAATCTTTCCCAAAAGTATTAGGCATCCTTTCGTGTCACGATCTATTGTGCGATAGTACATACATCTCGTAGGTGGGAGTGGACATTCCCTTGCATAGTTTCCTAGTTGTTGGTAGTTGTGGCACACTATTGAACTTTCGCCTCTTCCAAATCCTCCAGTACATGGTCCTCCACCTCTGCATCAAGTTCGATCTCCTCAGGGTGCGTTGTACTATGGTACCTAATTATACTGTGCAGGGTTATACTATGGCTGCCCATTATTACATTGTGGTTGTGTAGTGTTGTATGGAGGCGGTACCTTGTTAATATGAGGTGCATCTTTCCCTGTAATCATTTATGTCTACACCCTATAGGTATTCGAAGTTGCTTCTCTCATCAGCTCCATTGTCTTACAATCTTTATCATCATGGCCCACTGACTTGAAAAAATTGCAGTATAATCTCTTGGGTACTTTCTGGTACTTACGCATCATTGGAAAATGATATGGGTCATTCCCATGTGTCTTATAGATCTCTCACCATGGTCCTCTTGTTGGAAAATGGTTTTCTACTCTTGTTGCCATGTACTATGCGAAATTTGAGCAATCATCCTTGCAGTGTCCTTCTGTACTGCATGTGGTACACCAAACCACTTCTCTTTTCTCTTTTCCCTTATTTTGGTTCAGTTGAAATGTGAGGCTCTTCAAATCCTCCTCCAATTCCTCTATTGTTGGATTTGTCTTCTGATACTGGTTCTCTTCCAGTTGTAAGGATCCCTACAAAGCCTCTTCCTTAGTTTGAAACTTCTGCTATCTCAATGGGTATTTCAAGTGTGGTAGCAGTGAATTCACAAAGAGATGTATATGTTGCATGTGATTCATGACATATTTCAACTTACCCTTCAACCGTTTGAATCTTTGATTAATATCCCAAACAGACTCACCTAGTTTCTATCTGATTTCAGTCATCTCATTCATGTAATGATCTTCTGAGCTCGGCTTCTGGAGTTCATTGATCAATAGGTTCTTCACATCTAAAATAGTCCTTCTTACTCCTGGTGGAATGTTTACAACTAGGCTCATATATCAATCTACTGTGAGATCTCTTAGCGTGATAGCTAATTGTGTAAGTTTTGTATCCTCATCTGTGATTTTCTTTGCTTCCCATAGCTTCTCATAGATGAAAAAAATATTTTCAGGGTCCTCTGATGCCTCTCCCCAGAATTTTGGTAACCTAATAGTGGGATCATGTCCTACCATCTTGAACTGTGATGAACTACTGCCTCTGTGTGGTGTAAATATTTGACTTCTACTTCTTGAACTGGCTCCTCCAGTTGCCACTCCTTATTTGAATGTACTTGGTGTTGCCTTTCTGCCACTAAAATTCAATTGTCTAAATGGCAGTGTTCTTTCTGGTGTACTAGTCACACATGGGGTTATGGGTTCCACACTAACACTGACATGGATGGGAGTTCTTCCTTCTATTCCTTCCCTTGGACCGACTGTCTTGCTTTCATATGTTGTGCGCAGGATTTCCTCAATCTAGTCCACAGCTTGGAGATCCACTACCTCTCCCTCATCACTTGCCAAGCCCTCTCTATCAGCTATGGATCTCTTATTATTATTAATCTTATATTGGTAGGGTACTCCACTGCGTGTCTTTCTAGTTGTTTCCATGATCTTCTATATCTGATCTTCCTCCATCATAATTGGCTCTATGGCCTCCTTCTTCTTTCTCTTATCCATATCTTCCTCCATTTGTCCACCTATTGTCAATGCTTACCCCCTTCCCCCATGCACGAAAGAAAGTTTATCTATATGATTCCATCGTCATCACATCGTTGTTGTATAGTAAAATATTGATTGAAGTATAAATCGATTTGATATACCTACCTCTACGTCCTTTTAGAAACTCCTGCTCTGTTGTGTTGTAATACTTCGCAGTATCTACTGTAAATTCTGGGATAAACCCTACAACAATATTGTCTAACCAAGAATATATTGCTACTGTGAATTTATTGTTAACTTGTTGTAACTGCGCGATCTCCACAGGATTCCACTCGAGATGTCTGATTTGATTTGTAGGTGGCTGTCTTTCAACCTCAATAGCCACTCCTGCAACACATGTGGGAAATCAAATAAAAATACCTCATGTAGGTTGCTAAACACCTACTTGTCCAGATATATATATGGTTTTATTTAGGCTTTATGTTATCCTTCTGCAGAAATTCAAGCTCCTTTATTTTCAACCATCTTTTGATCTTTTCCTTCATTGGGTTCCATGGTCTGAACATTCCCTCCATTCTCCACATGTTTCCTCTACGGATCTCATTCACTCAATCCCATGCAGTTCCATCCGACAACAGAACCATTTGTTGGTTATTACTCTCTCTAACTACTTCTCGACTGACCTAGGTTCATATCTGAACAGGTTTCCAACAAAACCCTCTAAAACTATCGACCCTCCTGGTAAACCAGAAGAAAACACAACACACAGAATGTATTGTGTAGTCTCACCCAAGATAGTTCTATGGGTGACTACAATGCCCAAGTGCTTGCAGTCTAGGAAAGAGTGAGGATATGAGAATACACTTGATCTTCCTCAGGCCATGATGTGGTTTTTCTTTCTATTATTCTTAATATTCATTCGTTTGTTAATCCTTGGCATGCATTCTAGCATATTTAACATAATTACTCATTCATCCATTCATAATTTAACGACTAACAGAAGGTAAATATGAGGAAAATAACACACATAACACATGATATATCGTTGTTCACCCCCTTCTGAGCTACGTCCACAAATATTTGGCTTCTTAGGCTCTTTTATTTATATTTTTGCAATATATGGCATTGCGCGCACTACAATTCCGATCATAAATCATGAGAAAAGGTTCCACAACCTCTGTCAGGTGGACTACATCACACAAGGCTCCTCCTCCTGTGATCTCACCCTCAATGTCACCCTCAATATTTAGCTATCTTACTCTTCTACAATTCAACAACTTACAAAAAGGTATCACAATAGATCAAAACCCGAACAACCACTTCGAACTCCCACCTAGACCTCTTAGGTTCTTATTTATACTACTTTACAAGATTATTAGTTGTTACAATCTCTTACCAAAACCCTAACCCTAACATGGTTAGGTTTTTCTACTTATGTGCCTTGCATGCTTTCCCTTGCAAGTGTTGCTTTTCTGCCAGTTGTTCTTCTCCAAAATTGGGTTTTACTTTCCAAAAATAGGTATTTATTAAAAATAGACCTGCCCCCAATAAACATATTCAAAATATAAAATTAAATTAATTAACAGAAAAACTAGATTTTCTCAATATAATTGGATAGTATTGAAGTTTGATTATTTTTTTAATTTCTATTTAAAAAATAATCAAACTTCAATACTATTTATCGTTGAATCTGCTGCCCATGAATCACTGATATTTATTTATTTTTATGTTATTTGACATTGAATGTGAAGTATATTGCTAAAGCTGCTAGCTGTGAAGTAGAGGTTGTTATTTTTTGTTTGTGTGTTTTTGAGCATGAATACAAATTAATGCGAGTGAAATAGGTCACTTTTGCTAGTGAAATAGATCACTTTTTAAGGTTGACTGCTGGGTACATTCAATATCTAGACAACTCACTCTCTTTTATATATATATGGTGAATAAAACGGTAAACCATGTACTTTCACAGATGGGAGCATGTCAATAAATATATATGGTGAATAAAACGGTAAACCATGTACTTTTACAGATGGGAGCATGTCAATATAATGGTTCAGTGTACTAAGTGTACTGCTTTTCTGACAAAAGTTGATAAAAGTTCTGTTCTCTGTATTTCGGAAAAGAAGTATATAGACTTGTTTGTCATTACAAATATATTATTTATAATTTAAAGCAATTCAATTATATCTTCAATGAATGGAATGGTAGTTGGAATGAATGGGAGAGAAAAAAACATAGTCTATTAAAATTCAGAAATGGATAGAAACCCTAGGAGACAAACATCAGTTTTCTTATCCTATGCAAGTGTTGAATTTATTATTGTATTTGGTTTTTGTAATTTTTATGTGATTTGTGTGAATTCATTTCCCAATTAAAAAAAAGTTTTAGAGCATAATGTAGAAATGAATATACAATTTCTATTAACTCTCTTTTAGAATTCTAAATCCACTATTCTCCGATGACAAACTCAGCTATCCCTATGAATGCGTTCTCTGTGCGCAATAGAGTTTCCATTTTGAACAGATAAGCATAAAAGCTAGATATTGCACGCGGATTTCTGGGGTAGGAGCAGAGATTCCTACGGCGTCTATGGTCGGTTGCTTTGATGAAGAACTTCACATGATCGGTATCAATGTCTATGGTTGGCTGCTGCTTTGATGAAGAGCTTTGCATGATCGGTATGAATGGCAATTACTTCTGCATTTGTTAGTAGTTCTCCGTGTTTTCGGACGGCTTATCTGACCTTTTCGTTGTGCAGGTTTCGGCAGAATTGGAAGAATAGTCTCCTGTGCATCTTTGACGCGCGACAAAATTGAAATAGTGACAGTGAATGATTCGTTCATTACTAATCCTAGTTTTCCGCATTTTTGGTCGTGTTCGGACGGTTTATATGGATTTTATGGTGACATTTTCGCTGTGCAGGTGTGGGAAGAATTGGAAGAATCGTCGCCCGTGCAGCTTTGATGCGCTACGAAATTTAGATAGTGGCGGTGGTGAATGATCCATTCATTAGTATGGATTACATGGTGCGTAAGCAAATCGCCTTATAACGAAACGAATTTGAGATCGTGGCGGCGGTGAATGATCCATTCATTACTATGGTTTACATGGTCCGTATGCAAATCGCTGTATAACGAATTTGTTCGAGCATTTGGCCATGATCTTCTAGCATTTAGCATTGAGACAGGTGTTGGGGTTTCATTTTACTTCTGATGTCCATGTTACTAGAAGTAGAGGGATTTAATAATAATAATAATAATCCATTTTTAACGTCAAGGTTAAGCTAGACACTTAATTGGTTTATGAAATCGAGTATACATATCCTACCCCTCTGGATTTGAACTTGTGACTTTTTAAGAGGAAACACATGTTATTAACCATTAGGCCCACTCACGCTGTAATTTTGGAGGTGAATTTGGAAGATAAATTAACTTATTTAAAATTTTAAATGAGCAATAACCATTTTATAAAAGTTATTTAATAATTTGGAAAAGTGGAATCCACATGCCTTAAGGATAATCATAATATATTAATACATAATTAATGTATTAATTAATTATTATATTAATGTAATATATAATACAAATAATAATGTTTAAATGTAATATATAAATTAAAATATTAATTTACAATGTAACATATTAATTGATTGATACATTAATAATTTAATGTATTAATTAATTAATATATTTTTAAAGTATTAATACACTAATAGAGTAATGCATTAATAAAGTAGTAATACATTGAGATTATCCTAATCTATAAGTTAAAATATTAATACATTAAAATATACATTAACTTATTGATTGATATTTTAATAATGTAATGATATATTAATGGATTGATGTAATATATAGATTGAAGTAGTAATTTACATTAGTGTATAAAGTAAGATATAAATTAATTGATAAATGAATAATGTAATGTGTTAATTAATTTATATATTTATATATTATTAATTAATACATTACTAAGGTATTAATAGATTAATAAAATAATAAATTAATAATATATTAAATACATAAATAAATACATTAAATGTATGAGTAAATACAATATTGAAGCATAAATACACTAATAAAGTAATACATTAATAATAAATAAATAAAGTAATAATATATTGACCTTAATGTATTTAGTAATATATTATTAAAGTAATAATTATAATAATAATATATTTTTAAGATCACAGCCAAGCCATACCCCTTATTGTTGTATGAGACCCCTTTGTTTATGAGACAAGGGGCCTCTTCCATGCAACGAAATTGGTGTATGAGACTCCATTGTTTATGTGACAAGGGATCCACTCATTGCAAGAATTTTACTACTAAAGTCTAAAGAGATCTACATGCCCTACCCCCCCTTTGTTTTTGATCCTATAACCTCAAGGAGGGAACACATGTTCTCAACCTTTAAGCTCACCCAAGTTGTTCAAATTAAAGTATTAATACATTACACATTATTATATTACTATAATGTATAAATTAAAGTATTAATACAATAATAATGCAATGTAGTAATTAATTAATGCATTAATACATTATTAAAGTAGTAATGCATTATTAAAATAACCATGGTTAATGATGGTTGACCATGAGATCACGGTTTCTTATGGTCATGACTATGAAGGATATTAATACATTAATGTATACTATAATGTATTAATTTAATTAATTTATACATAAAAACATTTTTAATAAATACATTACTAAAATATGAATACATTAAATCATTAAAAAAATATTATTACAGTGGTAAAGTAATACATTAATAAATACATTATTAAAGTATTAATATAGTAATACATTAATTGACAATGATCATGGTTGACTATGGTTGAACATGATAATGGTTAACTTTGGTAGATCTTGGTTGACTTTGGGAAGGAAAGGTTGACTCTAGTTAATTGTGGTTGTTCTACACCATGGTTTAGTGTGGTTGACCATGGTTTATTATGGTTGACCATGCCCATGGATGACCTTCGTTGACCATGTGGACATGATTATGACTAACCATATTCATTATGTTTAACCGTAGTATACTATGACACTATTGTATTACAATGATGACCATGTTTTGTTCATCACATTGCGACATCGAATTTTCTTCATCACATTGTGACATCAACTTTTGTTCGTCACATGAAATCATAAGGTTATGGTCATCAAATTATGATGAAGGGATTTTGTTTGTCACATTATGGCATTGGATTAGGTTTTTCATAGTCTGAAAGTGGGTTATGTTCCTCACGCTGCGATGTCGGGAAATAAACACATATATAATGAATTAAATGCATATAATTTATGTTGGATGAGATGTAATTAAAATTTCAACGTAAATATAAACACATCATATATATATATATATATGTATGTATGTATGTATGTATGTATGTATGGATTAAATGAAACATATAAAAAAATGAATTAAACCCATAATAAATGCCTTACAAACACATTATTGCATTGGAATAGGTTTGTCACATTTTGGTAGTGGGTTATGTTCGTTACATTGCAACATTGGGAAATGATCATGTCTTCGCAATATTGGGCTATGTTTGTCACATTGCGACATTGGGTTGCATACATCACATTACGACATGAGGATATTTGCATGTAATTGTGATGACGATGCATTGTTCATCACATTGTGACGATGAGGATAAGTTTGTCACATTGCAACAATATGGCTATGTTCATCACATTGTGATTATAGGGAAATGTTCATCACATTCGAGCAAAGGGTATGTTCATCAAATTGTAACATTGTTATGCTTGTCAGAATGCGACGAGACCATGTTCGTGAGAATGCAACATTATGACTATCTTCGATGCATTAGGATCACGGGGCTATTATCGTCACATTGTGATGATGAGTCTATGTTCATCACATTGCGACATTACTATGTTTTTCATGTGTTTTTCATGCAACGCTACCATATATAATAAATTAAACACATCCTTAAATGCTATATATATATATATATGTGTGTGTGTGTGTGTGTGTGTGTGTGTTTATGATGCATTTAACTCATTTTTTTATATGATGTGTTTAATATATATATATATATATATATATATATATATATATATATATATATGAATTAAACACATCATATAAAAAAATGAGTTAAACACATCATAGACACATATATTTATGTTGGATGAGAGGTAATTAAAAAATCAACATAAATATAAACGTATCATATATATAATGAATTAAATGTAACATATAATAAAATTAATTAAACACATCATAAACACATTACAAACATATTTTTTCATTGAAATAGGTCATCTCTTTGCAATATTGGGCTATGTTTGTCAGACTGTGACATTAGATTGCATGCATCACATTGTGAGGATATGCCTATGTTCATCACATTGTGAGGATAAGACAATGCTCGTAACATTACAATGACAGGGTGTGTTCATTAAATTGTGATGTTGCTATGCTTGTCAGAATGTGACGATACCATGTTTGTCACAATGCAACATTATGACTATGTTCATCATATTAGGATGATGGGGTTATTTCCGTCACACTGTGATGATGAGGCTATGTTCATGACATTGCAACAATGAGGCTATGCTCATCACATTGTGACAATATGGCTATTTTGATCACAATGTGACAATGGGGATACATTCGTGACATTACAATCCTAGGGCAATGTTCATCACATTGAAAAATTACTATCTCTGTCATGTGAAGCTACCATGTTCATTACATTGTGACAATATGGCTATGCTCGTCACACTACAACAACATGATTATGCTCGTTACATTGAAATGATGGGGCAATGTTCATCACGTTGCTATGTTACATTGTGACGAGGTTGGTTTCATCACGTTGCAATGTTGAGGCTATGTTCATCATATTGTGATGATGAGGCTATGTTTGTCACATTGTGACAATATGAATATGTTCATCACAACGTGACAATGGGGCTATATTTGTCACATTACGATGATAGGGAAGTGTAACGTCACATTGTGACATTACTATGTTTGTCATGTGAAAATACCATGTTTGGCACATTGTGAGAAGATGGATATGTTCATCATATTACGACAACGGGGCTATGTTTGTGAGATTGCTATGGCTAAGCAATGTTCATCACATTGCAACGTTACTATGCTTGTAATATTGTGATGTTACTATGTTCATCACATTGCAACATTACTATGTTCATCATGTTAGAAAATTTGGTTATGTTCATCACATTGCAAGGTTGGGTTATGTTTTTCACATTACAAGATCAGTTTATGTTCGAGACATTACAAAAAGGAAGTTTTGGTCGAGTTTTAAAAAAAAATCTAATGAACTGTTTCGTTTGTCACAAAGATAGGAACATTGAATTGATGTGATATATTACATTGAAGGAAACTTAGAATCATACTTGTTCTAATGTAACGATCATCCTCGTTACGATGACCAACCTCTTAACAAGTGCTAATAATTTTTTTTGTGTGTTTGCGTGTGTGTACTAGGATAATAAATACATTCGACTCTGCGTCG
>ML786020.1:286653-302834 GCA_009831015.1 Picea engelmannii | reverse complement strand
CACGAATTTTGACGGCACCGTTAAATTTGACGTGAAAATTTTCGGCCGAATAATATTTCGGCCGAAAGTAATATTTGTTCGGCCGAAAAATTGCCGCTAGAAATTTTGGAGACCCGATTGTCACGAAAGTGTTACCCAGCTTCATGATTTTACCCTACTGTCTTCATTTTACCCCAAAATTTTTATGAAGACTAAAACTATTACTTAAGTGGTTTTTAGTTTAATTTTTATTTTTTTATTTTTATAGGGTATTTTTCTTAAGGTTAGACAAAATTTTACCCCTGGAGAAGTTTTAGACTTAGGACTTAGATTCTGAACTGAGCGACATTTAATTAGGGAAGTTGTTTAAGAATTTCTTAATGTGTTAAATGTCTTAAGGCCCTCTAGGTTTGTTCATTCATCATCATCAATGCGACATGCCCTTGAAGACACACCACGTGCTCCAAGGGTGCCACTCACCTCGTTTGTTTATTTTGTGTGACATGTCCTTCAGGATGCACCATGTGCTCCAAGGGTGCCACTCGCCTCTTGACTGATTGACAGACATCAATAACCCCTGGAGTCAACACTCCACCAGGTGAACTTGTCGGAGACTAAGGGATTCTAAGGAATAAGGCCCCTGCCTTATTGTGTGCCCCTTAGAATCATCGTGAGCGACTGTCGCAGTCTTCCCTCATGACATCGTGGGTCCTCTCGAACTAGGTAATCGTTAACATATAGTTCGAGCCACGGCGGGAGTGCTAGTAGGCTATGGCAGGGCTGTTGTCCACACCTCTTCCTCAACCTCTCTGGTAGTCATGTGTGGCCCTTTTACTCCATATGTGACTCTGGTCGACAAGCTATCGTTAGACTTCATCATCAACAATCTTGTCAGAACATGTCCACATCATATCATCTAATCAAATGTATTGAAATCACAGTAAAACAATCAAACCCCAATAGCACACTCCCTGGCTCGATTCAGAGTCCAAGGGGTTCCGTCGATGCCTCTACATCCTCATGGTCCAAAAACTTGCACACTCAGTAAAACTGAGTCAATAGAACCTGTCTATGTCAATGTAGTAAAACATCATGTCATCTACCATAACGCATCATAATCAAGGACAAATGTTTTAATATCATAATAGTCCGGATCACTTGCGAGCAAGTGTCCTCAAAGAATAAGTTTTCTCAGTGCGCTAGAGCGGGATGTTACATCTAACGACATTTATAGGAAATCATCTTTAACTTTATAGATGATGATTTTAAATGTTCTAAAAAAATCGATAGGAAATCATCTTGAACTTTGTATATGATGAATTATACTTGTTTAAGGATATTGATAGTAAATCTAGTTGATTTATACGTTTTCTAAGAACATTGATAGCAAATCATTTAGTAATTTATACTTGTTATAAGAACATTGATAACAAATCATCAAGAACTTTTTAGATGATGAATTATGCTACTCTAAGGACATTGAGAACAAATCTACTTGATTTATTATAATTTGTAGATGAGGATTTAACAAATACTTATATAATCTAAAAATACCAAAATATCAAACCTAAAAATATAATTTATTGGTAGTATTCCATTAATAAATATTTCAAAAAAGCTAAATATATAATTTACAATCTTTCTCAAGATTAAATACATTTATAAATTTATAGTGTTTCTTAGAAATTAAATATATTTACAATTTAGTGTATTAAAATTAAATTATTATTATTATTTAAGTTGAATTCCAATCATTTTATTGTTATAAAATAAATCCTAATACAAATAACCATACCCCTATTTTAATAGGAATAATCCTAACCCTAATGTGGCCATAACACTAACCCTAATAACCCTAACCCTAATCCTAATAACCATTGATATTAATATATTATTAATACATTGCTTGAAAACTTTAATTATCAATATTAATTAATAATTAGTGTATAAAGGATATGTATGTTACATACCTAAAGTACCCATTGTAAAATATAGTTAATTATATATATATAACTAATAATATTATTATTATTATTAATTAAAAATTATTAATAATAATTAATAGTTTTACTAATGACAATTAATTATTACTAGACCAAACAATATAATATTACTAATAATATTTATAGTTATTATTACTATTTACTAATAATAATAAGTACTAGCTTATATTAATAATAAATATATTAATTATCACTAATTATTAATATAGTTAATGATTGATATTAAATTAACCTCTAATATTAATAATATAATACAATATTAATCATTTTTTATTACAATAATGTAATATTAATAACACTAAACCTAACCCTATTAATAATTAATATATTACTAATTAATACATTAACTTCAACTCTAATAACCCTAACTCTATTAATTAATATATTCTTAATAACCTTAACCATAAAGCATCTAAATATAAAAACCACTCAATTCAACTTGTTCATTAAAAAGGTGCTTAATTTTACCAAATTTAAAATCCATAAGATAATGACATCAAAAAAATTATATTAAGTTCCAAATTTTCTCACAAACATAAATAAATTTTATTTTATAGCATAAATAATTATGTATAAAGCTAAATGTACATATATCTAATAATTATTTCTTTATGTCTTGGGAATGTAGAGCTATTAATCCTAATAATTATTTGTTTATGTCTTGAGGATGGATAGCTATTAATCCTTAAAAAATATGACATCCATTATTGTATTGTTTGTGCATATATATATATATAATTTATCCTAAATGTTAACTCTAAAATAAACATGTATCGATAAAATCAATATTAATTCAGGTAGAATACATTAACATTATCTACCTAATTATTAATATATTTTTCATTTCACCATTAAATTACTCTAAAATGTCAAAGGGTTAATCCTAATAATTATTTCTTTATGTTTTGAGGATGAATAACTATTAATCCTTAAAAAGTATGACATCCATAATTGGCTATACATATATATAATTTATCCAAAATGTTAACTCTAAAATAAACATGTATCAATAAAATCAATATTAATTCAGTTAAAATACATTAACATTATCCACTTAATTATTAATATAGTTTTCATTTCACCATTAAATTACTCTAAAATGTCAAAGGGTTAATTATGATATCAATTGACAAATTAAGGATCATAATTCAATGAGACTACCCTGCCGTAATAAATACCACTCATATAATTCAGTTTACACAATCTATTCGCTAGAAAAGTAAGTATTGATATCAATTTATATAATACTAAAGTACTAAACTAAACTACAGAAAGTACAACTAATTCGGATAAAACAAAATACCAACGAACATTTAAAAGTGTGTTGGGATTTGGGGTAGTTACACCATAGTGACAGTGTACAACAAAAGATCATATTGAAATGAAACTAACGATGATTGAAAAGAAGAGAAGAAAGTGAAAACTCATTTTCTATACGGAACACAATATGTGAAAGGATATTGAAGCCATGGCCGAGGTTCACTTCATGGTCAAGATATATTGCATAACTATACAAATTTTTAGGTTTCTCTTAACGAAGTGAAATAATCGAGATGTGTACATATTATCAGTAGGCAAGAAACGACAGAAATTATGAAAATCCACGAAAATAATTATGAAATTCAATATTAGGTAGAATCCACAAAAATAATATTGCAACAAATCCACCAAAATAATATTGTATTAATGAAAATGTTTCCAAACAGGGTATTTAATACAATAATATTCTCCAACAATTGCATCCATTGCAGCGTGGAATTCATTTATGGAAGAATTCATTACGTTCCTCATTTTTATATTCATTATGTTCACCACCATTGCCTTGAAAAGTGAAGATGGAGAATATGAAACGGCTTGCCAATATAGTAGGTGTATGGTAGATATAGTAATGGTGACAGAAATGTAAATCTAATATTGTAAAAGAGAAAAAGTTAATAGTGAAATAAATTTTTAATTTCAAATAAGTTTGTTAATCATTTGAACTAGCAATTAAATGATCACATAGTAATTTCTTAATCACATTAAGATTAAGTAAATATTTAAAAATAAATAGGTTAACCAATACATTCAAAAATGCTAAAAAATTATAAACATAAGATCTCATTCATTGGTTTGGAAAAATGAAGAATAATATGTCAACATCTTCAATTAATAACCACAAGATTGAAATTTATTATTAAAAAATCATTCAATTTACCTATTTTCAATAAGTATCAACGTAATTAAATTTAACTTAATTAAATTTAATAAGATTATATATGAACTTTACTATTTATTATTTATAAGTATCTTCTTATTTCATTGTATAGGTTGATGTTTGCCGTATCAAAACTTCTATCGTGCCCCCAACTTGATCGGCTCCATTTTCTTTTTCCTTACATTTGCATGCACGCTAGTACCAGCGAAACCCATTGCAATTCTATCCTTAGCGGAGCGTTTTCTAGCGTTATTTAAATTCAAAGTGTTTCCAACGTTTACGATGGTTATATATTGACTTTAAATTTCCAACGTTCCTACCGTTATTAAGATTTTATATTTAAGCCTCTATTTTTCTTGTCTAAACATTTGGTAAGTGCATTTAATCTTTTCTTTCTAGGGTTTAGTAAGTGCCTTTAATCTTCTTTTTTAGAGTTTACTATGGTTATATATGATCATTTATAATGTATTCTCCTTTTGAATATGTGTTCATTTATAGCATTTTGTAACTCATAAAAACTTAAATATCTACATTACTAATAAAATTAACACTCTCCTTAAAATCCTTTTCTAAGAAAAGTTGCACTCTCCTTAAAAGCCTTTTCTAAAGTCAACTTTATCCTCACATTATCAATCTTTATCTAATACCATCAATTTATTGAAATAAAAATTAATGTATTCTCTCTTTTTATATATATATATGATAAATAACACATATGCCATATATGTTATAATATAACACATATGCCATATATGTTATATATAACATATATGGCATACGTGTTATATTATAACACATATGGCATATGTGTTATATTATAACATATATGGCATATGTGTTATATATAACACAAACACATATGACATATGCGTTATAATATAACACATATGTGTTATATTATAATACATAGTCATATGCATTATAATATAACACATATGGCATATGTGTTATAATAGTATGTGTTATATTATAACACATACACCATATGTGTTATATTATAACACATACGCCATATGTGTTATATTATAACACATACGCTATATGTGTTATAATAGTATGTGTTATATTATAACGCATATGCCATATGTATTATAATATAACACATATGGCATATGTGTTATATCATATGGCATATGTGTTATATTATAACATAACACATATGCCATATATGTTATAACATAACACATATGGCATTATGTGTTATGTTATAATATAACACATATGCCATATGTTTTTAATATAACATATATGCCATATGTGTTATATCATAACACATATGACATGTTATATTTATAGCATGTTGTAACTCATAAAAACTTAAATATTCACATTAAATTTCCTTTTCTAAAAAAAGTAACACTCTCCTTAAAAGCCCTTTCTAAGATCAACTTTATCGAATACCATCAACCTATTGAATTTTTTTTAATGTATTCTCTTCTTTTTTTTTTATATATGATCATTTGTACCATTTATAACTCATAATGATTTTGAAATTATTATTATTATTAAAATTGAAACTATCTTCAAAATCTCTTTGTAAGATCAATTTTATCCTTATCTTATTAGTCCATGCTTTTGAGATTAAGATTACTATTAAAATTGAAACTATCTTCAAAATCATTTTGTAATGCCAATTTTATCCTTATCTTATCCCTCCATGTCAAAGGAGGGACTATCCGAATTGATTATTCGTCAAATATAGTTGACCCAAATTTTAAAATAATTTTTTTCAAATCTGTCATAGTTTTTTTATTAAAATGCTTTTTTATTTCAAAATGGTTTTTTTGTTTTTTTTAAATTGTAACATGAGGTATTTAGTGATTGGCCAAAAGGGAATATGTGACTAATTACCTTTTCCTAGACATGACATTAGTAAAAAATTTTAAAAAATAAAACAAAATATATAATTTTTTAAAAAAATGTTATTTTTTAATTTATATTTTATATTATATATATTTATATTTATATTTTATTTATATTACGTATAAAAATTTTAGAGTTTCCATATATAGTGACGGGAAATTAATATTCACTGTTGTTGTATAGGTAGGATGGGAATTAATGTTTAGTGTATAATCATGATAGGAATTAATGTTTAGTGTATATGCTCGATGGTAAAATAACCTCCATCGTAAATTAACCTACATCGTAAAATAACCTCCATCGTAAATTAACCTACATCAGTCCACTGTGCAGGAAAAACACTTGACCACAATCTAACAAAACACTCGACGAGCGGTAAATCGAGCCAAGAAAAATGTTTTGCATCATGGTTTTACATATTCCTTTTTGTTTCTTCGTCGAAACTGGTTCTATTACTCTCTGGTCACATTTTCGATTCTCTTAGAGTTATCGTTTAGTGTATAATATATATAACGGGTTTTGTTATTCTCTGGTCCGATTCATGGGATGAGCCTTTCTAGGTTCAACATTCCATGTATGGTTACGACTTTCATAGTTGCAAGTATTTTTACAACTTGTTAGAATTTATGTCAAGCGTGAAAGTAGAGCATTACATTTTTTATTCTTTATTCTATGATGTGAAATTAATGATTGTTGTTGGAATTTATGTGTAGCGTGCAAGTAGAGCACTACATTGTGTACTTCCAATAGTAAATTAAATTCGATTATGGTCATATTTTCAATTCTCTTGTAGTTATCATTTGTTGTTAAAATGGCATGGGTTATGTTTCAATATATATTGGTAAGTCCTTTTGTTACTTTCTGGTCACATTCTTATTCTTCTATAGTTATTGTTTTGTGTTAAAATGGCATGGGTTGCACTCCAATGTACTTTCTATATTCTTGGTTGTATGGTGCGTATAAGTGGTTATGTTATTTTTTTGCTTGGATTCATGAGTTGACTATGATTATGGGTTGTTGGAAATTATGTCAAGCGTGCAAGAAAAGCACTAGATCTTCGATTATCCTAGAGTTATGGTTTAGTGTTAAAATGGGGTGGGTTACGACCCAATGTACATTGGTAAGTGGTTCTATTAGTCTCTGGTCACATTTTTTATTCTCCTTGAGTTATGGTTTAGTGTTAAAATGGCATGGGTTATGGTTCAATGTACATTGTTGTGCATGAGACAATGGAGTTTGATTTTATATTTATGAAGTTACTAGTTGGTTTCTTGGGTTGGCTCTTGCTAGGTTCAACATTGTAGGTGTGGTTATGCCTTTCAGTGTTTCAGGTATGGTTACGACCTATTGGAATTTATGTCAAGTGTTTAACCATAGCACTACATTTTCTTCTCAATTGTTTTCGATGTTGTTTTATAACCCTTATTGTAAATTTTATTCCTAAGTAAACAACTATACTAATATGAACAAAAATTGCATGGAAATATACAAGAGTTTTAGCCTCACAGAGACCATGACAGTCTCTAAGGCTCTATGGCTCAAAAAACAAAAATAATGCCTTCCCCTGAGGGGAAACCAAGCCTTAACCAGTTTCAACTTAATATGTATGATAAGGGTCTGATTGTCTATACTGATATCCAAATTGATAAGCTTATGTAACATAACAACACAAAAAGAACTAGAAGCATATGTCAATTTTCATGTGAATCCTGAGGGCTGGTGAGGTCCATGGTATCTCATCCAACAACAACAACTTTGGAGGACTGAACCTTTGCATAATTTCTTTCACGAGGGACAAATTTTCCTCCTTGATGGTAGGAAATCTAGATGATTACCTCAAACACATAAGTAGTCTGAATTTCCAAAAATTGTTGCCTATGCTTCAGCTAGTGGAAATATTTCTCTTTGGGGAGCATTCCCATGAATAACATTGTCTTGGTGTGCCAATACAACTCAAGATTTATGTAGAATTTTGAATTATGGGTCCAGATGCAACCCAAATCCATAATGAAGCTTCAAACTTGAGCCTCAACCTCCTCATCATCATGGAATTCTCTAAGTTGATGAACTTCCTCCTCAAATTCAATCATTTTTGCATTATGTGCCTCTAGAACATAATCTTCATAAAACTCAGTCGCATCATTGGAAACCTTTGTTGCATGAGATGGCTCATCATACTGAGGGTGGGAAGGCCTTCTGCCTTGTGGGGCCATAGTTAAGAAGACATTAAAGGGAGATAGATTTACAATAGAGATGAAATGATGGAATTGGAAATGGAGAGGGAAACTTGTAAACTCAAGAAAGAATGGTCCCAAGACAACGTCATCACTAAGTGAAGTCCCCATATTTATGACTGAGATGGATCCCTAATGAGCCTGCATTATATGGGAATTTGTGGTCCATCATGGGATCTCCTTCATCATAACACTGCCAGGGATAATCCACTGCGGGAGGACCAATGTTGTTATCATCCTTGAACCTGGAGACCACAAAACCTTCATGGCTATCATGTGAGAGAAAGGTAGGAACGAGGTCATCCTCAAACTCCACATTCTCTTGATTACTCACTGAACCACCTGCATATGAAACAACCTTGACATGACTGGGAGTATTGTTCTAGACGTCATTGAGAGGGACAAGTGTGTGACAAGGCTATCAATACACAACCATTTGTATGATAGGGTGGGGTAACTCCTCGCTTATAACCCCCTATCATCATGTGGTCTGACACACACCCCATATGGGGAGTGAAGATTAGCTTCAGCTAAAGAGAGACAAGCTTTCCTCCAGGGGAGGTTGGCAAGGTTATCCCATTAAACATCCAAATTATTGTTTAGGCCAACATTAGCAAGAAGGTCATCCACTTTATTCATCTTCCTCTTAACATTTTAAAGAACCAAGCCTGAAACAATTGTTGCAAGAAAACCCAAAATATCAATCAAGGTTTCCAATATCGAATTCTTAGAGAGATTTGACATTGTTGTGCCCCATTGTAGTTTAGTTAGCATATTAATGATGATCTTAGAATCACCCTCCACAATAGTCTAATAAAATTGATTTTGATAGGCGATTTGTAGACCCTTTATCAAGCCCATAACTTTGTAGTGTTGTTGAAGTTGATTTCAATATTACCACAAAATATATGAAGCATATAACCCTCACTACCTCCTTATATACCACCATATTTTTTCGGCCTAGGATTACCTGTAGAAGCTCCATCAAAATTAATCTTGAGACATCCTGGCGTGCAGGGGACCAAGAGAGAATGAAAGGTTTGGGGTTGCAAACTAGGGAGGGAAGTGAAATAAAAAAGGTTAAGGGTATCCAATATGACATAAGGAATCGATCTAAAGTAGAACAAGGAAGATCATCAAGATCTCGGGCTTCCTTAGAAATGGTCTCCAATATATTTTCCTTAATATATTTTCAGATAATCTCCTTAGGTTGGGCTTGGTATTTGAAGATTCGACGGTTACATTCTTTCCATATTTCCCATAGGATGAACTCTGAAAAGTGAACTTAAATCTGATTGGGCATCGGATTGGCAGTGAAAGTATACCTCCAGGAGGAGATGGTAGATTTGATAGAGTGAATGTTATGATCATATTGTCAGAAATCCATAGCACCTTGGTCCCATAGAGAGTTGTTGAAGGGAAATGAATTAAGGAGGTGTTCCAAAGTTTCTTCATGAAGAGTGTAGAGAACACAGAACCCCATCCCAATGAAGCCTCTTCTATAAAGATGATCCCAAGTGAGAATATTTTAATGTGTTATTTTCCAAACAAAGGTAGTGTTTTTTGGCCAGAGATTGTTTTCCATATTTCCTGACATATCTCATCCTTTGGAACGTTGTAGTATTTATTAGCTAGATGATAGGATTATTTGATAATGAAGGTTCCAACTGGTGGATATCCCCCTCTTAGCTTATCTGGATGCATGGAAACAATGATTTTTCTCTGATATAGAAGATTTACTAAGGATTCAAGTTGGGATCCAAGATGAAGGGGAATATGATCATGATCAATAAGACAAGTGCGCCAATCCATGGAATCAGAGGTAATGTCCCAGTAATTTATGAATTTCTTCACTATAAGAGATTGGAGGATGGATTTTATGGGAGTGAGGTGTCTATTATCTTGAACGGATGGAAGTTGTTTCCATGAATATTATGAAAAAGGGGATTCTTTCATGTTGCATATTTCCAAGAACCTGTGTTGTTTAATTAACCATATATTTTTCCAGGCTGAGTTCCAGATGAGGGAACCTATGGAAGTGTATATCGTGCTGATGAGATTAGATCTATCTATTTGATTTTCATATTTCTTCTTCCATAGTTGAATCCATGGTTCTCCTTTCTAGTGAATCGATATCCATGAAATTTTGGATCCCAAAGTTTTGTTGATAAGTTTTGAACCTCTAATGCCTAATCCTCGATTGAATTTGGGAAGATAGATGGTATTCCAAGTGACCAAAGCCCATTTTTTGGAGGATCTAACTCTTTTCCATAATAAATTTCTATGAATAATTTTAACAACATTTATAATTATTTTTGGGGATACTATATCTAAGAAGAGATATATATGAATCGCTTGCAAAACATTTTTCAGAATCACTAGTCTATAGGCGATGTTAAGGGACCGAAAGGTCCAACTTGAAAGATATTTATTGAGCCTGTAAAGGAGGTATTCCCCAGAACTATTGCAGGTTCTTGAAGTAAGTAAAGTAATCCCAATATACTTGGTAGGTAGGAAACTTCTTTAATAAACAATAATACAGATGATTTTGAACTGAAAAGAGAGTGGGGTGCTGAAAAATAAGATCTCGGACTTGATATGGTTCATGGAGGTGCGAGAGTATTCCATGAAGTTGTCAATAAATTGTTTAAAGGTGAGAGATTCACAAGAGGAGAGGTTTCCAATTAACAAAGTTTCATCCATGAACTGGTTATGGGTTAAGGGATCCAGAGAATTATGGATATAATTTCCTTCAAATTTGTGGTTATCAGTGACATCCTGAAGGCTTCTTCCCAATCCTTCTGCCATGAGGATGAAAAGAAAGTTAGAAAAGGGGTCACCTTATCTGACACCATGGGAGGGATGAAAGGTTTGAAAGGGGTAACCATTAATCAAGAGGGAGGAGAAGGCAAAGGATATTAGGCCCATTATCTACTAGACCTTATTCTTATGAAAGATGGAGGCTAGAAGGATTTATTTGATGAATTTCCATCTTAGCTTATAAAAGTCTTTGGACATGTCCAACTTAATAAGAATCCCTAGGTTTTTGGAGGCTTTTAGTGAGTGGGAAAATTCATGAGCCAGAAGAATTATATCTAAAATTTGTTGTCCCTCTACATAACCAAAATTATTTGGGGAAATCATATTAGGTAGGAAGGGTTTAAGGAGAAAAACAATGACTTTGGAGATGATCTTGTATATGACATTGCAAAGGGAAACGAGGAAGAAATTGTTTGGCTCAACCAATTTCTCATCTTTATGAATGAGGGTAATAAATGTTGTGTTTAGTGTAGAACACCATAAACTCACTGAGATCCTAAACTACCTCAAGAACATCCCATTTTACAATTGACAAACAATGATGGAAAAAATTGAAATTGAAGCCATCTGAACTGGGGGATTTTCCAGTTTCTAAGATGAAGTTGGCTGCTTCAATTTCCTCTAGGGATATGAGCCTTAGAAGTAGGGAATCTTGATCCTCATATATAATTCAAGGGATATTTTTCATTATAGTTTTAATGTCTTCCATACGATCAGGTTGAGGCTCGGTGAGAAGATCCTGAAAAAAAAAAGAGTAATTTCTTGCTCAATATCAACATGAGATGTGAGTTTGTTACCTTGATTGGAGATCAAATGAGATATGAATTTGGAGTGACGACGTTGAATCATTGAGAAATGGAATAATTTGGAATTATGATCTCCTTCCTTTAACCATTGAATTCTTGATTTATGTTTCCAAAGTATTACTTCCTATTTACTTCTTTCCTCAATTTAATATACCAATATCTTTTCATGATGATCCAACTTTGAATACATTCCTTGAAGGAATATTTTTTGTTGAAATTTCTTCATTTGAGAATCTAAGATTTTATGAGCATTAAAGATGTCTCTGAATCTGATGTTTACGAGGAATATGGGTGTGAAAACCAAAATTTCTCAAAATAGAATTGATTTTTCTATGGCTTGATGAGAGTATATAGAGAGAGGCATATGGACCAATGATCTGATCCTATAATAGGGAGGATGATGGCTTCCATGTGCATGCTAGTGAGAATAATAGATTATGGGATTTAGAATTTATCAATCTTATCTACCACTTATTGAGAAAATCCACAACGATTGTTCTTTATGTAAGTACCATTGATGGTATCTAAGTAAATAAGACGTTGATATTGGATAAAACCTTTGAAATATAGGTTATTATGGTATACAAGTCAGAGAGCACCTTTCTTCTCATCCATAGATGGGATGAGATTGAAGTCTCCCCCTAGAAGCCATAGGTTAGGGTGGATTAGAGATGTTGCATTTTGCAGTTGCATGAGAAAGATTATCTTTTCCATGAACTGCTAGGATCCATACACATTGATGATGAATAATGTGGTCACTTCCTCTAACAATTGTAATTCTGTAGAGATGTTGTATTTGAGGTAAAAGATGTTTTGCATGAGGATATTGTCCTGATTCAAAAGTATCTTTGGTCCTCTTGTAGTTCCTATGGATTTGATTTCCATGTATTAACTAACTTTACAAAATTATGGATAATATGGTTTGTAACTTCCCCAACAACCTAGGCTTGGCCATGTCACACAAACTCAACTTATGTAATGTACCCAATCTCTCACTGAGTCCGTTACCATATTACACATGCTCTAAACAAGCAATCTATAACATTCTGAGCATAGCACTGAGTAATGTTACAATAGAAGTACACTACACGTAGTCTAATTTAAAATCAATCCATGCAGTATCACTTGAAGTAATGTGCTCGACCTAATCCTGAGTTGCACCACATAACTGATAACAGTGGAAGAAAAAATTTCTTTCAATACAACCTTAAGCAACAAAAATAACTCTAATTTGCGTGCAACAATTACACACACTATCATACGTTTCCCACAACACAACCTTGCACACAACTATATAAGTGTCATGCAGTAACTCAAATTTTAGTGTGCGTGGAATCTAATTCTTTGTACGCAGACCCACAAAATTAGAAACTCTTCATGTACACAGGATACCACCCTGCGCACTCAACCACTCAATTCTCTTCTTGCGAGCTCATAACCAAAATCACTAGGTTAAAATAGAAGGATAAACTAACCGTACTGGTTATATCCATGCATATCTACAAATACATGTTATATGCATCATACTTACAAGTGAAAGCATCATTAAAAAGGATAACAACAAATACTTATATGCAATGACATACAAGAATTTAATCCATGTCAAGCATAGATAAACAAGCACACAAAAAAGAAGAAAATCACATAAAGAACACTTATCTTTTATGAAAATCACCAATTGTGGTCGTGACTCAGACGTTCCTCCCAACCATAGACACTATTGATCATAAGATTTCAGGAACAGGTCACCTGCGATCTGGGGCTCAAATCCACTATGGAAAACAAGGTCCTAGTGATAAGTTGTGGTCCTAGTGATAAGTTGTGGTCTCATTCCTAGGTGTCCCCTGCTGCAACTAGTCAATAATCCCTCATTCCCCATGAACCTAGGAAGTGTGCTCCTTCTCTTTTCACCAGTCCCTTGGTTGTCCCACTTCCTTTCCCAGGGTAACCAAGAATAGGTCATATAGGAAGTCTCTAATCCTTGTCACTAGTGCCCAACACACCAAGGAACAATTCTCAACAATACTCTCACCTAAAGAATATTTTTATGGGTCTAGAAACCACTCCACAAAATCTAGTATCTCACCCAAAGAGACTGCTCGCGGTCTTCTAAACTTACTTTTCGATAATGAAACTCTATATACAACCTCACAACTCCCTAAAATTTTCTATGGAAGATAAGGTAAAAATCATATTTTCCATACAATTCGACCCCTTTCTTCTCACTAGAGCTTTCCACATGAATAATAATTGTAATCCCCCCAAAATACACTAAGGCCAACAATATGTATTGCATGCCTTCCACTTGACACTTGTCACCCTCAAAAGTAACTTTAAGCCAGTTATTGACCTGTTCCCTACCCTAGGCAACTTAGGATAAAAATATATTCACATTACACTTTTCCTAGTTCAATATTATTCAAATATTCCCAAAGACTTATGAGTCACCCCCTTTTCCCTTTTTCAATGTAGTAGGACCCTCATCTTTTTTTCCTGAGTCAAGAAGTGTGCAATGATGTAATACTATATTGATATTCATTATTATATTTACATGGATAGGGACATTGGCCTATCTACATCCAGGCTCACTAGCCTCATAATCACACAAGCTTTTCGAACTCAAACCATAAACAATCATATCTATATCTATCTATCTATCTATCTATCTATCTATCTATCTATATATATTCATATAAATCAGTTCCATGCACTTCCTAGGTCATTACCATGCACTAACCCAAGTACGCACAACACAATGCAATGCGCACACTTACCCAAGTGTGCACAACACATAGACTACACACCTTGTCTTTTTTAACAATTTTCCACGTACTAAGCTGATGTGTGCAACACCAAAACTAGGTATCCTTGGCTCACTGGCCTAAATTCTCATTACATTTAAACTTAGTGCTAATTCAACTCACCAGAATTTATGTACAATTTATAAAGGGTTTTGGATTAGGGACACTACAATCCCCTCCCCCTTATTTATGGATTTCTCAATGCATCACATATACTTGTAAATACAATTTAATCTTCAAAATGATGAGGATACTCCACTCACATATCATCCTCGTGCTCCTAGGTTGCATCCTCAGGACTGTACTAGGTCCATTAGACCTTTACAAGCTCGATGACTAGATTCCTAAGATGCTTTATTTTCTGATCCAATATGAAAATTGGTTGCACTTGAAATATTCCTTCTAGCTCCACCTAAATCTCATTCCAATCAATGACACATGATTCGCATCAGGCATATATTTAGTAAGAAACAACACATGGAAAACATTATGAATGCATAAGGACATAGGAATTGCAAGCATATAAGTGGAATTACCAATCCTCTCAAGTATTTCAAATGGCCCACAAGAGCACATTTCTAACTTAGAACACTTTCCCAACTTCAGGGAACTACGCCTGGCCTTCACTTTCAGAAAAACATGTTTGTTAGGCGAAATATATGTCGTTATAGTACTTGCCCAACTATTTAATTGTCAACCCGGGGTACGTAGACTGATGAAGCACATGCACTATATATGCAGGACTGAAGTAGAACTAATCTAATCTAATCTAAGTTGCTGAAATCAAACTGATCTAAGAAAGCATTGAAACACTGACTAGGAAAACATGAAATTGCTAAGGGAAATACAACGTGTGAAGAGTTAACAACAATGAGCTCATACAACATATCAATCTCAAATCATATTACAATGGTCAAATGACAAAACATGAAAGAATAACAAAGCTAAGAATTCCCTTCTCCAGATTACAATCACATCCTAATTGAATTCTAACTCTAATTGAATCCTCATTCTGATTCCTAATTTTCTAATTGAATTCTCATGAAAAGAGAGCACTCTCTTATATACATGAAGAAGATAACCATCTCATAATTGCAGATCCACTATTCTCTCAACCAATCTCAAATACTTTCCCATTATTACAAGATATGATCCCTTCAAATCCTCACACATATCTCTCATATATCTTAGATAAGATATTCTAACCAAATCTCCATGGTCTTCTCCTTGAAAAGAGGCTTGAATAATTATCTCCTTTGGAATGATGGAAGAGATATTCGAGAAGTCTCTTTGAATTAATCATCCACATATTCCTACACATTACAAAGCTCACACTAATTGAGATATATATGAAAACATGTATATTTTCTAATATTTAATCATAAATTCACTTTTAATACTAAAATGAATAAAGTGGAAAATAATAATGTGAAACCCAAATGTATTTATGAAAATGATATGATGAAGGTTTAATTGGG
>ML786020.1:254540-278564 GCA_009831015.1 Picea engelmannii | reverse complement strand
AACATGTATATTTTCTAATATTTAATCATAAATTCACTTTTAATACTAAAATGAATAAAGTGGAAAATAATAATGTGAAACCCAAATGTATTTATGAAAATGATATGATGAAGGTTTAATTGGGCGATGAAATGTAAGGAATAATGAAGGGAAAGGTGGATGAAAATATGACATTTCTGAGTCCCAACAATGTTCACCCAATGTAAACTCCCCATGGGTTCTGGATTTATCTGCGCAACTTTTCTACCTGTCTTGGAAAACTTTTAAATTCTTCTTTATCTTTACCATATGTTCCTCCATTTACCAGAGAAAATATGGCCCAACTACTGCATGGTCTACTAGGTTATTCCAACTTACATATGTGTTCCACTGTCTACCATAAAGTGATTCAAACAAGCTCATATTTAAGGATGCCTGATACCCATTGTTGTAAGAAAACTATACTAAATGAAGGTATTCTTCCCACATGGATGTATTTTCCATCACATACATCCTCAACATGTAATAAATCACCCAATTTACCCTCTCTATCTGACCATCCATCTCAGGGTGATATGTTGTATTCAAATTCAAACTTGTTCCAAATCCCTTGAATAACCCTTTCCAGGATTTTGAAGTGAACTTGCAATCTCTATCAAACACAATTTTCTTGGAAACACCATGTAATTTAGAAACTTTGCACATGTATATATCAAAAATATTGATTTTCTTGTGTGTTGACTTCACTAGAATAAAATGGGCAGCTTTAGTAAGCTTCTCCACCACCACCATGATAGAATCATGTTTCTTAATAGTCCTAGGAAACTTAGTTATGAAATCCATAGTCACAAATTCCCACTTCCACTCAGGAATGGGAAAAGTTTGTAGTAGAACAACCTGATGTTTGTGCTCCACATTGATGTTCTAACATTCGAGACATCTCACAATAAAATCTACAAATTCCTTTTTCATACTTGACCAAAATTATTGCTTCTTGACTGTGAAAATGGTATTTTGATAACATGGATATCTAGCATAAGGAACCTTATGCATCTCTGACAAAATCAGGCTCTTCAACTCTTGATCATTCGACACATAGACTATGTTTCTATATGTGAGGATCCCATCCTCTCTCAACTCTTAAAAATCAAAATTCTACTATGACATAACTTGTTGTAAGGTCACACTTATATCCATATAACACAGATCCAATTTGGTAACTTCCAAAATTCCATCATGAAATATTTCTGGTACATGCTAATGGTTGTATCATGAATTTAATGCATCCTCTTGTTGAGTGCATCAACCACTTTGTTCTCTTTTCCTATGAATTCATAATCAATGAGGAAATCTAACCACTTTTTTTTTCTGGCATTCAAACTTGGTTTTCCAAAAAAATGATTCAGACTAAGACCACAATGGTATATTCTCAACTCAAATCTCTTTCCCATGAGATAATGTTGCCACATATTGAAGGCATGCACTATAGCTTCCAAATCTAAATCATGTGTAGCATAGATCCTTTCATGCTCTTTAAAATTCCTTAGCTCGTATCATACCACATGTCCATTGTAACTTGGGAATCCACCGAGCCCTTCCTTGCATGCATCCATGCACACAACAAAGTATGCATCTAGATCAACAATTCTTAAAACCGGTGCACTTGTGAACAAATTATTCAAGTGTTGAAAACTCCTTGCGCAATCTAGATTCCATTTAAATCTCACATTTTTCTTCTACAGTGATGCAATTGGATATACAATTTGTGAAAATACTTCAATAAACCTTTGTAGTACCATTCTAGTCCCATAAAAGACCTCACTTCTATGACATTTCTTGTATTTTTCCATTCCTCAATGGATTTTATCTTCGCTGGGTCCACAACTATTCCTTCTTTCGAAATAATATGACCCAAATAGTGAATTTTTCGTTGATATAACGAGTTACACTTGCTTAGTTGTACATAAATTTGATGTTCCCTCAACACTTACAAAACCACCCTCAAGTGATGCTCATGCTCTTCCTTAGACATTGAGAAAATAAGAATTACATCCAAAAATAAAATGAAAAACTTATCCAAATACTCTATGAAAAATCCATTCATCAAAAACATGAAGACAACGAGTGCATTCGACAACCCAAATGGCACCACTGTAAATTCGTAATGACCACACCTCATTTTGAAGGCATACTTACTCTTGTCATCATATTTTATTCTCACTTGGTGATAATCAGATCTAATATCTATCTTGGAAAATATCCTTGAACCCATTAGTTGATCAAACAAGTCATTTATCCTTGGAAAAGGTTGTTTTTTCTTCATTGTTACCTTGTTCAAATGCCAAAAGTTGATACGAAGTATCAACATACCATGTCTTTTCTTTACGATTTTTTTTTTGCACCCCAAGGTGACACATTTGGACATATATATGCCTTCTTGAGAAGCTCTTCAAGTTACATATTGTAACATACCCAACCACCCACAGGCTAGGCACGCTTCATAAAAAATGTTGGGTATTTGCTATATTCTTTGTCTGACTAGCTCTATTTTCCGCTACGTTGTGTCGAGCATGCGGGGAGGTTTGAGGAGCCCCCCCCCCCCCCCCCCCNGGGCAGAGATAGTACCCCTACGTGGGGGTTCGGGGGAAGTGGCCCTGATAAATTTTTTTCCTCGGGAAACATGTCACATTCTTCCTTGTTTTTCATGTCACATCGATTTTCTTGTCCATTGTTGGGCAATTTTTTGGCACATGGTTTTCTCTGATGGTTTTCTATTTTTGGTTAAGGAATTAGGGTTGTTGACCAATCCAGCTCATTGGGTTTGGATTTTGGATGTCGTTGGATCCTATATGTATATTGTATTGTAAACTATGAATGAATACATAATATGTTCATTTTCCCAGTTTGGGTTTCCAGAGGAAAAATCTCTGTGTAATGTGTGTATTTTCCATTGTATCTTTTATGTTCTTTTATTGAAAATATGTTTGTAGTAAAATGTTGTACAAGGTTAAAATCTATAAAAAACACACTTCTAAACCGATCTCGAATTATGGTAATAATTAATTGGAATTTAAGTATGAAAGAAATATAGTAACCACGCATGAAAATAATAAATTTTCATGCTATAACATAAAATAAATAAACAGTGTTCCATGCACAAAAATAACCAGCAAGAAGACACATTATAATTACATATCTCATAGATAATAATAATAATAATACACAACAAAATAAAATTGTATAGAAAAAACAAAGAGAACTTATCTTAAATTAAACCATCACCAACTGGTTGCAAACTAAGGACGTTCCTCCCAACCATGGACATTGTTTCTCCCATTCTAAAAATTAGGTCATCCCTGAGCTAGGGATATGAATCCATGAGGACAAGTCCTAGGCCAAATCTAAAACACACAAAAGTTGGCTAATTAGCTCTTAGGTTTTCCCATCCACACATCAATCCTAATTTCCATCTCTCTTTCCCCTTCATCCTACACAACCCAAAGAAATTAACCCCTTTCTCTCCCATGCAATCCCTCACAATGTTCCATTTCTCTCCATGGATCTAGTGCTACTGGTAAGGAAATATCCATGCTGGAAACTCCAAGGATTCTCAACTACGAATAGTTCAATCAAAACTATCATCAATCTCATGCCCGTAGACACCTATTCCCACCTGGAATGATCACTAATTTATTACAACGATATGGAAATGTTTCTCCTCCTCCTTCCATCAGTTTACATTCTCTTACTAAGAACACACTAATTAGCAAGATTGAATGAGGAATAATCCCAAAAAAATTATTAACCAAGAACAAATAACAACCCCCCAAACAACACAAAGACAGGGTTAATACAATTACATGAAGTCAAGAACCCCGTGGCCTCCCAAAGAAGCTCATGTAATCACTTTTCTCCATAAAATCAATTATGGGTAAATAAAATGTAATAAAAACATTACCCTGTTAAGCCCCCTCTCTCATGGAATCATATCCCCACATCTCTTTTGTCCTTGTCTATCTTTTGAAACCAACGATGTATTTTATTAATATATTTAAATGTGTCACATTTCTAGGCACTCTGACCCCCTTTCAATCTTTGTCGGCTCACCATCCTAAGTCATATTTACATAATACATTCTAGTTCATAGGGATAAAAAACTGGGGTGTTACATCCCCCTCCCCTTATTTTGGCATTATCCTCAGTGCACAACACCATACTGATGTTCTTACAATTCTAGGCACTCTAGCGTTTACTCTGCATAGGCAGTCCAATCAAATTCTTATAAACATAGGCACTTCAGCCTAAAATAAAACATGCATACATAGGCACTCCAGCCCAAAACATGCATAATGATCTTCATAATTTATGTTTTTGGTAGTAGTTCCAACCAACAAGCTATCATTCCCTATCATCCCTGCTCAACCCAAATAAATGAACCCCTTTCTCTGCAATGAAATCCCTCAAGTTGTTCCACTTCTCTCCAGGGCTCCAATGCACTCAACCAAGAAATTTCAGAGTCACAGCTTCAAGAACTCCAGCTGCAACAAGTCCACTAGACTTTTTTTTATTCCATGCCTTCATCATTGGGATAGATTTCCTTCTATTTCTCCTTTTTCCCTAGATTCCAACCTCCATATCCAACATATCATCTGTATTATACACATACAGTCATCATGAGATATCATTATAACAACTTTCAATCATAAATGTCAAATCTATTTTGTACACGAAAAAATAAATTCCAAGCGTGAGCTTCCTACTCATAATTCATTTGGCTCCTGCGGTAGCAGGCATCAATATTTATTATGGATTACAATAGTACCATACCCAAATACTATTATTTCGGAAATTTCCTTAACCTTCAGTCAACCAAGCCAATTGTTAGCATATCATAACAATTTGTAACAATTAATTTCTAAAATCTATTTTATATAGGGGAATAAAATTTCCAGGCATGAATTTTCGGCTCATAATATTTGACTCTACCGTTGTAGATACCAAGTTTCCTTATGGGATTACATCCCTGCCATATCCAAGACCATTATTGATGCAATTTCTACAACTTTCACTCAGCCAAACAAACTATCAGTATCTCATGTACAATATATATATATATATATATATATATATATATATATATATATATATGGAAACAATTAAACAAAGAATTAACAAAGTGATATCAGAATTGTTTACAACTACAATTTAAGCACTTCCATACTTTCTTGAAATAAAATGGAATTCAAATATTTAATGGAATGATATTATGAGCCAATATTTTCTTCCATCCCATCATATCGATTACCTATAATAAATTATCAACTCAATCCTTCCCCATCCCATCAAATTACATAGTGAATAATCTCACTTCGAGAACATTTTACCTAGTTTCCCTTTGGATGGATGAATGTGTTACTTCGTAGCAAATTGATTTTTATTATTGAGGTGTAGCGACGATCATACTTAGCAAACCCCAAATATCGATTGTCTTGAATGGATTCTCAACTCTCTTTATCATATATCGGTTCTGATAAAAGCAATGAAGAATGTTTTCCGTAGGAGCATTTTTAGATTTCTATGAAAGAAAAGCAACGTGCACTATGGCCAGTACCAATGCAGCTAGCCTGGAGCAATATCAAGAAAGAAGTATGTAAACCGGAATTGGATACAAAAATTCAAGGAAAAGGAATATTTATTAAATGTCAATAAATCTAGGAAGGATCAACAATGTTTCTTCTATAAAAAAAAATGTTTTTATTACTTAGTTGTCTCAATGGATATTTTCCATAATTCATCATTATTTGACTACTTTAACCTGCAACTTTCTTGTTAAAATATCTAATAGCTCCTAAAGTGTTCTTAACTTCATGAGTGAGTAATAATTACATCATTTCAATTGTTATAATAATCATTTCTATGCCATATAATATATACATGGATTCACTAAAATTCATTCAACAATTATTTTAATACCACTTGTGACATTTTCAACAGCTCCAAAAGTAATCTCATAATTGTAACAACAACAATTCAATCACCTTCAACTAGTATTCATATTAAATATAATGAAACTCTCCATCATTATGTATTTTCAACACCACATGCTTTTAATAATGCAACAATTAATTACTAAATAAAATAACAATCGATATGCCAATAACCATGGCCAAATTTACAAAATGCATCCCTGCATTGACTACATAATACCACATAACTATGTCATGCATTCACCAAGGTGAGTTGGAAGGTGTGGAGAACACCTCAACACATCATCCACAAACTTCCTACTGCTTGCTTGACTACTTGGATACCTTCCTTTTCAACCCAAACACAACACTAAGAATATAATTCTTAAGTTCTCTTCAGTGTCGACAAAGAGATTTCAGTCCAAACATCAAATATACAGTAGATACCATTGAACACTCACATATCACTATAGCCCTTCCATATTCAACCATTTCATGCTCTCACACATGAATACCCCGATTCATATTTATTTTTATATCAAGAGTATGTCTCCTGACTTGATGTGGTTATGATCTCATAACCAATCATAAAAAAATATGCAATTAAATTTTATCTGAATGCATTCTAGCATCAACAACATTTACATGTTCTAGGCCTTCAACCACTACATATCAATTTAAATCTTGGAAATTTAACTAAGGGAATTCTTACCTCAATTCCCTTCAATATTGGAAGAAATCAAATGTGTACCTTCATGGTTGGTCTAAACCTACTTGATGTTATATGATCAGTTGGTATTTGTAGAATATCATAGGCTTCCTCCTCCATCCTTTTGATCACCATTACTACCACCCTCACGGGTTTTCGCATATATGGAATTCATATGTAGTATAAACATCCACTTCTTAACCATGCTATTTTTTTTTTCTGAATACATAATTCATCATTAGTCATACCCAATCTAACATCAATATTGCAAGTATATAACAACAAGCTATCATAATCCCACAATCATAACATATGTACATGTGCACAATGCACATCCATATACAACAACATTTCACTATCACCATGCCTACTAATGCATATGCATTCTAACTTCATTGTATGCATCATGCACTCTAATGCATTTCTATTTTAGTTCACTTATTATTTATGTATTTATGTTGTAGTTGTCCTTGAATTTCTCCAAATCCTCGCTTCCTTATCTACACCCATTTTTCTCCTCTGCACTTTTGATCCATGGTCCGAACACTTTCCATCAAATTCCCACTTGAAGATTCTGCAATCCAATCGAGGTGTTATATTTGCAACAACTTCTCTTAGGAAATCATATCCAAAATTTACCTTTATGAAACATTACAGAACCTTGGAATGAAGTAGCTCAGAACATTCCATCACTCTACTACCACAACATTCTTGAATCAATATCATTACTCCGATTTGTCCATTATATTATTTCATTTAACATTTCCCTATGAAACCATACCTTTCACAATTAATACCATTCCCAATAGAAGTCTATTTTCATTCAATGACACTTTTCAGGTGAAAAAGCATTCATTTTTCTATCTACAAGTTCTTTGTATTGGTATTATGCTTATGCTGTGAACCATGGTATCAAAGGTGGCTTTCTTGATATGATTAATTTTAAACATGTACCTAAATCATAGCTATAAAATTCTTCCCAAGTACTCATGTGCTTGGAACATAGAGATTAGTCACACCTCATCTCCTAATCTCATTGTTCTCCTTGACATCAAGCTTGCAACTATATACACCTCTCTACCTTCAATGCTATGGAGACTTATTTTTCTTTTTCAATGCCCATTAATGACATTATTCACCAGCTATCTTCATGTCCTATGTGAGGATTCTCTCTTGTGTTGTACCTGCAATTTATTCACACTCTGTAGGAGCTAAATAATAATCCTTTTATTCTGTTGTTCTCGAGTTCTTTATCCACTTTTAATTACTTTCCTTATATCCCTTTATTGCCTCATCCATATTCCATAATATGTGTCATGCTTCCATGGATCTAATATCCAATTCTAGACTTGAAATTATCTTTTTATACTTGTATTTCCACAAAATGTGCAAGCAACCATTTTGTTATAATTATGCATATTATAAAAAAAATCCCAAACAATGCTATAGGTCATTTTTCTGCTCAATTCATGAAGAAATATATCATCATTCTCCAAATTATAACAATTTAACGTTATTCTCCTCCGAATCATATTTCTAATGACTATTCCCATGCCCCGATCCGATCTCTGAGATGAAAGTTATGGTTTCCTGAAAAAATCACTTTCATCCTTTTTTGTGCAAACATGATCTTATAGTGGCAATGGAATGGTTGTGTGACAATATTGTCAAATTATTCCACAAGATATTTAAATTGATACAGAATTTTAATTCTGCATAGGTGCTTCCATCAATCCACTTTCCTTGTTACCAAGGACTTATCTAGTCTAAGTGATGTTCCTTTAGCGCTTTTCTCTTTATTATTCTACAAAGGACCTCGTTCGAAAATGTGTGCATGCTTGTTTACTTATAGGACCTTTGCACCACTAAGAAACCCCTTTACCTTATCATGTGATTGGTGTTGAAACCCTGTCATTCGAACTATAGTCTTTGGGCTATTTTCCCTTTTTGATATTCCAACTCTCCCAAAGGTTGACCTTTCGAAGTGGTCATAAAGTGTAGGGGACTGGTGGTTTCCAGTTAACATTTATGCTTACTTTGTTGTCCCACTTATTGATCAAATGTACAGGAAGGACCCTACCTGATATTGATATATGGTTCTTGAGATTTCGACGCTTTGTGCTTCATTTTTTTTCTTCTGGAGTAATACTTCCCAAAGTACACTCCGCGAAGTAATTATATTATCTCCAGTAGTAGATCATATGTTTGATATTTAATTTCCCATTCAATAGATGATACTACCTCATCTGGAGGCTTCAATGAAATCAAGGATCATGACTTAATCATTTGTTGAGATGTATGGTCCTTATTTATTTTGGGGATTCGACACTTCAAGATATTACAACTCTCACGTGTTCAACTCCCCCAAAGTTATACCTACTGAAGTGGTCATAAAGTGATGGTGAATTCTTACCATCGGTTAACACCTCCGCTTACGCTATCCTTCCACTAGATTAATCCAATGGCTATGACTTACTCAGGTTTTGAGATGGACGATCCTTATTTATTTCGGGACTTCAACACTCCGAGGCTCTGGGATATTACAACTCTCATGTTTCTCAACTCCCCTCAAGTTATACCTCTCGAAGTGGTCATATAGTGAAAATGACTTACCATCGGTTAACACCTTTGCTTATGATATCCTTCCAATAGCTTAATGCAACGACTATGACTTACTCAAGTTTGATATGGAAGGTCCTTATTTATTTCGGGACTTTGGCACTCTGGGACTCTGGGATATTACAACTCTCAAGTTGTTAAACTCCCCCAAATTTATACTCACCTAAGTGCTTATTCCATCCTTCCACTTCTTGATCTAAGATTTGAGAAAATTCCCGAAGGGATATTAGATCGACGATATGCGTTATTTTGTTACTTCATCCTTCGACACTTTTGCTGGTTGAAGAAGCAGGACATTCCTGGAGGCCATAATTGAGGAGATAACATCGCATGTTGATGTCACCTATGTTGAAGTGCACCCATGGTAGGTGTGCCATGTGTCACTAAAAAATTGAAAGGTTGGGGTCCAAAAGACACTGAATTCATGTGACATGTGTCCCCATATGGAACCATGCCATGTGGCATAAGACATATCATCAACCAAATGGACGATCCACATTCCTCTACTCCAGATCTGATGACCTGTCTGATTTCGTGACTTCAGCTTTACAGTTCGTTGCTTCAACAATTCATGTCTTTCACACTTCACAGCTTTGGCACTTCACATATTTTCCTAATTTCCAGTAATTTCCAAACTAGCAAAGTTCTGGAGCCCCAAAACTTACAATATTCTTCCACTCCAATCTAATGGCTCACATCACTCCCTAATTCCTCCCTCGATCTAATGGTTGGTGAGATTTAGAGGTTTTGTGACTTTGTGATTTCATGTCCCTTCCTTGTCTCCAATAATCTCGAAGCGGCGAAGTTCAAGAGTCTCAAAACTTTCTATCTCCTACTTGGCCTCGATCAACAACTAACGATCTATTAGCTCGATCTGATGCCTTTGCTTATACCCACAATTTCTTAATTATATCTGACGAATCTTTCTTATCTTGCTCTCTATCTAATGGTCATGATTCCTTGATCCTTTACAAAGGATCTCTGTCTGCATTGCCCTCTAGCTTCTGCGTGATTTCTGCAATGGTATTTCTCCTGAGATTTTCTTTCCTCTTGGGCATTCTTCTGCATACGTTTTTCCATGGTTGATATCAATGACAACTAATTTTCCATCTTGACTGTAAAAGAGTTTCCCAATAGTTCTAAAGGTGTTTCTATAATTGATTTGTTTGCGAATTCGATATCAATAACACTTCCTTAAGGTGCTCCTTTTGTTGAGCTTTAGGATCTCAAAGACATATTATTTCTTAATGAAAATACCATTTTCAACATTTCAATACCATACGAGTCTGACATTTCAACTATAAGCTATGATACCAATCTGTAACATACCTAGCCACCCACAGGCTAGGAACGCTACCTCAAAAACACACTTCAAAACAGATCTCAAATTATGGTAATAATTAATTTGAATTCAAGCATGAAATAAATGCAATAACCACACATGCAAATAATCAGGGTTCAAGTTATAGCTTAAAATAAATAAACAATGTACCATGCACAAAAATAACTAGCAAGAAGACACATTATAATTACATCTCATAGAGATAATAATAATAATACAGAGAAGAATATAAATATACGGAAAACAAAGAGATAACTTATCTTTAATTAAACCATCACCAACTGGTTGTAAACCAAGGACGTTCCTCTCAACCATAGACATTTTTTTTCACATTCTCAACAACATGTCACCCTTGAGCCAGGGCTATGAATCCATGAGGACAATTCCTAGTCCAAACCTAAAGAACATAACAATTGGCTAATTAGCTCTCAGGTTTTCCCAACCACACAATAATTTTAATTTCCATCTCTATTTCCCCTTCAACCTACATAACTGAAAGAAATGAACCACTTTATCTATCATGAAGTCCCTCAACATGTTCAATTTCTCTCCAGGGCTCCAATGCTACTAGTCGGGAAATAGCCATGCTGGAAACTCCAAGGATTCTCAGTTGCAAACAATTCAATCAAAATTACCATCAATATCATGACCATAGGCATCCATTACCACCTGGAATGATCAGTAATTTATTACATCCATCTAGCAATGGATCTCCTCCTCCTGCCATTCGTTTCCATGCTCAACCCAAGAGCACATGAATTAGCAAGAGTGAATAAGGAAGAATCGCAAGGAAATGATTAACCAAGAACAAATAACAATCCCCCAAAAATCCCAAAGACATGGTTAATATAATTACATGAAATCAAGAACCCCATGGCCTCCCCAAGAGGCTCATGTAACCATTATTCTCCATAAAATCAATTATGTGTAAATAAAATATAATAAAATACTTAGTCTCTTAAGCCCCCTCTCTCATGGAATCATAGCCCCCTATAACCTTTGTCCTTGTCCTTCTTTCATCCAATGATGCATTTTATTAATATATATAGATGTATTACATTTCTAGGCACTCTATCCCCCTTTCAAACTTTATCGGATCACTAGCCTAAGTCATCTTTACATAATACATTATAGTTCATAGGGATAAAAAAATAGGTTGTTACACATATGCAACTCCTTCATCTCTACCATACTCATCCTATAAGGAGTTTTGGATATAGGTGCTACTCCCGAAATCATATTTATAGACAAATCAATATCTCTTTTTGGAGGAAATATGAATATCTCTTTAAAGACATCCTCATACTCTTTCATGACTTCACAGTCTTCCACACTTGTCACTTTACCCTTAGGTTCCTCTTCCATGTGCGCTATGAATACTTGACATCCTTTTCTATAACTTTTCTTCAGCTGTGAAGCCGAAACTTCTCTGATAGTCACAACTCTTGGAATTCCTTGAACTGATCTCAAATTTCCTTGCTCATCTAGGAAATTAAATTCCTTATTATAAAAATCTAGGACATCATGATGCTCATCCAACCAATCCATACCAATGAGGAAATCATACGAGTGCAAATTTATAATATTCAAATCAACCTTTGTGTGTAGTCCCTTCATCTCCAATGGACATGCCTTAACCATCTCATTGATTTTCCTTTTTCCTTGTGTAGCTAACTACACCAACCATGGTTTTCCAAGTTTTATTCTCAACGAATGGAATATTTCAACAATTTTAGGATCTAGATAATTATGCCTAGATCTTGATTCTATTAAAATAACAATGGGTTGGTCATTATTCTTACCTTCCACCTCGATCATGTGTGACTGGAGCTCAGTCTTCTTATTATTCATTGTTGTGTAAATGCTTGACACATGTCTACCCATGTCTTTCATTGTCCCAGCTTGTTGTACATTGTGTGTCATCCTCACTTTATCTCCTCTTTGAGGATAATATCTGCACATATGATTTTCGCCTCAATCCCAACACTGCATAGGTTTCTTCCATGAATTTTCTCCCAATGTTTCCAACATTTTGGGATCCTAGAGATTCGTCTTTCCTTGCACAATATTTCTTAAAAATGATGGTTTAACTCCCTTCTTCCTATGTTCCACCTTACCTTTCATCATGTCTTCCCAAGCCTTTTAGAAAGTAGACCTTCCCCTTTGTTTCTCATAAATACACTTAGCGCGCCTTATGGTCTCTTCCAATTATTTAGGGTCATCATACTATATATTGTCACTAATAAATGAGGGAAAACAACTCAAATATCTCTAAATATTCACATGTTCATCCTTCATAAAAGGCACATAGTTCAACAGTTCCAAAAATATTCTTGCATACTCGTCAGTTGTCATATTCCCAACTTGAGTTCGAAGAACTCTTTCATTTTCTTGTCATGGTAGTTCTTGGTTAAATATTTATTTTGGAAATACCTCTTGAAATCCCTCCAAGTTACTTTCTTATCATCAATGTGTTGCACTTTCACATACTGATCCCCCCACATTGATGACTTTCCCTTTAGCTGATACATATCAATTCTCCCTTCTGTGTGCACAAAATAGTTGTGCAGTTGGAATTACTTTCCCATACCCAAAAATCATGTATTTCAATCTTCACCTTTTTTTTATCACCATCAAAGGTAGGAGGCTTGATCTTATTCATTTACCCCTGTATCTCATCCACTCCAGTCTTTCTCTTATGCTTCCTGACAAGAGATGGAATTAAACTACTGCACTCTTTCTTGAAGGAATTCCTACCAACACTTCTTTCTTCTCTAACTTTCTCATCATGAGACCTGCAGCTTCCTCGATTATGTCTTCTTGTCCGTATTATTTTATATTATCTCCAGGATTTGCATCAATTTCACATTGAAGTCATCGTGTTATGCCTTGGCTCTCATAAGTCTTTCATTATTAGCTTTATAACTCTGTACATATTTTTGCAATACTTTTATAGTTTCAATCAAGTTTATACTCTCATCCTTGGATTTTATACCATTGGAACGCAAACAAACATAAAAAATAACAAATTCATCATCACGACTATAAGCCCTCTTCGTTAGAAAAATAGGTGTGCTCGTTTCACCATAGACAATATCTCAATATTATCACCCAACCATAGTCACATGTTCCACCCTCAAGCACCTTAACCTTGACAGAGAGAATAATTTTGGAAGAAAACCCTAGAACCAATAGCCAACCAAGGCAGCATACCTCTCACCAGAGCTAACGTACCAAGAAAAAATTCCAAACCATAACCAAGAGAAAATTCCAAGTCAAAACTGGAAATCCTTTTTGTAGTAACTCAAGTTGCAAATCCTCTCTAAATGTACGCATCATTGGTCTTATGCAATTGTGAAAGTGAGAGTGAAAAATGAGCTCTAGCACCCTTTATTTATTCTTCTCCATCTCACTTGATTTGACCAACTTCTCTTTCCGGAGGCTAATAACTCAATATTAAATATTCTCTTGAGCCGACTTGTCTCCTAGGGTTATTATCCAATGTTTTATGGTTTCTCTTGCTTCCTAGACTATTCTAGTCTTGTCAAAGGTTACACATGGAGGTTAATACCTCTTGCAACTACCATAATATCAACACCCCCTCCTATCTAGGGAGGTATTAAAGGAAATCTTCTTGAGAACAAACATACCATTCAATCGATAGCATCATCATATCCACACATGTTATCTCATGATCACGTAGATCAAATCACAAGCAACATCATCACTATCAGTATCATCTGATAGCATCAACTAAATCATCTCTAGAAGCCATACTCCGTCTGAGTAATCATACATGATTTTGAATAAGTCACTCATTCCACAGAGTGATACAAGAACCATTATTCTAATATGGTCATATGTCCTAGAATAATAATTTTTCCAATAGATATTGGAAGCCATGCCATGGGCTACAATGAATATTCTTCTAATCTGGACATACATCCTAGAAGAATGACTGTCCTGAACCATTTTCCACAGGGAGAATGTCTATCCACCAACAATTTGTCATTCCTAGACCATTCTCCACCTGGAAAATGTATGTCCATCAACGTGTTGACTATCCATCTAGCTGGAAATCATCTTCAACACTAGTGGTAGTCTCCATGTAAATCAGAGGAATGTCATTCAATAGAACACAAATGTGTCTATGCATAGTAGTACACAACTACTATTCAGTGGTACACAACCACACCTAGTATCACACGACTAATAACCAATGACACAAGGTCACAACCGGTGGAACACATCCACCATAGTAGAATACAACTACTTTCCAAAGACATACAATCTCCAAAACAATCATATCATTTCATTTCAACCTGCATAACAATATCATCATACAAACTGAGTCATCTGGGTTGTTCTTCCACTCACATTTGTGAGATATTGAAGAGCATCTTCCCTCAGAAAGTAAAACATCAACCATGGGTTATCTGGACTTTTCTTCGCAAGCATAGAATACTAATTGTCCCTGATTTTTGAGCCTGGACCATTCACCTAACTGGCCCATTCCTCCAACATTAATCATAGTGCAACCTGGAAAGAATGAGTCTGCCATAGGGAATTTGTATCCCTGATTTTTGAACATGGACCATTCACCTAATTAGGCCATTACTTTGACATTAATCACAGTGAAACCTGGAGATAATGAGTCTTCCCTAGGGAATGACTTCCTAGGCCATTTCCTATGCAAATTATTGTCCTTCACCAATCTCCAAAATGGACCATTCTTCAAAACTACTTCCATTCATAAGTTTTTTTGACAGTTTTGAAAATAGACGAGGAAGACCATTCTACTTGACCACTACTCATAGTGACCTCAAAGAAGAATGAATATCCTATACCATTCCCCCACATTGTCCATAAGACAAATTGTTGTTTATGGTACATAAACAATCTATCAGACCATTTTCATTACGGAAATGACTATTTGATCTTGACCATTTTCCAAACTGGAAAATGACTATCCATAAATAAACAACATGTCACTACTCCCTCCCATATTGGGAGTAATCACTTCCTTTTCAATGAGGAACTCATCTCCACGAGCCCCAAATTGTCTCTTGAGTACGCAAACTTTTCATCTTGGATAGAGGCTTTACCAAAATATCTTATTTCTGCTCATCTGTGGAGATATATTGGAGAACCACTTCTCTCTTCTAAAATTTATCACGGATAATATAATTCTTGATCTCAATGTACTTCGGCCTATCATGGAACAAGGTTTCTCTGAAATCTTCACATATCTCTTATTAATATATCATGGTCAAATTCATCACCTGATCATAAGGTCCATAAACGAAATTACAGAGCCACATTGCTCCAAGCATCACAAACTACAATATACTTTACTTTTGTATTGTTGAGTGCAACAGACTTATATTTACTGCTAGCCCATGAGATCGTCGAAAATATCAAATTGAAACATATCTAGGTAGAACTTATTTTGTCATCTATACTCCCTTCCCAATATGAATCGATAAATTCATGCAGTTGTATGCCATAATTTAAACGTCCCACAAAACAAATATCCAACTAAGTATTCTCTAAATACATTAATGAGCCAATCAATATAGAGATGGGTATACTGTATTAGAGTTTCTTCAGATTCTTCAGATCGACTATCATGGGGTTTTAGCCATGGATTTGCAATCCATCATCCTAGACTTCTAAGTAACCATTCCGATACACTTTCTCTGTCATAGGAAGTTTTCCTGATGCTTCTGTTGTATATGAGATACTCTCCATCAAGTTGCTTGAATCCATACAAAGTCTTCTTCCATTTGCATACATGGGTCTCTTTATGGTATAAGATTATTTCTCAATTTGATTTATTGGGAAGAACATTCTTTTACATGTAAATTTCAATCCATGTATACTCTAAAAGGTATATATGGTTTACTGGAACAAGTTGTCGTAATAGTCTTCTCCTTTCTTTTGTAAGAACTTCTAGTTCTAAATATTGCAATGCTTCCATTCATAATTTATTTTCACATTTTATTAAATACACTGTTCTTCATCACAACTTCCATTTCTTCTTCTTGATTGCTTCTAGTGGGTTCAAACCAAAATGGTAGTCTTATGATTTTCGGTATAATAACTGGCTGTTCTGGATTTTATTTCTTTCTTGGAATATTCATGTTCTTCCTCATGTTCCTCTTTAACTTTGGGGTCTATGGAGTCTTCCATAGATTCCATGTCCTTCCTTCCTGAATATTCTAACTTATTCCTTTCATCATAGGAAAATAGAGGTAGATAGCAAACCAAGGATACTTAACACTTTTTTTCGAAGAAGACTTCCTCTAGAGTCAAACTGAACACATGTTGCTTAGCATGGCTTCTACTTCCAATGGGGAACATGGGCAAATACTTCATAATATTCACAGATTATTCATTAGATCATATCATTTAGGACTAGCTCCCTCCTAATCCCGGCTTCATTCCTGAATTCATGTACTTCTTTTGGAATTATGCAACCATCTCCCTCCATCTAAGAGATTCCATGCTTCCTTATGAAAAGTGTCACAAGTTTTATTCTAGTTTCCTCTTGATTACTAAATTATTTCTGGTCTCTTCAATTTTGATTCTGATTTTGGCCTATCTGACATTTGTTACTTATATAATGGCTTCCACAGGAATTGTCACCAAACATTGTCAACATACTTCATCTTTTTCATGTGCATTGTAGTCATCGTAATATAAATACTTATCTTGTTATTCTTCCATAGGTATTGTTTCACTGACCATATTATCTTATAAGAAATTGATATGCATGATATGTAAAGTAACTATGTAAAGATGGTATGTACAAGAACTATGTTATAGAAGAATATTGTTACCTTGACTAGAAGAAGAAGTATGCTTCATCGTGCTTAATTTTCTTTGACAATTTTTGCTTCATTTGTTTCCTTGCTTTTATTTAAATCAAGATAGTGGTTCCTGTAGTGACCATATTTTCGACAATTGAATCATTGCATTTTTGACATATCCTTTTATTTATTTGGTTTTTTCCTTAAGTTGAACTTCCTCTTATTCCTGAAATTCTTGAATTCTGTTGTGAAGGCTTTATCGTCATATCTCTTTTGGGATTTATGTTTTGAGCTAATCATTGATTCTTCTTGTGCATAGCAAGTCCAAATTTATTCAAATGTGGGATACTCCTTTCTTATGTTCATGCTTGCAACAAATGCATCCCATGTCTTGGGGAGGCCATTGAGTACTATATTTACTAGTTCCTTTTCTAAAATGATTTCTTCAATGGCTTGTAGTTGATCTCTTAACCGAGAGATTCTTACAAAGTATGATGTTATGTTGTCATCATCATTCATTTTCATGTCATGAAGCTCATTCTTCAGGCTCATTACTTTTCCAATGTTTCTGACTAAGAAGAGGTTAGTTAGGGCATTGTGCATTTTATTAGATGAGTCAAGATGAGATATGTAGGGTATAAAGTGGCCTTTTACATATTCCACTATTATACTCATAGTGTTGATGTCATTGACCTTGAAATTATCCGTAACTGTAATGTTATGAGGTCCCTTCTCTTTTCCTACTTCAAATTGTGGTTCCATGATCTTGCCTTTCACGATATGCAACACTTTATTCTTGGAAAGGATGATGTCAATCCTTTTCTTCCATGCTCTGAATTTATAATCCCCTTATAACTTGTTTTCTAACTTCATAGAGTAAGTCATGACTTCTTTGACTTGGTCATCCTTTCACTTTGACCAAAAACTCAAACTTGACGCCTTGGCTTTCCGAGAGTACCAAGAGGTGCATTAGGATTGGTCGCACTAGGCTATCCAGGAATTAGGTCAATATATTCACTTAAGGTGTCTTGACAAGAGGGTTAGGGTTTTGTTGCTCCAACAAAAACTTTGACTGCAACTACAACTGTAACTAAGAAAATCCTCCCAATCTATCTTCCAGTGGTTAGACTGTCCAAAGATAGTGTGGGCCCATAACCTGCTAGAAAAATAGGTGTGATCATTTCACCATAGTTAATATATCAATATTGTCACCCAAGCATAGGCACAAATTCCACCCCCGAGAACCTTAAAATTGAATTTGAGAATAATTTTGGAAGCAAACCCTAGAACCAATAGCCAACCAAGGTAGCATAGCTCTCTCCAGAGCTAGCATACCAGGTATAAAGTCCAAACCATAACCAAGAGAAAATTCCAAGCCAAAACCGAAAATGCTAGTTGGAGCAGCTGCAACTACAATTCCTCTCCAAACTTGCACACCACTGGTCTTATGTAGTCGTGAGAATGAGAGTGAAAAATGAGCTCTATAACCCTCTATTTATATTACTCTATCTCACTTGAATGTGCCAACTTCTCTTTCTGGAGGCTAATAACTAAACATTAAATATTCTCTTGAGCCTACTTGTCTCCTAGGTTTATTATCCAACGATTTAGGGTTTCTCTTAATTCCCATACTATTCTAGTCTTGTCAAAAATTACACTTGGAGGTTAATACCTCCCGCAACAACCATAATATCAACACTCTACGCATATTCCATGCTCTTAACCTTATACACTGACTCTCCCTTCTCTACTCACTGAAAATTCTATAAAATGTGCACGCAATTGAGATTTGTTAGATGATTTCATGAAAAAACTACATGAAAACTTTCAATCATTTTGTTAGAATCCTTTAACTTGGATTTATTGGATGATTTCATCATTCCAAACTCTAGTGCACACACCCGTACATCACTAAATTTGTGTGCATCACAACTCTATACTTCACACCAATGGTCTTCCATGCAAACTAATCTTTGTACTACGCAATACCAATTCTTAGCGTACACATCTATTCATGCTAATCGTTGGCCCATACAAATCCAAGGTTGAACCAATTTCTCTAATACCATAATGTAATGTATCCAGAAACCCATGTTGGGCCATGTCACACAACCTCAACTTATGTAACCTACCGAGGCTCCCACTCAGTCCCATTACCACCTTACACCTACTCTAAACAACCAAATTGTAACATTCTCAGCATACCACTAAGCAATGTTACAGTATAAGTACACTAAGTGGAGTCTACTTTAAACTCAGTTTGTGTAGTATCATGTGAAGTAATTCACTTGACCTAAGCACGAGTCACACCAAACAACTTATAACAATGGAAGCAATAATTTCTTTCAAAACAACCTTAAGCAGTGGAAATAACTCAAATATGCATGCACCAATTACATGCACTATCATACTATTCCCACAACATAACCCCACCCAAAATCATCTAAGCGTCATGCGCCAACTCAAATTTCACTATCTGTAAAATCTAATTCTCTATTCGCACACCCACACAATTACAACCTCTTAGTGTACACACACTACCACCGTGCACACTCAACCACTCAATCCTTTTCTTCTCGTATCATAACCAAATTCACCATGTTAACATAGTAGGATAAACTAACCATATGGGTTATATCCCTGCATAACTACAAATACAGGCTATATGCATCATCTTTACAGGTGCAAGCATCATTAAACATGATAAAAACAAATACTTATATGCAATGACATATATAAATTTAACCCATGTCAAACATATATAAACAAAACAAGAACATAAATCACACTTATATTTTATGAAAATTACCAAGTACGGCCTTGACTCAGACTTTCCTCCTAGCCATAGACATTGTTTCTCATAATCTTTCAGCAACAGGTCAACCTCGAGCTCGGGCTAAAATCCACTGTGGAAAATAGGGTCCTAGTGACAAGTTACGGTACAAAACCCAACATAATTGCTCATTCCTAGGTTCCCATTAGTATAAATTACCTCATTCCCCACACACCTTTCACACCCAAGGAAATTTTCCCCTTATCTTCTCAATAGTCCCTCGACTACCCCACTTCCCTTCCTAGGGTTACCAACAATAGAATGAAAAGAAAGTCTTAGAGCCCTGTGACTAGTGCCCAACACACGATGGAATAATTATCAGTAATAATCTCACCTTGGGAATGTTTCCATGGTTCTATAAACCAATCCACAATAGTTATTCTCTCATCCCAAGTGTCTGATGACGGTCTTCCAACTCAACTTTTTGACAATAAAATTCTGGATACAACCCTGCAACTCCCTGCATGCTTGGATACCCCTTTATGCTCACCGAAGATTTATACATGAATAATAATATATATTGCATGAATTCCACTTGACACTTGTTCTTTGTTGCTACTTATTATTTCTTATTACTACTTGACCATTCATTCTATTCTTCTATTCATCATATCCATTCATTCATTCATTAAATCATTTATTTGCATATTTAATCTATTACACAATATAAATGAATCATCCATTCATCTATCTAACCATGCAGAAATAGTAACACATTAAAATAGATTGCACATAAGGTTTTATCGTGGTTCACCCCCCTGGGGATACATCCACACTGATTTATTGCTTCTTTTCTTGTTCATCAAAGAGCATTGTGCGCATTACATCATAGTAAAGAGAAGTGAGGCGTACCAGGATCTCACCAATCTCCACAGCTTACGACCTGAACCTTAGCTACTTCAACCTCATCCAAGCTCTACATCTCTCAAAACATAAACTCCTAAAAACTCCAAAACAGGTTCTCCAAATTAGACAAGATACTTCTACGGATAGATAGATTCCTATTATAATTATGGATCCCCATCTAATATCCCTCATACCCCTTATTTATATTACGAAAAATGGGTTAGAAACCCTTACAATACATCCCAAAACCCTAACCCTAACTAGGCTTGGTTTGTCCACATTTGCGTCGGATTTATATAAATCTTGTCATGCTCACTGTGTTTCCTCAAAATGTGGCATGCTATTATTCTTCTCTTGTTATGTCGTTCTCCAAACATTCCTTCTCCAACATGCCCCCAACACTAACATGTGGCTCATCCTGAGCCACTTAGCCTCAATGCACCTTTTGTAGCGCTACCTCTAGTGCATGGAACTTCCTTCCTAATGTTGTCGCTTTATCTTTATCCTTTGCACTCTTCCTGGGTATTGTCTCCAAAACCTTCACTACTATGTGCTTTTTCAAAACTTCTCTGCTTTCTATGAGTGCATGCTCCCATGTTCCTTTTTTGTTTTTGAGCTCGCCCATCATCCCTTCTGCTTGTTGTTGAAATGGCTCCAACTCAGCCTGCCTTACGTGTTTCTTCTCCTGCACAATATTTACTTCTTCCTGCAAGTTCTTTGGTTCATGTGCGTCCTTCATTCTAACGGATACATCCATGCTTTTATGTCTCTTCTTGAAGTCCTGAACCACCACGTTCATTTTTTCCTCTGTATTTTCCAATTGTTGGATATTTTCATCCTCTTCTAGGCTTATCCAAATCTTTGCAGTCATGTTATGTAGTTCTTCCACTTTTTTAAATTCCTGCACTATACTCTCGACGTGTGGAGTAGCCTCTTTATCTCTCTTCTCTCACACTTCTGGAGGTGTGCTCATAGTTAAATTCTTTGTTAACTCTGTTATTTCTTGTTTGTATCCTTCCATGGTTTGCACGATTTGTTGCATCTTCTCTTATGTTATAGCCTATGCCCAGTTGGGTATACTCCTGTATACCTTTGTGAGATTCTTCTCTAAATTTTGTATGCATCTCTTCTCTTCCTCCTTTTCTAGTGTGATTTGTTCACATTTCACTTGTAGAATCTCTTTCACCTCGTTATCGAACGCTAGTTTGGTGGAATCCACCGTAGATTTGGACAGTACTTCCTTCATTACACTCGCTTGTAGTCCATATAGCACCTTTCTAGGTATTTTATCTAGGACCAACTCCATATGCTCCACATGCTTTACTGGTATTTGTGTTGTATGTTCATCCATATCCATCATTTCTTGTGTGATTGTGCATCTATCATTGCTCACTACTAGTGTCGTCATGGTCTCTTCCTTCTCTTTCTGCACTGATGTTTCTTGTTCTTTTTCTATCTGTTGTGCTACTGGATGATGCACCATATTTATTTGTAGTCTTTGTAGGATTTCATGTACTTCTACTAATGTTTCCATCATTTCTTCCCTTTTCACCTATGTTGCACGTAATATATCCTCTCCTCTGTCTTGGACATTGTCTGCTACCAACTTGGCATCATCCTCTCTAATAGTGATAGTTGGAGGAATTTTATGATACTTCATCTATTTCTTGATTTTTTCCTCTTGTGTTCATGTTCTCTTCTTAGTTGGGGTTGAGGTTTGTGCCTCGGTTTTCATCTTTGTTGGTTCCCCATATTTTAATTCCTTTGGATGAGAACTATCTTTGTTGTTTTCATCTTTGTTGTTTCCATCCCATTTGACTTCTATCCTTGATACTGTCTCTTTCTTTATAGGATTTTTGTTGGCTACACTGCTTCCTAAAGCTTGGTTGTGCTCTACAACCTTCCTAGTATTTTCTACTAGAGTTCTTGTATTTTTGGATGTTCCTGCTGCTATTTGATCCTTAGTTTTGGTTCCTTTATTTTGTGTTGATGGAACCTTCCAGTGTGTGGGCCAGTCTCTCACAATCTAGACAACTGCTTCCCTTAATGTGAAATATATAATTTCCATCCACTTCTTGTTTGTGTCCCTTGTGGCCGGAATCCAAAAATTATGTCTTGATGCTTTGACATTTGAAATCCCTTCATTTCCTTGAAAAAATTCAACTGGGATCCTCTAGACATTGGTTTTATTTTTTTGCATATCCTCCAAGAACATGGTGAATATCATGTTGTTAGCATGTTGGTTCTTGGGGTCCTTTTCCTACCACAAACTTTCGTAGCATGATACATAACATTTCCCCTTCCTATATTGAATGTAAATGTATTGAACTTGCACATAATAGATCTAGCTAGAAAATGTAATACACAATTTGAAGAGAAAAATATGAGAAACGAGAAGCAGGAGAGAAAGAATGGAAGAATTCTCATTAACCAAATGAATGAATGATAATTTACTCATGATATACTCTGTATAAATCAACTAATTTTCATTGGAGGAGACACCAATGTGATAGAGTGGTGGTCTAGGTTTATTTGGACACAATAGTTATGTGAGTAAACTACCACCTAGTCTATTCTCTCAAGAAGTTACGGGAGTGAACTGCCACCTAGTTTGAGTTAACTAGTCTCTCAGTCTTCAGTTAGATGAATTAAATAAAGTGAAGTCAGGAGGAGATAAGGGAATCATGAGTAATGAAATAGTATGGTGATAATACTGAGGATAATACACATCAGTGGGTGATGATCCCAGTGTTGAATGGTGATAATCCCAATGTGGCATCTAGACTCCACTCAATTTATCAAACTGAAGTGTGAAATCAAAAAAATATTCTACTAGAGGAATATTCTCCCTAAACTATAAGAGACTAAATAATGACTAATAAACATAGGGAAAACCTTAGGAAAAATAAATCCTAGGT
>ML786020.1:244150-254498 GCA_009831015.1 Picea engelmannii | reverse complement strand
CCCTCAAAGTATCAAAGTATAATGCATGTAAAAAGAAGAACTAACAGTTGCTAGGAAATTGTTTCCTTCACTCCAAGATGACTGCGTAAAGAATGGAACTTATGCTCAATGAAGGTATTGCTGAATATTTCTGCAATATGTTCTATTGAAGGACATAACTTCAAGCCGATGATCCCCTCATGTACTAATTCCAAGATTTAGTTCATGTGGATCTCGATGTGCTTCGCCCGCTGCCTTTGAACTGGATCTCTCAATAAATTGAGAGTGCTCTCGTTGTCACACCATATGACGATCAACCGACGAAACTTAATGCCCAACTTAGTTAGAAAATGTTGTAGCCACATAACGTGACTGGTTATTTTAACTACCCCTCTATACTCTACCTCGACTGAATATAGAGAAATAACAACTTGTTTCTTGATTGACCAATATATAGGTCCATAACCAAGACTGAGTGAGTAACCATATGTGGAATTGCACTCAATGTTATCACCATCGCAGTTAGAATCACTGAAACCGATGAGGTCCAATGTAGATTATGTTGCATAATGAATCCCAAAGGTGATGGTACCATGTACATATCGAAGGATACAATTTGCAGCCTTCCAATGTATCTCATGTGGCTCCTGCATGAACCTGCAGACTACTCCAAATTCATAAGACAGGTATGGTCTGGAGTGTGTGAGATAAAAAAAGGTCCCCACTAGTTGTTTGTATAGTGTGTTGTCAACTAGTGGAGTGTCCCCGCCATCATCAAGTCTGACTCCTGATAGGAAAGGAGTTGGGGCAGACTTACATTCTATCATGTGAAATATCTCAAGTTGATATCGAGCATACTTGGACTGAGATAGTTTGATTCCTGATGCATCCTAACTGATATCGAGTCCAAGGAAGAAATGTAGTGTACATGTCTGTCATCAAGAACCTGTCATGTAGAATCCTCTTGACTGCAACAATCATTGAATTCAAGCAACCGGTGATCAACGAATCATCAACATACAAAACTAGGAGTAGAAGTGAATAAATCATCCTGAGCATGTAAACATTTGGGTCGGAATTACACCATACAAAGTTATGTGAAAGCAGGTAGGATTCCATATTTTATTAACATGCCCTCAGAGCCTACTTGAGGCCATAAAGATACTTCTTCAGTCGACAGACCCAAAATTAATCCTGCATAAATCCCTGGGGTTTCTTCATATATATATATCCTTAGAGAGACCACCATGAAGAAATGCATTCTTCATGTCCATCTGATCGACTTCCCATCCCTTGGTTTTCATGATGGAAAGTTCCAAACATATGGAATCCATCTTCTCTACTGGAGAGAAGGTTTCATCATAGTCAATCCCGTGTAGCTGTTGAAATCCTTTGGCAACTAGCCTGGATTTGTATCTGCTAACCTGTCCATCTATTGTGATCTTGGTCCTATAGACCTATATGCACCTGACAAGTTTTCTTCTTGAAGGAAGGGGAACGAGATCCCAAGTCTGGTTCTCGAGGAGGGAATTGTACTCTTCATGCATGGAAGATTATCAAAAGTGATTTCCAGCAGCCTCACCATAGGACTATGGATCTGAATACTAAACCAATAAAATATCTATGGGTGGCATCAGTTCAGTGGAAATGAGTGCAATAAGAGGCTCCTTGAAATAATATTGAGTCCTCCTAGTATCAACTAGATCCCCAACAAGATATCCTACATCCTAAAGAGTAGTCTTGGCCCACTTGGGCCTCTACTCTGATCTACATTTGCATCTGCATGCACTAAATATGCATATGACTGTACTGAATCTGAATATGGATCATCTAAATCCTCTGAATCAAAACTCTCATCTGAAGAAGAGTCGACATCTGCATGATCATCATCTCTGATAGGTGGAAGAACAAAAGTGTTTTCATGCGGCTACTGAGGTACATGCAAGACACATTCCTCAAATTCGACACTGCCCTCAATGATGATCTCATCTGAGGATATATCAATGAGTATGTATTTGTTCACACCGTCGGTTTATCCAGTAAAGATAAACTATGTTCTTTGTGGATCAATTGTCTTCCTCTTCTTAGAGGGAATCTTGGCCCATGCACGTGAACTTTAAATACAGGAGTGGATCACTTCCAGTTTGAGGCCGCTCCAAGCCTCATAGTGGGTATTATCCTTGACATATATATGGGGATATTTTTTTTGGATGCAGGTTGCATAATAGTGATTCAACCCATAATCTCTGTGGAAGTGACATTGCATGTAGCATGCAAGATGCCATCACTTTTAGAGATCTATTTTTCCGCTCAACAACTCCCTTTTGCTGCGGAGTATAGGAACCATGTGCAGCAACTGAATCTTGAATTCATGACAATGATTTTGTATCTCATGGTTGACATAATCTCTCCCATTATCTGTTCATAGGAATTTGATTTTTTTTCCTAACTATGTCTCAATAAGGGCTTTGAAATATTTGAGGTGTTGAAAGACATCTGATTTTTTCCTGAGAAAGAAAATCCATGTGAAGCGTGAGAAATCATCAACAAAAATGAGCAAGTACCTTGATTTATTTATTTATGTATGCGGAAAATGGCCCATGATATCACTATGGATCATATCTAAAGGAAAGAAAGCCTTCCGAGTCTTTCCTTTGTCGAATTTCTCTTGAGGGTGGTTTCCAAGAACACATTCCTCACAAATTCCTTTGGAGAAGTGGATGTCAGGTAGACCATAAACCATTCCATGCTTGCTAAGTTGTTACATATATCTAAAATTTAAATTCACGAACCTTTCGTTCCATATCCTAGTTCTTTAATCAGCATGGGTAAGAAGTAATGCAAAATCTGGCTCAATAAATTCAGAAAATGTGTAGAGTCTAGATTGATGAATTACCTCACCAGTATAAACCCTAGAATTGGTTTTCATGTCATAGATATCCACTGCATTAGGTGTGACTATGAATCTCTTTCCGATGCCATATTTTTTCATATGATACATGGAGATAAGATTGACTAAAAGTTTGGGAACATGTAGCACATTCTCGAAGCTTTCGTTTGTGAATTCAATTCTTCTTTTTTCGGTGACCTCGACTGGAGATTTGTCCCCCATCAGAATAGAAGGACCTTTGTATGCATGAAACAAAGAATATAATTCTTTTTTGGAATCCATGTGGTGTGATGAACCTGAATATACGATCCAAGCATCGGGAGAGGAGCTGGCAATCAAAGCATGGCTAGAATTGCCTTTCTTGGGATTTTGATCTTCTGGCTTCTTCTTCTGGGCCCCCTCAGGGATATGATATACAAGGTTGTTTTTCTGAAGTATTTGTGCCATTAGATCTATCTTTTTCTGCATACATGTGGATTATGGATGGAATCCTTTATGGAAGTAAGTGCATTTCTCCCCTTTTCTTCTCTTTCCACCTTTGGATATGGAAGCATCATTGAAGGGTTTTGAGTAACCTTCCTTCTTTGGATTTTCATGTTCTTTCCTTTTTAATTTGTCTTTATATTTCTGATATTGATGACCGCTACCATATTGCATAGTAAGTGCATGTGCCTTTGGGCCTTTGATTTTTCCCATATTGATGAGCTTGTTCTTCTCTTATGTCAGAGATTCAATGAATACCTCAAGAGAGGGCATCTTCCAGGAAACTCTAGAGGTCATCCTAACTAAATAAAATGTGGATACAAACAATGAGTATTCTAAACCAAGTTTTGACGGAATGGTGAGAATTATTTGTTTCTCCTATTTAGATTTATCAACCCCGCAAGCCTTGAGTTGCAACAACAAATCCTTATATTTTGTAAATAAATCTTGGAGATTGTCGAAGATTTTTGGATCCAGTGTGAGAAATTACACCTCGAGAATGTGTCCCCTCATCTCATCCTATTTAAAAAAACACCCTTCCATGGTGGTCTAGGCTTCATTGGGAGTTTTATAAGAGGATATGTTAAATATGAGTTCAAGAAAAATGAGACTGCAAATAGTTCCAAACGCTTCATCCATTCGATTTAGATACTTGGATTTTTCTATGGTTGATGTAGGTTTGGTTTCTATGTTGATGGTTAAACTGTATAATCCTCTTCCTTGAAGATTCATTATCATCTTCTCCTTCCATGAAAATAAATTGCACAGTGTAAGAATGAATTATTTTGGAAATTCCATTTTTTCGTTGTCTGCAATCTTCAGTACCTACAAAAACAATATGGTGTTTTTTTTTTCTAGCAGTTCATCAACTCTGATACCATGTAGATGTGTTTAAATTGCACATGATCGATCTATATAGAAAATGATATACACAATTTGTGGACAAAATATGAGAAAAGAGAGAAGGAGAGAAAGAATGGAAGAATTCTCATTAACCAAATGAATGAATGATAATTTACACATGATATGCTATGCATAACTCAATTAATGCACATTAGAGGAGAATCCAATGCTCCATAGTGGTGGTCTATACTGATCTAGACATACACCAATAGTTACAGGAGTAAACTGCCACCTAGTCTAGTCTCTCAGGTAGTTATGGGAGTGAATTTCCACTTAATCTGAGTTAACTAGTCTCTAAGTGTTCAGTTAACTGACTGAAACATAGTGAAGTGAGTAGGATATTGAGAAATCATGATTAATGTACTAGCATAGTGATAATCCGAAGTACACTGCACATTAGTTGGTGATGATCCCAATGTTGCATGGTGATAATCCCAATGTGGAATCTAGACTCCACTCAACTGATCAAACTGAAGTGTGAATTGAAGAGAATATTATCCTAGAGGAATATTGTCCCTAAAATATAGGAGAATGAATAATGACTAAAAAACATAAGGAAAACCTTAGGAAAAATAAATCCTAGGTGTGTGTGAAGTATCTCCAACATAGAAAAGTTGAAAACATGGGTTCGTGCCAGCCCACCAATGCTATCAGTATTATCAACCAGGAGTAATCGAATTTGGTTCCATTATTCTATGCATCTCTAGAATCTACCATAATTTGATTCAGCAAGTATGGTGCCCAACTGAACACTATGCCCTTTGTGCACTCCACAACTATTGGTATAACTCCTGTTGTGGATTCTTCCTTTTTTCACTTTCTCAATAGTTTGCAGGACATCCATTTTGTACCAAACTTCATTTTCTATTCATTGATATCCTTGATTATTAGTCCTCGAGTTCCCATGTTTGTCCCGAACTATGCATTCACTTCCTCTGCAATTTTCTTATCCCTGGATTTGTTGTCTATGTATTCTTTTGGCTTTACCCTGCTAGTAGGTAATCCTATGATCTTTTCTATGAGATCCACGTCTATGGGGACTGACCTATCCATCCACAGGATACCTCCATGTACCCTGGCCAATAGTTGTTTCACACAAAGGCCCACATTTTTACTGCACACAAAATGCGGTATGTCCAATAGATTCACCACACCTGCATTATAGAGACATGTAACCCATTGTGCGGCCTCCATAATAGGTTTCCCTACGAGTCCTACCTCTCGCCATGTTCTCCAATTATACTTCCTGTATGAAGTTAGGAAACTTCACTATGTTAGTTATATCATGGTCTGCATACTTGAGCTTCGACACCTTCCCTATCATGTCTACCATTGTGACTACAACGTATAGAAGATGGGGTAAAGTAATATCCATTGCACTTGGTTCTTTCCTCTTTTGACCTGTGGCTAAGTTTTATTTTATGGCATCATCCTTGGGTTATTATTCTTTTTTTCCCTCCATTTCCTATTGGCATGTGATGTCTTCAATCAACACTTCGTCTCTGTTGTATTTTTGCTTCTTTTTTCCCTTTTCCTCTGTTGTTGCGGGGTTTTCAGAACTAGGGTTTGCACTACCATTAGGGTTTCTTCGCTTTGATGAGATTCCACTTGTTCCATGGTTGATATTTATTCCTCTACTCTAGTGCGACTGATCAATTTAGTCTCATATGTGGTTACGTCCTTCAACTCCAATTTTTTTTGTGGTTCTTCCATTCGTTCTTTCTTCCTGTCGGACTGTCGGGTTACTCGCACAAATCGGCCGGGAGCACTAAATTTTGGGGGTTCCATATAACTATTATTTCAATCAATCGAATGAATTATTCTCTTTCTCTATCACCCTTTTCTCATGCTCTCAAGTTCTTGTTTTATACAATTTCTCTAAGTTTTGATCTTTCCTGTGCTTTTCCCCTTTTATAAATTTGGTCATTAAATGCTCTGCCATGTTTTTCAGTTTTATGGTTATTTATGCGGTGTCCAATTTTCCTACACGCATTATTCCAAATTATGTCTCACCATTCATTGTTCGATGTCATTCCTAAACTACTTATTTCTCCTAATTACTTTTTTTGGCTTTTTCTTCATTTTTTTGTTTTTCTGTTCCTTTTTCTTCTTTTAACTCCTAATATTTACAATATGTACACATCTACTTGTTGCACTACAACTATTGAGAGTTAGTAGTTCAATTGTCCCTATACAGTTTTGGTCAACTACCATTCACCATTCCTTGAAATTCCTTTCGTGTTAAGTCTTGCAACTTTACAACACCTCCATATGTGACAAACTTTATCTGATATGGCCCTAGCCAATTCATTCTAAGCTTTCCTCGCTGCTACAAATACTTACTGTCATAGAGGAGAACCAGATCTCCTTCCTTAAAATTCTTCTTCTTGATATGTCTATCACTCCATGCTTTATCCTTTTCCTTCTGTACCTCTTGATGGAAACCTACCATGATTATGTCTTCCTGCATTGTGCCATTTTGTGCCATCTCTGTAATTGTTGCAATGCACCGACTTGGTATTAAATAATCTAAGGTAACTATTGCCTCCTGTGCCTACACCAATCTAAAGGGTTTCTTCCTTGTTAGATTCTTTCAGGTATTTCTATAAGCCCAAAATACTACTGGTACCTTCAAATCCCAATCATCTCAAATTACATTGCAAATCTTTGTCAAGGCATTCTCCAAAATATTTTGGAAGGATTCCACTGTTCCATTTTCTTGATGGTGGTAAGGATTAATATTCTAGTGGTATATCTTAAACTCTTCATGAATATCCTCAATTGTACTATTGAGGAAGTGGGTTCCCTGATCACTCATCAATATCCTTGGAAATCCAAATCTTGTCACTACATTCTCAAATAAAAAGTGTGTTGCAGTATATGCATTGCAATCATTTACTGGTGTTTCCTCTTCCCATGTGCTCAAGTATTTTTCTGATGTAATAATATATATGGCTCATGATCTTTTGGATGGTGGATTAATTGGACCTACAAAATCCATTTCCCATTTATCGAACACTTGTAAAGTAACTTGTGGTCTCAGTGGCATCTCATCCCTCTTGGATGGCTTCCCAAATCCTTGACAAACATCACACTTCTAACAATATTCCTTTGAATCCTTATAAATTGTTGGCCACCATAATCCTGCATACGATACTTTCTACACGGTAGATTTTCCTGCGTAGTGTCCTCCTACAATTCCTTCATCTAATTCTGCCAAAATAGTAGGTCTTTCATGCTCCATCACACATCTCCTCAAGATTCTATCTACTCCAACATTGTATAAATTAACTACAATCAACTAATAATATTTATATCTGACCACTAAAATGTTCTTCTACGGAGTAGTAAATTCTTTGGGTGCAAAGCTTGTACTCAAAAAATCAATGATGTCAGCAAAATATTCGTCTACAATTTGCACTAAAAAAAATTGTGCATCTAGAAAGTTGTCTTCCAAGTTACTAGGATCTTCTCCATTTGTTATCCTAGACAAGTGACCTGTTCCTCCATTCAATCTTCCAGGACTCACCACAACTTAAAAGTCAAATTCCTGAAATAGTAACATCCATATGCATATCCTTCCCCCCAACACTAGATTATTAACTAAGTATCTCAAAGATGAATGATCTGTAAACATATTAAAGTGTTTTCCTAACAAGTAATGTCTATATTTATACAAAGAATACACCATTGATAATCCTTCTCTTTCTGTAGTGTTGTAGTTCTGCTCTAAATCTAACAACTTTCTTCTTGCAAATGAAATAGGGTGATCTATATAACCTTCTCTTGGATGGGTTAATACTTATCCTAATGCAATTGCATATGCATCTACATGCACATGTAATTCTTTACTCCAGTCTATAAATATTAAAATTATCACAGTAACCATCTTTTCCTTCAAAATATTCATACTCTTATGGAATTCATCTTTTCACTGGTACTTAGTATCGTTATTCAATAACTTCTCCATTGGCACAGTGATCTGTGTATCCATTTATTAATTGTTTGTAATACCATGTATGGACCAATGTGCTCTTCAATTGGATCACTGACTTCGGTGGTGGCAAGTTAACTATGATAGCAATTTTGGCAGGATCAACCAACAGGCCCTGTTTACACACCACATTCCCTAAAAAAATGCCAAAAGGTGCACTGAAAATAAACTTCTTAATATTTAATGAGATATGACACTGTCTGCATTTGTCCAACATCATCCTTAATACTTCAACATGATCTTTCAGCAAACTGAACACTATCCAATCATCCAAGTAAACCTCCAAAAAATTATGAATAATGTCCTTGAAAGTTGCTACTACTACTCTTGAAAAAATGGTTGGTGCATTCTTCAATCCAAATAGAATAACTATATACTAAAATGAACTACACTCTATAGAAAATGTTGTCTTGTGTCTATCTTCTGGCGCTATATTGATCTAATGATAACCTAGAAATCTATCTGTAAAATAATAAGCTTCTTGGCCCTCTACATTCTCCAAAACTTCATCTATAAAATGGGTAGGAAAAGGATCGTGTAGGAAAAAATCATTCAATTTTCTAAAATCGACACAAATCCTGATGTGTCCTTGCTTATTTTTTTGCACTACCATGGGACTGATCCATTCTGACTCTTCTACAGGTTCTATAACACTAGATTCTAACATTTTATCAATTTTTGTCTTCACCTTCTCTTTGTATATTGGATTCAATCTGTACGACCTCTGTCTGATAGGAATTTCTTCTGGATTCAATGGGATCTTCATCTCTCATAGTTATCCTACTAAACCCTTCATATCTGAGAATGTTTTTTGGAATAAGTCACTATAGTCATGCAGTAATTTTTTGATCCTCTCTATTGTCTGATTATCCCAATAATCTCCAATAATGGCCATCTTTGGGTTTTCTGCAGTTCCAATATTTACCTTTTTTTTATCTTTAATGGTGAAACATAATATTTTGAATCCATCTTGGGTTCTTCTACTTCCCTTTCACCTTCCACTTATGGGATCTAGATATTGTGTGGATTATCTTCTACTGGTTCTTCTGCTTTTGCGACATGATAACCATGCAGTAATTGTTTAACTATTTATTTAGCTCGCTTCTGATATACTGGAACTATTTCAAACTATGGTTCTTCAAATATATTGTCTCTTACCACTTTCAGTGTTGTTTCCATCTCTAGAATGTCATGCTCAAAGGAAAATGTAATTACAAAGATCTGTTGTATTTCTTCCCAGTTGGTAGTTTCTCTAAGTTGTTCTTCTTTTATGTACCAGTTCTTCGGAATTCCTTCTAGTGTTTGATAAAATGGTTTGGCCATTATTATTGTGGTACTAATATCCATTGAACTATGCATGTATTTACATTCTCTTAGGGTTTTCCAAACCATTCATATTTATCCTCATCTTTATGCTCCTATTCTACACTGAATCTGATGCGCAATAACGTTTTTCACTGGAACCAATTGTTGATATTTACCTTGTGTCTACCCCACCATCTTGCCAGTGTAGAATTTAAAGAAATCTCTAATGTTGTTAATATCTTATTTTATGTAACTTCTACCTCATGTTTAATCAAAAAATCTTCTAAATAATTTAATCCATAAAAAGTGGGAGGCTTTCTTACCTCTATACCAACCCACCTGAGTGCACGTGTCATTCTGACACATCTTCTAGTAGATAATTCATGTAATATTTGTTGCCAACTTTATTTTCCTGTGTCATATTCTGAAGCACGAGAACTAATATTCCTCCTATTGAGCATGTCATTTTCATTTGGGTTGATATAGTCCGCTTCACGCGCAGTAGTTCTGTATAACGGGTTCACATATTTTGTTAGGATATTATATGTGAGTTCTAAATACTTCCTCCTTTTGAAGGATCTAATGGCACAATAAATCTATATTCTCCAGACTCAAATATCATCTTCATTGTCTTCAAGTTAATAATAGCCTAGTTATTAAAGTCCCAGTACAACCCTAACAGTGCTAGATATGGTGATGTATTGTCCACTATTTCAATGGCTTCGAAATCAGCCATGGTATGAACTGTTGATTAAGGTTGGTTGCCATTGATGTCAACCCTTGAAGAAAGACCC
>ML786020.1:210456-229583 GCA_009831015.1 Picea engelmannii | reverse complement strand
CCCTTTAAACATCATAATGAATAAAACAACTTATAATTAATAATTACAATTTGTCCGATGAGGGTTCCATTGACGACATTAATGAATTCAACCTGTCCTTATTTAATTCCCTGCTCTAAAGGAAATTACAACTATTATAAGCGATAAAAGAAATGATCACCATTAAACCATTAATCTAATGCAAAGAAGTTTTTTAAACTATTTGAAGGACTAAATGCCATAACCATAATGGAATAATTTTAACTATTTTGAAAAGGGAAACGATTAAAGATTTCATAAGATATAATTACCATATTCATCGTTTGACCACTAAAAGTTGTTATATACCCAATTTATTCATCACGTTCAATCTGCATTCACTTTTTTCATTACATTGCTGCCATAATCGCTAAGATCACAATTTAACTATTAAAGTTGTTGCAAAACAATTAAATTAATATAAAGGGATAATCACAATAATGACCATTGAAACAATATAATTATTGTAAAACTAATTAAAGTTGTTATAAGGAGATAACCAATAATAATAGATTCCCTTCCATAATTCCAGTAATATAACTATTTTATGCCTTAACTCACCTATTCGTATAAAGAAATTATCAATAACTGTAAAAACATTAACCATATAAAATCTAGAAACAACCACTGTAATAAAACATAAATATCAACTATAAGAACTGGAACATCCACCGGTAATTAAATTTTCCTATGTACTTTAATTAAACTAGAAGCAACACTTGTACAAAATGGTTTAAAATGGGTAGTGGCAGCAGCGAAGAGCAGGGTGAGAACGATCCCGAAGCTTCAAGCGATATCTCTATGTTATTAATTTTGAATTTGATAAAGTTTCTCCATTCTTATAAATTCCCTATCAAACCTTGAAAGTTTAAATTCTTTATTAAACCTCAAGGTTAAACTGTTCCCATCTTTTCCAAATGCTTCGAAATCCCCTGAAATTTCTCTCAAATTAAATACCAAATACGCAATTTACAAGAATGAATTACGACTGCGGATACACATATACATATATTTATAATTGAAATTGTTATAGTTGTTTATCGGTATGAGTTGATTTGTATTTAAACAGTTAACTAATAACTTAATTATTTATATATAAAAATTAATCATCTATATATAAAATAAAAAGTAAACATTTATATATAAAAATGAATTAGGATCTTGAATAGCATTACAACCATGAATACACATATATTTATAATTGAAATTCTTATATTTTCTTATCATTATGAGTTGATTTAGCTTTACACATTTAACCAATAACTTAAAGCTTCAACTGCAGAGATGGCCTCTGCTACCTGTGCTATCTTCGAGGAGGAGGACTGACGCACCTTCCATAAATTTTGACACTAACAAACCAGAGGGGAAACAATCAATGGCAGTCAGCGATGAGAAAGGGCCTCAAATATTTTCTGAAAGTCCGCAACACAATGCTTTCCAAGTCGGGTAAGTCGTTGAAAGAAAGGGACCAAGGAAAGTAGGTGCCTTCAATGCACAGATTCAAGAGTGAAGACAATTTCCTAAAGAAAATGAGTAAGAGCCTAGGGAAGATTCGTTGGAGCAGGTGATATTTGTTGTGTTCAAGGATAAAAAAAAACCGTGGCATGAAGAACATCGTGTTTTTCCTTCCAGGGTTTCCATCGTTGCAGATAAATAAATGGTTTCTCTCCAGGAGTGAACTTGTAGCTGTAAGGATAAGTTGTTGGAAAACTAACATACTAAAAATGGATTGCAGCAAACAGGGTGGGTTGCATTCATGATAATTTCATTTTAGTGGAAAAAATTGGTGGCATACGCATACCGCAACCCTAGATAAAAGGGAACAAGTAACGTGGCACTCGGTTCTTTGATAGCTTCAACCTTTTATTTATTTTATTCCTAGATCGAATACTCTGAACCTTTTTATAAATTTTATAGAGGGAAAGGGTATGCGTGACCCATGGCTATACATGAATTTGTTTTCTATTCTTTTGTAAGGAAAAAATAAAATACACTCATCGCTAAGTGGAAACAGAGGAAGAATCTTTGATTTCCCACATTGCTATTAAAGTATAACATTCCCTAATACTCAAACATAATCAAATATACATCACATAATGCATCCAAATTGTGCATATAATTCTATTGTTTTACATGGTTCTAGAAGTATTGATTCAGATTACCATAGCCAATTGAAATAAATAATGATATTGTTATTCAGGAAACTTCAATAGATTAGTCGAGGATCACAACTGTAAGTTTTAACAAAGAAATCAAACCCATATTATTAACAGAATATACTATTAATCAATAAAACCGAATGTCATTTTCAGGAACATTTCTAGATCGATTACAATACTACATCAATTTAACCAGAAAATCAACAAACACAAGTAGCCAATACACCGAAATGGATATAAATATTGGAGAACCAAGAAGGCTCAGAAACAGAATTTAACTACCTTTCAACCAATTTTCACATGCGTACATTCGCCATGATAAATATTCATATACAGAGAATTAACTAATTTTTTTAGCACAATTTATTTATGTGTGCTTTCAACGTTAGTTAAATGCATATACAAGGAATTTAACTACTATTCAATACAAAATATACACATGCGTACCATATCCAAATGTGAAGAACTAGAAGTGATTGTCCTGCAATTGCGCTCCATCCAACTCTTGCTTGCTAACCACTAAGACCTCACTGGTAGCTCCTAGCCAATGCTAGGTGTACTCTTTTTCTCCCTGAGCCCCCCGAACCAGAAGGGGTCACGCACACAATACCATAAAATTCTAGCTCCCATATTTCCTCGCAGGGTCAAGCTACTAGTCTTTATCCGAGCTCGGTATCCCAACTCCCACAAGAAAAATTCAGTCAAGATGAAATTCTGACAGTGTAACCTTACACATACCAAACATGATCCATACTTCTCCACCACCATCCTTTTTATAGAGTTTCCTTATTGATTACTTTCCCAAACCCTTAGTAGATTCTTTTTATTAAATTTAATTAGGATAAACCTCCCCCATACACATGGCACCTGATACCTTAGTTGCACCAGAAAATCAATTTATTAATTAATTAAATTTCCTATTTACCTCACCCACCTAAAAGTGTTCATAAAAATTCTCCTCGACGTCCCTTTATTCCCTTACAATTCTTAAATGACTTACACCTTACTTAAATCTTAGTTGAGTTCACAAATAGAAAGTTCCAAAGGCTAGATTCCCTACTAGGTTAGGCATTCCCCCTTTTTTTTAAATATCCCCTTTTCTTTAAGTTACCCTTTTTAGTTAAGTTTAGAATTGGCACGTTTAGACAAAAACAACAATTTACCCTTTTAATAATTAAACCTTCATTACAGTTTTACTTTAATTATTAATGCTTAAATTTTCTTTACCCCCTTCTCATTATATGTCCATTTAGATTTTATTTTTTGTTCACATATTCTACTTAGACCTAGGTTTTAAATTCACTAGGCTTGGAAACAGTTCATAAGGGAATTTTTTTTATTAAACTTTACTCATACCTTCATTCATTTTAATGTCAAATAGGTCCTAAGGAGGCATAGTTTTCAAAGTACTAGGTTTATTAACTTACCAGAGTTAAAATCACAATGTTCCCTTCAAGACACACTACGTTCTCCATGGGTGCCACTCACTTGCATTCTTGTTTTATTTTCACGACGTTCCCTTCAAGACACACTACGTGCTCCAAGGGTGCCACTAGCCTTTTGATTGATTTTGGTAGACATCAAACCCATGGAGTCAATACTCCATCAGGTGACCTTGTGGGAGACTAAGGGCCTCTAATGAATAAGGACCATGCCTTACTGAGTGCCCCTTAGAATCATCGTGAGTGACTTTCGCCGTCTTCCCTCGTGACATTGTGGATCTCTCAAGCTAGGTAATCGTTAACCTACAGTTCGAGCCACGACGTGAGTGCTAGTAGGTTGCAGAAGGGTTGTTGCCACACCTTGCCCTCAATGTCTTTGGTTGTTTTGCGTGACCCCTTTACTCCTATGTGAGTCTGGTTAACAAGCTACCATCAACTAGCATCCATCAACGAAACGTGTCAACTATAACAATCAACATCATAATATCTAGTCAAATGTCACATATGTAATATAAAAACATTCAAACCATAACAATCCTCTCCCTGACTTGATCCAAAGTCCAAGGAGATCCATCGATGACATTGGCATCCTCTAACATCCTGAGTCCTACACACTCAGGATAAACCAGTCAATAGCACCTGTCGATATAAATATAGCAAAATAACATAACATCGGATCCACAACATCTCATAATCATAATCAAAACAACCAATCATATAATGAACCAGATCACTTTCACGCAAATGTCCTCAAAGAATAAGTCCAATCAGGTGTGCACAAGAGCGGGATGCTACATACACCCCCTCTTGTCTTAACCTTCATCCTAAATTTTCACAGGATATAAGTTCTGAAATCAAATATCTCATAATATCTGTATGTTTAGCTATCAAACAAAAATTGAAACTGTTGATGCATATCATACGTGTCCTCCCAGGTCTCCAAGTGTGGACTATAGTTGTCCCACTAGACCTTGAACTGATCTATTGTTCGACATCGTAGTTTTTGAATGCGATGGTCCAGAATGCGGATTGGTTCAGCCGTGAGAGCACCCTTGTCCAATACTTGGAAGGAACTCATGTCAATCACATGTGTAGGATCACTAACATAATGTCTCAAAATAGATACTTGAAAAACATCATGCATACGCCTAAAATAATTAGGCAAGTCCATAATATCGAAGGGTCCCACAAACTTAGGAGAGCGTTTATCGACATGATGTGCATCGACATAAATATTATGTTGATATTGTGCTTCATTGATCCTTTTTCTTATTGTTTTCATTTGATATTCCATCTCTTGGATCGCTTCCGATCCCACCAAGATCCTATCATCAAGATGATCCCAACTCAAAGGTGTCTGACAAAGTCGCCTGTAAAGAAAATTTAATGCCACCATTTTGATGGTCCTTTGATAACTGTTTTTATATGAAAAATCTACTAGTGGAAAGAATTCTTCCCAAAACCTTTGTTGGTCCATAACGTACAAACGCAACATATCCTCTAAGATTTGGTTCATTTGTTCGGTCTACCCATCTGTCTCAGGGTGATACACGGTACTAAAGTTAATTTGGGTTCCCAAGGCCTCTTGGAAACTAGTCCAAAATAGTCTTGTAAGCACTGACCCTCAATCCAATATAATCCTCTTAGGCACGCCATGCAGCCTCACTATTTTGCTGATGAAAACTATAGCTATGTTAGGGGACAGATATGTCGTACACACAGGAATAAAATTAGCACTCTTTGTCAGAGTGTCGACTAATACAAAAATCAAGTCGTGTCTTCTTGCCGTCAATGGAAATCCAACAATGAAATCCATCAAAATGACCTCCCTTCTCGATTCTAGAATGGCATGTGGTTGTAGTAATCTTGTTGAATATCTATGTCCAGCTTTCACCTACTCACATTCTAGACATATTTCGACGAAGTTGACTATGTCTGTCTTCATTCCTTTCCCGAAGAATAATAGTTTAAGGTCTGCCCTCATCTTCGTGACTTTTGGATGAGCCATGTACACTGCTCTATGAGCCTTGTTTAGTATCAAAATCCTCAACTCATTGTTGGGCGGTACGTAAATTCGATTATTAAATATCAATAATCCATCATTTTCCACAGTAATCCCTCAAATTTTGGTACCATCATTGTGTTTTGTTCAATAAAATCCTGTACCTCCTTATACTAGTCATCATCACGCTGCAAAGTTAGAATATTTTCATGTAGATTCGTCAGAAGAGGCATCATAAAAGATATGTGTGGTCTCTAAATCAACGCATCGACCACTTTGTTCATTGTTCCTTTTATGTAAGTAATCTTGAAATCGTACTCGCTAAGAAATTATGACCAACGCCTTTGTCGTGCGTTCAAGTCGCTTTGTCTAAAAATGTGTTGTAAACCACAGTGGTCCATTTTTAGTTCCAATTTTTTTCCAATAAGGTAGTGTCTCCAAACCCTCATGACATATATAATGCCTAACAATTCCAAATCAAGCATCGCATAGTTCTCCTCATTCCTTCTCAAATTTCTCGAGATGTAAACGATCACATGTCTATCTTGCATCAAGACTCCGCCTAAACCTTCCTTGGATGCATTAGTGCATACCAAGAAGTCCTCGTCCATGTGAGGGACCTTTAGTATTGGCGTTGTCTTCAACAACTCCTTGATCCTTCGAAATGCTTCCGCGCATTTCTCAGTTAAAAAAAACTTCTTGTTCTTCTTCTGCAATTCTGTAATTGAATTTTCTATCTTCGAAAAACCTTTGACGAACCATCGATAGTATCCTTCTAAACCCATGAATCTATGCACTTCTGGGACATTTTTCAGTGCAGGCCATTCCATGATAGCCTCAAACTTTGTTGGATCCACAATAATACCTTCGTTGAAGATGACATGCCCTAAGTAATGAATCTTCGATTGATAAAACAAGCATTTCAACAGCTTCCCAAACAATTTGTTCCCTCGAAGAAAATTTAGTACCAAGATCAAGTGTTCATCATGCTCCTCCATCATCTGAGAATATATCAAGATATCGTCAATGAATACTTGGACAAACTTGTCCAAGTATTCACGGAACACCACGTTTGTCAAAATCATAAATACCCCTAGGGTGTTTGTCAGTCCAAACGGTAAAATGGTAAAATCGTAATGTCCAAAACTCATCTTAAAGGTAGTATTAGGGATGTCGTCCTCCTTGATCCATAACTGGTAATAACTTGATCTCAATTCGATCTTTGAAAACCCGTCGCACCATTCATCTAATCAAACAAATCTTCAATCCTTGGCAAGGGATATTGGTTCTTGATCGTTGCCTTGTTCAATTGACAGTAGTCAATGCAGAGCCTCCACAAAACATCCTCCTTCCATATAAAAATAACAGGCACACCCCACGGTGACACAGTTGGACATATAAGTGCTAGGTCCAATAACTCCTTCAGTTGCATTTTAAGTTCTTGTAACTCTAGGGTCGACATCTGATAAGGAGTTATTTCTATTGGTTTGGTTCCCGATTTTAGTTCGATGGTAAATTCAAATTCCCTCTTAGGCAAAAATCTTGGAAACTCCTCTGGGAAGACATTCACAAATTCTCATACTACCGGAAGGTTTTCTAGTCCTTTCACCATGCCCTTTTCATTTAATGCGAGGATTGCATAAAGATTGCATCCCTTGTGCATGCTCTTCCATAGATGTAATAAATATATGAACCTTAGGGAGACTCCCTGGTTCCTACCTATAATCATGCATCTCTATCCCTAATCATCGACCAAACTCAAGCATTTTGTCTTACAATTGAGTATCGCCTCATGCGATTCCAACTAGTCCATACCGATCACGACATCATAAGACCATAATATCGTGATATACATGTTGGCCCTTGTGACAAAATATCCCAGGTTAAGGCTACAACCCGTAACCTTCCCTCCAACCTTTTGTTTGGCTTTCGAAGACATTTCTACAAAGCTAAACTTGTCTTGTTCAACTACCTTTACCTTAATTCTTTTTAGCGCTGCACCAGAAATAAAACTCTTTGTAGCACCAGGATCTACCAAAATAATAATGGTCTGGTCAGCAATGGTACCTAATGTTTCAAGCACAAGCAAATGGTGCTCTGCCTGATGGTTATTCACCACTCCATGAATCCGATGGGCCTTTCCCAAATCTCCCATGGTAGTAGCTTTGGTTGATCCAGATGATCTGGTCCTCTAAACTGGGAAATCAAGCTAGTAATGTGGCTCTCCACATGTCCACCACCATGTATTTGGTCCAATACTCCTGGTACCTGAAGTAGAAGTTGATGGCCCGCCATCCTAGAATCATGGTATGTTCCATTGAGCAAGCCTAAACTATTGTTTCTGTGGTTGAAGCTGTTGCTAGTGCCGTGGTCCTCCGTAAGGAGTTCACTTCTGAGGCCCTGGTCATTGAGGTGTAGTGAAGGTGGATCCTCTCAGAGTGCCTCGATACCCTGGTGCATGCCTAACTGGTGTCTCATGCTCTTGTGCACCTGATATTGTCGGTCCTGTCGGTCTTGTCGTAGTCCTTCTCTGACCCACGCCAATGAGCTCCTCCTATGCTATGAGGGCCTTATGGAAAACATCATGTAAGGTTTAAGGCATCATAATCCTCACTTTTTCACAAATGATGACATTAAGCATGAACACAAACTTGTTGACCTTAATTTTATCACTATTCTGGTGCAGACCATACCGAAGTAGCTCTGTGAAACATGCCTCATACTCAGGCACCATAAGACCACCCTGTCACAAGGCATTGAACTCGTTGAGCTGATGCTCAATGAATTCCTCAGACACATACCTCTACCAGAACCATTCCTCGAATAGTTCCCATGACACGTCTTCAACTACCATGTTCAATTGCAGTAGGAGTGTCTTCCACCATAGAAGAGCACTCCCCTTTAGTTGAAACACCACCATGCGGACCTTCATGTTGGAGGCATAGTCGTGAAGTGAAAATCACATCTCCATCTTCACCAACCATGCCTCGATGGCAGAGTCGTACGGGGCACCAGAGAACTCGAGAAATTTGAGCTTCTCGAGTTCGCGGTGAATGCTACCAGTATCGGTCGAGGCACATGGTGGACCCTAAAGAGGTGTCGACACCCTAGCCTCATGTCTATCCAAACGAATGATGAGTGCCTCTGACATCCTCTGGAAGGACCTCATCAACCCAACCACATCTCCCACATCTATTTGTTCTTGTCCAACAACATGTTCTTCACCTTGGGGGTTAGACCCCTCAAGCGTGGATACTATTGGGGGCATCACGCCTCCTCCCCTAGCACCCCGTCGTACTCCTCCATGACATCCTCTAACAATGATTACCTACACGAATACAAATCAATTTAATTAGGGACATTTTATAATCAAATATCTAATCAATTGAGGTCGTAGTGATCCCAAGTCGTTGTTCAAACTGGCTCTAATACCATATGTAACGACCCCCTCCATTACAGCAACATGCGACGTATAACAAGATAATTTTTTTTTAACGCAAAGAAATAAGGTCAAATACAATTAAGCACCACAACTTGACAATGAACACAACGCATGCTAATTATGCAACATACAACGCAATGACCTAGTATACTATCACATCATGCAACTCAGGAAACATACGAGCATTCAATCAGGTGAAGAATAAAAATTATTAAGCTTACTGACAACATGAAGATCAACCAAACGTAACTAGCATCAATGACACAACTGACTAGAACCTTTATGGTGAGAAAGAAACCAATCACATTAAAATGTTACAGAACCATGTACAAACATCAATTACAATGAACAAAAACACCCCCAACGGGAAGCGCGTGACCCAAGCTAGGTATCATATGCGCTTATTGATCAACACGCATAATGATCCTATTTTAAGGAATCTTGTTTCAACATTGCGACAAGCGCACTAGTAACCCAAGCGGTATGAAATAACTCTAAACCTTCAATCAAGCACAAAATCCAATGTTTCCCGAAACCAACCAGCACTGTCACACATTATATGAAAACTATAATGAGAGCACTCTATTCAATCAAGCCAACAAAGTCCAAGGAAAACTACACACAAAACATCGTTAAAATGCAACTATCTAGAAGTATCTTACTAGCATTTTACCATCCTAGGACTATTCAAGCTCAAGCATCCCACTTCAACTACTATGAAAACTTATGATAGTACTTCACTGTCATCCTTTAAAATAAAACAACCCTTTAAACAACATAAAGAATAAAACAACTTATAATTAATAATTACAATTTGTCTCATGAGGGTTCCATTAACGACATTAATGAATTAAACATGTCTTTATTTAATTATCTTTCGTAAAGGAAATTACAAATATTATAAGCGATAAACGCAATGATCACCATTAAACCATTAATCTAAGGCAAATCAGTTTGTTAAACTATTTGAAGGACTAAATTCCATAACCATAATGGAATTATTTTCACTTTTGTGAAAAGGGAAACGATTAAGGCTATCATAAGATATAATTACCACATCTGTCGTTTAACCACTAAAAATTGTTATATACCCAATTTATTCATCTTGTTCAATATGGATTCATTTTTTTCATTACATCGTTTCCATAATCGCTATGATCACATTTTGATTATTAAAGTTGTTGCAAAACAATTAAACTAATATAAAGGGATAATCGAAATAATCAGTATTGAAAAATATAACTGTTGTAAAAATAATTGAAGTTGTTATAAGGCGATAACCAATAATAATATATTCCCTGCCATAATTCCAATAATACAACTATTTTATGCCTTAACTCACCTGTTCGTATAAAGTAATTATCAAAAATTGTAAAAACATTAACTGTATAAAATCTGGAAACAACCACTCTAATAAAACGGAAATATCAACTATAAGAATTCGAACATCCACCGGTGATTAAATTTTCCCGTGTACTTTAATTAAATTGGAAGCAACGATTGTACAACATGGTTTAAAATGGGTAGTGGCAACAGTGAAGAGTAGGGTGAGAACGATCCTGAAACTTCAAGCGATTTCTCTATTTTATTAATTTTGAATTTGAGAAAGTTTCTCCATTCTTATAAATTCCCTATCAAACCTTGAAAGTTTAAATTCTTTATTAAACCTCAAGGTTAAATTCTTTATTAAACCTCAAGGTTAAATTGTTCCCATCTTTTTCAAATGCCCCCACAAAAAGAGTTTCAAAATCCCCTGAAATTTCTCTTAAATTAAATACCAAATACACAATTTAGGAGCATGAATTACGACTGTGGATACACATATACATATATTTAGAATTGAGATTCTTATATTTGTTTATCGGTATGAGTTGATTTATATTTATAGAGTGAACTAATAACTTAATTATTTATATATATAAATTAATAATTTATATATATAATAAAAAGTAAACATTTATATATAAAAATGAATTAGGAACTTGAATAGCATTACGACCACGAATACACATATATTTATAATTGAAATTCTTATAGTTTCTTATCGTTATGAGTTGATTTATATTTACACATTGAACCAATAACTTAAAGATTCAACYGCAGAGATGGCCTCTACTACCTACGCTATGTTCGAGGAGGAGGAATGAGCCACCTTCCATAAATTCAGACACTAACAAACCGGAGGGGAAACAATCTCTGGGAGTCAGCGATGAGAAAGGGCCTCAAATATTTTCTGACAGTCYGCAACATGACAATTTCGAGGTTGGGTAAGTCGTTGAAAAAAAGGGGTAAAGCAAGGTAGATACCTTCAATGTAGAAATTCGGTAGTGAATACAATTTCCTAAAGAAAACAAGCAAGAGCTTAGGAATATTTGCTGGAGCAGGTGATCTTTGTTGCGTTCAAGGACAAAAAAAACTATGGCATCAGGAACAACGCATTTTTCCTTCCAGGTTTGCCATCGTTGCAGAGAAATAATTGGTTGATCTCCAGGAGTGAAGTCATTTTTGTAAGGATAACTTGTTTGAAAACTAACCTACTAAAACTGGATTGCAACAGACTAGGTTGCATTCATGATAATTTTGTTTCATCGGAAAAACTTGGTGGCATAAGCATACTGCAACCTTGGATAAAAGGGAAAAAGTAACGTGGCACTCACTTATTTGATATCTTAAACCTTTTATTTATTTTATTCCTAGATCGAATAGTCCAAACCTTTTTACAAATTTTACAGAGGGAAAAGGTCTGCGTGAGCCATGGATGTACATGAATTGTTTTTCTATTCTTTTGTAAGGAACAAATAAAATACACTCATCGCTAAGTGAAAACAAAGGAAGAATATTATATTTCCCACATTGCTATTAAAGTATAACATTCCTTAATACTCAAACATAATCAAATATTCAACACATAATGCATCCAAACTGTGCATATAATTCTATTGTATTACATGGTTTGATAAGTATTGATTAAGAATACCATAGCCGATGAAAATAAATAATGATATTTTTATTCAGGAAAAATCAATAGATTAGTCCAGTATCATAGCTGTAAGTTTTAACAAATAAATCACAACCATATTATTAACAAAATATACTATTAATCAAGAAAACTGAACGTCATTTTTAGGAACATTTCCAGATCGATTACAATACTACATTGTTTTAACCAGAAAATCAACAAACACAAGTAGCCAATGCACCCAAACGCATATAAATACTAGCGAACTAAGACGACACAGAAATAGAATTTAACTGCCTTTCAACAAATTTACACATGCGTACATTCTCCATGATAAATATTCATATATAGAAAATTAACTATTTTTTCTAACACAATTTACGCACATGTGATTTCGACGTTAGGGCGATGGTTATACCGGAAATTTAACTACTATTCAATAAAAAATATATAAATGTGCACCGTAGACAAATACGAAGAATCGAAAGTGACTATCCCGCGCTCACGCTCCATCCAACTCTTTCTTGGCAACCACTGAGACCTCACTGGTACCACCCAACCAATGCTATGGTTACTCTTCTTACCCTTGATCCCCCCAAGCCACAAGGGGCCATGAACACAATACTAGAGAAAGATATCTCTTATCTCACCTCACAAGTTCAATCTATGACTCGATATCCAAGCTGGGTATCCCAACTCTCACAAAAAAAATTCAGTCAAGATAAAATTCTGGCAGCGTAACCTTACACATACCAGACGTGATCCATACTCCTCTTTTGCCATCCTTTTTATAGAGTTTTCTAAGTGATTACTTTCCCAAACCCTCATTAGATTCTTTTTATTAAATTTAATTAGGATAAACCTCCCCCGTACACATGTCACTTGATCTCTTAGTTTCACTAGAAAATTAATTTATTAATTAATTAAATTGCATATTTCCATCACCCACCTAAAAGCGTTCCTAAAAATGCTCCTCGGTGTCCCTTTATTCCCTTACAATTCTTAAATGACTTACGCCTTACTTAAAGCCTAATTGAATTCACAAATAAAATGTTCCAAAGTCTAGATTCCCTACTAAGTCAGGAATTCCCCTTTTTCTTTAAGTTTCCCCTTTTCTTTAAGTTCCCTTTTTTAACTAAGTTCAGAATTAACAAGTTTAGACAAAAACAACAATTTTCCCTTTTAATAATTAAACCTTCATTACAATTTTACTTTAATTATTAATGCTTGAATTTTCTTTACCCCCTTCTTATTATATGTCCATTTAGATTCTTTCTATTTTTTCACATATTCTACTTAGACCTACGTTTTAAATTCATTAGGCTTTGCGAGAATTCTTAAGAGAAAAAATTGTTATTAAAACTTATTCATACCTTGATTCATTTTAAGGCCGACCAAGTCTTAAGGAGTCATAGTTTTCAAGGTACTAGGTTTATTGACTTACCAGAATTAAAATTGCGATGTGCCCTTCAAGACACACTACATGCTCCAAGGTTTCCACTCACTTTCATTCTTTTTTTATTTGTGCGACGTGCCCTTCAAGACGCACTACGCGCTCCAAGGGTGCCACTCTCCCTTTGACTAATTTTCGTAGACGTCAAACACCTGGAGTCAATACTCCGTCAAGTGACCTTATGGGAGACTAAGGACCTCTAAGGAATAAGAACCTTGCCTTATTGCGTGCCCCATAGAATCATCATGAGCGACTATCATGGTCTGCCCTCAAGACATCGTGGATCTCTCGAACTAGGTAATCGTTAACCTAGAATTCGAGCCACGATGGGAGTGCTAGCAGGATGCAACAGGGTTGCTGCCACACCTCTCCCTTAATGTCTTTGGTTGTCATGCGTGACCCCTTTACTCCTATGTGAGTCTGGTTAGCAAGCTACCGTCATCCTGCATCCATCAACGGAATGTGTCACCTATAACAATCAACATCATAATATATAGTCATATGTCACATCTGTAATATCAAAACATTCAAACTATAACAACCCTGTCACTGAATCAATCCGAGGTCCAAGGAGATTCATCGATGCCATCGGCATCCTCTAATGTATCGAGTCGTGCATACTTGGAAGAAACCAGTCAATAACACTTGTCGAGATAAATATAGAAAAATAGCATATAATCAGATCCACAACATCTCATAATCACAATCCAAACAACCAATCATATAATGAATCAGATCACTTGCAAGCTAGTGTCCTCAAAGAATAAGGCCAATTAGGTGTGCGCAAGAGTGGTATATTACATACACCAATCGTAATCATACCTAGAACACTAAAATATGTAACCATACCTAGAATGTTAAACGTAGGAAGAGTTAACTGATGGATGCGAGAAAAGAATAACATAACTAGTTACATGGATTACATAGCTAAGAATATAGAAAATACATAAAAAATCTTTCTTTGTTTGCTAAGTCATAGAATTTATTTTGGTAAAGTTTTGGTTGAAGAAATAATTGATATATCAAGATTAATATGTTTGATTCTATATAAATATTATTGAAAATGAGAATAAATTAATTTTGTGATAAGGTGATTTCCTTTTAAACTATAAATATAATATAAATATGGTAGAAATTTCAAACATAGTCATAATTCTATTATAATCTATGTTTAAGAAAAAAACAATTTATTGTCAAAAAAACCTTAAAAAAAAACATTTAAGAAATAGAAATGCTGTGTAGAAATTGTTAATGAATACTAATATTTGAATGTGTGTGAAGAACACATTGGTCATGAAAATACTCATTGTTGGGCATATAAGTGTCATTTTTTTTTTCTGGTTGAATCTATGGTTTTCCATGATATTTTTAGGTTAGTTATACTTCGTGTTGCAACTTTGACATGCCAAAAACAAAAAAAACAAAACTCCTTCTATGGAAATGTGTTTTCATATTTGTATATGAAAATAAATATTTGTCTACTTTGCTAACTGGGTATTGTTCTTTTGTACTTCACTCAATAGCTACCAATATTGCTTTGATTTTAATATGATTTTTTTCTTTTTGTCTGAGGCTTTGATTACAATGTTTTGTTACATTTTCTTTGAGGTTTTGGAAATCTATAGATATTTTTTATGTGTTCATTGGATTCTATGAACAAAGAACATTTGAGAAATATTATTATTGTAACAACTTTCCTTCTTGACTTGCAAGGAAATAAAAAAAAATGTTGGGGAGGATAGGAGTGACTCTTGTTCACTAGGACGATGGTGGTTTTCATCAATATAAATTGAATGCAAATTATGGATATTATGCTAATATGTAAATGCTAGTACTAGATGGATGCATGTTTCTTTGCAAAAAAAAAAAAAAATACTATATTTGTGCTAAATTTGTTTTTGTTTTGGAGGGGGGAGATTCCACCTTCAAGTCAAAACTAGCTAAGAGAAAAATGAATACAACCAAAAATCTAGGCATAAATAAAGGGGGAATAAATATATGGATAAAGATAAGGATCTTGTTGTACATCAAGAACATGATATTAATGTTATTTTAGGAAAACATGTATTGGTTTGATTGGACAAGTTTGCATATACTCCTGAGGATTGTTTGTTTGATGATATTGAAGTTCCCCTAGATAATATATACACATCTATAGAATTGAGGAAAGGTACAATAAAACATTTCAAAACCTTCCTCCAAAAAGATGATACCAAAGCACTAGTTCCTTATAGGGATGAATTGAATACAAATTCATTGATAGAAATGCATAATGTCAACAATCTAGAGACTTGCAACGAATGTCAAAATGATCTTAGATTATACTTCCACCAAATGAAAGAGGGATTTGTGGAGACATTGTTGCATACATTGTTTGCCAAAGTGGCTGAAAATACCAATAAGAATTTGATTGAAGACACAAATGAAGCCAAATCCACACTCCCACAAGAGATCAGATGAAACAAGAACATATGTATATTGAAGCAACTAAATGAACGAGAAGAAAGACTTATATCACTGAGATTTCCTTTATTGCAAATTCGACAACTAGGTCAAAAATACAGAGGACAAGAGTTGGCATTATCTAGAGGCACAATGAACGAGCCTACTAACATATCTCAAATTCTGCATGCTTTTCCTCATGAAATAAAATAAACTAACACGGTTGCAGTGGTAATAAAAACAACATATTCTACAAAAGTGCTTATGCTTTTGGTCACATTAATATACAGATGGTCATGAAAGCTTTAAAGAATATATGCAAAAGAGTACTTTATCAAATAGAAAATTTTTGAGCCACCTCAAAGGGCGCACCCCTTCCTTCGCCACTCATTATGAGAGAGTTTAGCATGTAGTCAATAATTTCTAATGTAATATGCACTCACCAGTTTTGTTGAGTAAAGCACTCATGAATAATTGTTAGTATGCATGTTTGTCTCTACTAGTTGTTTAGTAAACAACCCTTGCCAATCTAGTTGAGTAGGGCACTTCAGAAAATAGATTAGTATGTCAGTTATGTCATTCGGTTGTTGAGTAAACAACCCTCGCCGTTGAGCGGGGTGCTTCAGAAATAAAGAAACAAATTCTTTTGTAACTACAAATAAAGAAAATGAAAAAGTCAACCTGCATTATATTAAAGGTAACCCCTCTCTCAATGAAGAAATTGATGGCAATTTTTCATTTTTCATTTTTTCTCATCATGTTTGATGCGTATTTTTATGTTTTTCTCTATTTAATGTGTCTTTCCAGTGCGCAATACTACTGATTAGTGAACCCCTTAATTAAAATCAATAACAGTGACGCCACAAGGGCACATCACATGTGAGTCTATGCTCACATAATCTATTGTTTTTAATGTAAATCAATTACATATATATAACACAAGGTGTTCACAACAACCTTGAACTAACCTCCTACAAAGGTGGATCTGAAACCACCAGCAAACCCTAATTTGGACAGGCACACAACAACCCACAATCACTTAGTTACATAAATCTTAACTAAGTATCCTAATTTCTACATTATTCCAACACTCCCCCTTAATTGAGAAATGGATTTTCTACGAAACATAACAGAGCAGAACATAACATGCTTGCTGGTCTCAGTCTCAGCTAAGCTTACAAATTAACAATTTCATCTTAACCTTTCTTGATCTTAGATAGTGATGTACATGGAGCTTCTTCCTTGGCTTGCTACTCCATATATGTTTCATCTTGACTTTGTTCTGCTTCATAACCCTTTTTGCTTTGTTCCTCGGCATTTTGGAATTTGACTTCTGATTATTGTTCTTTGTCCTCAACACTTTTGCATTTTCTTTGTCCTAAGAACATTTGTCTTTAATGTTCCCAAATGCTTCCAACTCCACATAAATATGTTGCTCCCATTTCTGGATACAATCAACAATGTCCTGCTCAACGAACTCTTTCAACATTAGCTCATAGTAATACTTTATTTCTTCAGGACTCCACTTTATAAAAATTGACTCAATTTCTATATCTATAATGCATTCTTCTTCTTCTTCAATGTCCATATAGTCCTTATCATAATCTAATGTTTCTTTGCATTCATCATAATATGGCTTTTGAAGCCATTCCTCAATAAATTATAATTCTTCATCAAACTTATGTGGGACTTCACCTAAGTGTTTCACATCACATTCTTCCTTAGCAAACCCTGCACACTGTAAGGTAGCTAGAGATGTAGTGGGGGGGCCTAGAGGGCCCATAGTGATAATAGTGGAGGTCATTCAATGTAAGGTGGACTAGGTCCATTATATTATTAAATAAGGCCCACTATGGTAGTTAGATATAATAAATGTAAGAGGACTTTTTAGAAGGTTCTACTTCTAGAAGATTCCTCCTCTAGAATGTTCTTAGGTGATGATAGCACTATATAAAGAGGTTCGAGCAATGTAATGAGACATGAAGAGAAGTATTGTATTTGGAGCTGAAGCTCATTAGGAGGATGCCCCCTCAAAGAGGCAAGTGAACAGGAGAGGATCCCTTCCATAATAGGATCCATTATATTGTGTTGCCCTACCTCAAGGGTTTGGATATAATAAAGTTGTGATTTTCTATATTGTTCTTCTATATCTGTTGTGGTGTTTTTTTATTCAGTATTGGGTTCCTAACAAGTGGTATCAGAGCACTTTCCTTGGCCGGAGTTGTGGACAAATATTGTTTATTTTTGCAGATATTTTTTTTCGGAGAAAAAAAAAGAGGGCCACGACATTCCAGACATTTTCAGTATATTTCTATGAAACATTTGCATAAAAGGATTGTATATCTGAGTTCCTCTCAGAAAAACACCCAAGTTGAAAAAACAAATCATCCAAAACGGAGTCCGGAAGGTCAAGATATTGAGGTTTTAAAATATGTAATTTTTCAGGGTTTTTCTGCGGACGACGGTGCGATTTATTTTTATTTCTGTAACATTTGGAGGCCGAATTTGCCCAAATAAATTACAGATATGAGTTCCTCTCACAATTTCACCCAATTTCAAAAATAAAAATCATCCGAAACGGAGTCCGGGAAGTGAAGTTATGAGCATTTTAACTTCAACAGTTTTTTAGGGTTTTTCCAGAAAAAGCCACGATTTTCTGTCGTAACTTATTGGGTGAGTTCATAGGATGCTTAGATAGCTATTTATTCTCAAAACCTAAAAGAAATTCTTGAATCATTCAAAGCTCAATTGTTTGACACATTGGATGTATTTGCACATGGCCTCACAGACCGCCTCGCAGACAGTCTCACAGATGGCCTCAATGATAATTTTCGTAGTATTCAAAATTCATTGAATAACATGTAGGAGAGATTTCTTATGGAGGGCCTCAGGGATGAATATAATCAAGAAATATATGCTTGGTACGATTTTGAGGCAGATTGTGATGATTGGTATATGGATAGTTGTCATTTTTGGGATGACAACCACTTTCATATTTTATTTGATGACTCTACCCCACCTTCTGTAGAGAACATCAAAGTCTCACATCAGGAGCTAGTTACCAGCATTCAGTCTACATATTCTACAGTGGTATTATTCATTCCAGATTTTGCTACGACCCTTTTCCACTATGTGGATGGATATTCTTATTTAGATCCACATGACAGGTGTCAGTATTTGGAGCATCATTTTGAGTTGGTTATTGGGTTA
>ML786020.1:194970-210198 GCA_009831015.1 Picea engelmannii | reverse complement strand
ATAGTGGAGGTCATTCAATGTAAGGTGGACTAGGTCCATTATATTATTAAATAAGGCCCACTATGGTAGTTAGATATAATAAATGTAAGAGGACTTCTTAGAAGGTTCTACTTCTGGAAGATTCCTCCTCTAGAATGTTCTTAGGTGATGATAGCACTATATAAAGGGGTTCGAGCAATGTAATGAGACATGAAGAGAAGTATTGTATTTGGATATGAAGCTCATTAGGAGGATTCCCCCTCGAAGAGGCAAGTGAACAGGAGAGGATCCCTTCCATAATAGGATCCATTGTATGGTGTTTCCCTACCTCAAGGGTTTGGATATAATAAAGTTGTGATTTTCTATATTGTTCTTCTATATCTGTTGTGGTGTTTTTGTATTCAGTATTGGGTTCCTAACACACACTCAAAAACATTCATTAGAGTATCAATATAATTTTTGCTCATTTCATTTTTCTCTTCTAAGAGAGCTTTCTGATTTCTCTCCTGTTCATCTTCCTTCTCTTCCTTCTCCGCAACAATAAAGTTGTCTTCCACTTGATTTGTGTATGCAAGTGGACCATTCTTCTCACCAAACAACAACTCATCAATAAGATGTTTCTCGTGCATCAATTTTGACCACTCTTCATTAGATGAATTGTCTTCATCAAATCTGACTTCATATGTCTCTCCTTCAAAGAGATCTTCCTTCACAAGATTTTCATTCTCATTATCACAATCAACTACACACACACTTTCATCATCAAACATTGTGATTTCAATGCAATCATTTCCAGTATTTATTTCAGTTATAAGACTGTCAATACACTCACCATTTTCAACAACTATCTTGCTCCCCCTCACACTAAACTTCATCTCTAGATTATCCCAAAACATTTTTGCATTCTCTATTTCACCAAATTCATATAACAGAGCAGACGGGATGCCATTATTCAATGCTGAACTAACAAGATATAATGTTAATTTATCTCTTCTCTTCTCAGGAGGATCTTCATAACCATTTTGAACAAATTCCCATAAATCTACTGATCCAAGTAAACCTTCCATTTTCATTTTCCAAAGATCAAAATTTTTACCTGAAAATGATGGTAAAACTAGCATTAACCTTTTCATTATTGCATTGATTTCTTCATCTTCATCAATCTTCTCCAGATCTGCAATCTGATCCTAGTCTCCATCAGGTATGTGTTCCTCTTCTACTGCTAAAGACACTTTATATTTACCTGCAAAATATATTTTCTCTTGCTGATTCTTCCTCCACATGTGTTTCAGCTCTCTCTGGAGCTGTTTGATTCTCCTTTGATAACCCATTCCTTCACATTGAGTCTTCTTTCAATAGAAATTATGAGCAAGTCTTCACGTCATAGCAATGATCACTGGACAACAATTTTTTGGAACCAAAAACAACAGTGCTCCACATGTGCTCAGTTATGAGGAACCTATTTGCTTCAACCGCCTGCAAAGAAATGACAAGTAACGAAAACCACTTTCTTATCACCAAATTTCTTCTACAATATGTCACTGCGGCTCTTTTCCCCACACGATCCTATGGAATCAATGATCCAACTCTTCAATTCAATGTAGACACGGGAATCCTTTTCATGCGGATTTTTCCTCTCTCAAAATTCTGCACTTGCGCTCCTACGAGCAATAACGATTTACATTCCACAATCTCGACAATGCCTTCCTCCTACGTAGCCTTCAATGTAGCAACGACGTCCTCCACACAATCAATCCTACTTGTAGAGACAAATTTGACGGTGGATTTCATACAAGAGACAAATCTCCCCCATGCAGGCGAGCACTCCAGACTCCTCTACGCTGGCGGACTCCTCCACATGTCCGCGACTCCTCTAGCAGCAATGATCTCTATCAACACCCTCTCTATGCAGATCTCATTCATACATGATAATGGAAGGCTCACTATCCTTCCACATAGTGGCTAACAATGACTGCACACTCATGACTTCAGTACTTTCATCTCTCACACAGAACACGCAACAATATTACAAAATTGAGCAGCAGATTCCATTCAGGATATTGATGTTGTGAATCTGATTGAAGGAGAAAAGCGATTGGTACAAAAAAGAGAAATAATAATAACTTGATAAAACAATTCTTTGCCTAGTGTTGCAGTTTCCTTCTCAGTGATTTCGTCCAATACAAGACATGGATTCTATAGAAATAGACAGTGAATTGGTCTCCTCCACATGAGTTTATGGGAATTCAAAACCGACGGTCTTTCTGACGCACAAGCACTGGTACAGATCAACAATTGTTGTTGTTGTCAAAGCCGCCCTCAAAACGGAATCAGGATCTTATATGGATGCACATAAAGACGATGCATTGGTGCTTCAGGTTTATAAAACGGTCTTTCATGGATTCTCGACAAGGCTAACAGAGGAGGAAGCAACTCTAATGGGAAAAACACCTTGCGGCTGATGGGTATAGATCGCTCTCATCCAACAACAATGACTCACGCTCTACAAAAGTGTCTTCAACCCTTCACGCGATCTCTCACGCAGGTTGTTCACAAGCAGATATTAAAAAATGATGCCATCTCCAGGCTGCACACAAACAATGGCAGTGACTCCATGACTCGTCTCTCCATGGCTCCACCGGGCATAATGACCCAATCTGGCACCTCCCAATCAAACTGTTGTAGGATCTCGATCCCCGTGGTCTTCTGCCCTTCCACACATAGGTGTAGACATATATCAGTCTACCAATTGATGTGTCGTCACACTAGTCTACACGTACTCAGACCATCGATCAACTCCATGCTCAATTCGTGCAGCCTCTCCAACGTTCATCTCCTTACTCCAGCGACACACCACGGCTCTGATACCAAATTAAAATCAATAACAGTGAGGCCACAAGGGCACATCACATGTGAGTCTACGCTCACATAATTTATTGTTTTTAATGTAAATCAATTACATATATATAACACAAGGTGTTCACAACAACCTTGAACTAACCTCCTACAAAGGTGGATCTGAAACCACCAGCAAACCCTAATTTGGACACACACACAACAACCCACAATCACTTAGTTATGTAAATCTTAACTAAGTATCCTAATTTCTACATTATTCCAACACCCTTCGTATCCGAGTAGCATATTAAAGTTGTTAAAAATGAATATTGGAAGCAAATGTTTAAGGAAACAAAAGGTGCATATGAAAATTGCATCGATAGTGAAATGGACAATGGCATGAACGAAAATATTGAAGAACCAATAAAAAATACACTACTCCATCGATTCACAGACTCACATAGTATATATGATCTTTAAAATACTCAAATAAACATTGCTCCTGGTGAAGGCTACATGCCATTAGGAATTTTTCAGGATATATATTTTGAGGAAATGAGCTTCCCTACACTTTTGTTTGGAGAAAAAAGACCAGAAAACATTAAAAAAAATGACATATAAAAAAAAATTCAATGGGAAGTATTACAAAAATATCATGAATTTGTATATCACATCACAAATTTGTTATACAAGGAAGTTCGCATTATTCTTAGACAGGTGCTCAATTATATTTGGATTAGAACAAGAAAAGGACAATTAAAGATAAGAAGGTTAGTAGCAAAAGATGTTAATTCAAAGATGAATTTGGATCATATATTAAAATTAGACATTGGCTACATGGATATAAAAGCAGTTCGCACATCCCCAAAGTACCTTTCCGGTTTATGTAGGAACCTTTATGCAATGATCGGACAACTAAGACCGCCTACATTTTTTGTGTCCTTTATTAGTGCAAAAAATCATTGGAAACCATTAATTAGTGCACCAAAAAATATAAAAGAAAAGGACAACCCTCCAATTGAAAATGACATAGATGAAAATGAACTTGAGAGTTTGATAAGAAATGATACCATCTGTGTGTGATACTAAATGATCCCATCCCTTGTGTTTGTTACTAAAAAAATAGGATGAATTGTGTACGTCAACTAATTTCTCATGATTCAAGTACTCTGGTGAGTTGAATGACCATTTCTTTGTAAGAGTGTTCCAAAATACATAATATGTGCTTCAATCATTGACTGCTATTTGCAATGCCATATGAACATTAAACATATATGCCTAGAATAATTCACATCAATATATACAAAAAAATAGTAGGAAACAAAGAAATAGTGATATTCCATACGTCGTAAGATATAATGAAATTAGAGACAATGAAAACTTCTACAGAGAACAATTGTGTTATATGTTCCATACGTACTTGATGAAATTGTTTTTAGGAATCAATATTCAACTTGGAAGAATGTGTACATGGACTTGAAGCAAACCATCAAAAAATTGAACAAAAATTCATGTATACAACAACTAAATCACAACTAAATCATGGGGTGACATCGGTGATGCAACAAGAATGCTTGAAACTAGATATTATGAAGTGTTTAATATAAACGTAGACATATTTTCAAATGACAATAAGCATTATGAAGAATATGGTATTGATGTTTATGTCCAATACTTTCGAAGCATAAAAAAAAGAAGATAAAAACATTAGTTGACGGACCTTACCATGTTGTGAAACAACCACGGATATTGGAGAATATGAAATTCTATTTGACGGACCTTACCATGTTGTGAAACAACCACGGATATTGGAGAATATGAAATTTTATAACATGAGAAGACAAGTAAACAAAGAACAAGCTATTATAGTGAATTATATATTGACTAAAAATAAAAAGGCTCCAAATCAACCAATCCATTTGTTCTTTACATAAGGCATAGTCATTTTGAAAACGTTCACTCTTGTACACATGTAAAATAGTAGAACAAAATATGACCCACTTAAATTAAAAGGCATCATAACCACTGACATAGGAAACACAACGTCCAATGCAAGAGGTGTGACAATGAACTCTTCATTTTGCATTCCATTTAACAAATGAGAATACCTTCCCTTAAGAAATAAGAAGTCGGATATTCACAAAATACTACGAAAAACTTTGTATTGTGCTAATTGATGACATGTCGACATGTCCCTTGTTGGCTCAAAATTCTTGTGCCAAATTAACAAACGACTACAAGAAATCAAACATATCCTACCAAAATATTTTGGAAATGTTGTTATAATATTATGTGGGGACTTGTATCAAGCGCAACCTATTAAGCATTTTCTGATTTTTGAGAATTTAATGTTAAACAAGGAAATGTTTTTTTTTACAAAGACTCAAGCATTTTTATTCATTAAAGGGTTCGTCCAATACCGCAAAGCATAAAAAAGAATTCCATATAAACACATAAATGTTTTTCTTATCCATAACAATATTCAACCACTTTTGTATCTCATCAGTACTATGTCTCCAAAATCTAAGTCTATCGCAAGTTTGAACACAATAAAGTTATTAATAAATATTGTTTATACAAAAAAAAAGAAAAACATAGCTAGTTATGCTGAAAGGCGTATACCTATTGGAGATGGGCACAATTAATCACCTTTTAATTTAAAATTCTAATCTAATGTCTAACAATTGAAAATGCTGGAATATTCTTAGTCGTCCTCCCAAATCAATGAATGTGATTTACTCTTCATAACTTCCTTGTATTTTTGAATGCATCATTTAACCTGTTTACTTTTTAACATTTACCTAATCATATTAAGAAATTACTGTACCACCATATGATTGCCACGTTTAACTGATTAACCTTTGGAATTACCACATTTAAGATTAACTTTTGGATTTCCTCACCTCTATGTGTGTTTCAGTTGTCCGTGCGTTTCCGTGTTGTCCGTCGAAATAACTCTCAGTGTTTCCATGTTGTTCGTCCAGATAACTTTCAGCGTTCACCAGCCACAACACCAGCCACTTTACGGCTATGCTAGTATATAGTAGTGTTGTCATTTGGAACCTCCTCTACATCACCCAAAGGCGCAACTAGACTATTCAAATCCAGAATTGCAGGGGCATCCTCCTAGGAGAACTTCCATTAATTGACACTAAGTCAGAGTTCCACTTAGAAGCATGGAGTTGGAATTTCTCCAATTGAAATCTCAGAGACGACACCTCATCCTATATCTAACCAACCAGGTATCTATGTTTGACCAGTGTGTCCATAAAAAAAGAAACAGTGGAATTTAGTGCACTCACTGAAATTATTAATCTTTGTTGGGCCATCAACTCTGCTTTCTCCATTATCTCATCTTATTTCTCTCTGCGTTCTCCATTTTCCATGTCTGATAGCTTACCACAATGTATAAATTCGACAACACACATACATCACCATAGACTACGCCACTTTCCCATGTCTAAATTCCAAAAATAATCCCAACCAATAGAACAAAGAAAGAACCCACCAAGCATGGAAGAGTATATAGAAAAATCCAAGATTGAATATTCCCACATGTTTGCGGAGAAAGAAGAATAAATAACAATAGTATATCGTCAACAATCTGATCCCAATTAACATTGAACTATCCATCATTTCGCTTTTGGAGTTAATAACATCATTCCGACCTTACCAATGAAAATCGATACATGCACCACATTCCCTGATTGAGATTTCCAAACATTCTTTCTTAAATTTTCCATAAAGACTCCCAAACAAGCTGATAGAGTCCACACAAGCTTCTGCACTAATCTATACCTTTCCATATCCTCCACCATTTTCCATGACGGGAACTTCATATTTTGGTGGCATTTCTCTCAAGTGAGGAGAAAAAAGGCTATGCCCCATACCATTTGTATTCGATGGTTCTTTCATCCACGAGCTAGCCTTCGACTCAATTTCATCTCTATGATAAATTGATGTAGCCCGAGGATGAGATGACTGAGTTTCAATTTATGCACGAGTATGACTCCACTCATAATTATGCATGTAACTTGAGAACCGATGTTACCCTCACGGGACCCACCCTATTTCCAAGAGCATGACATTAAGGAGGGAGGATAAACTTTCCTCCCAATTGATACAGAAGGAATCAAGGTTTAATCCAATAGTTGTGCTAGCCATTTCATCGGCTGATGTGTTATTTTCTCTAAGAACATGGAAAAAATAAGCAGAGGAGGAGGATACATTGATTCTGATGCATCCACTGAGGACCTTCAGACTGGAATCCTTCGGATTAGAACCTGTCAAAAAATATCTTATGGTATTTTTTGAATCACCCCCAATATTCAACAGGAATATTTATCGTTGCCTCGCTATTCGAATCCCTTGATAAACTACATAGGACTAAACTTCATTTGAAGACATCGGTTACAAGAGAGGTTCATTCCATGCCATTAAGAGTCGGGAGTTGGTTTGGCACTTTGGATTTGACAATGGCTCGGCTCGATGATCATGAGATGATATTGGGGCAGGATTTTCTCAAGTATTCCAAGTCAATTCGTGTGCAATATGAGGGTTTCTTGGTGTTTTTGCACGAATCCAAGACTCCAAGTGTGATCATGATAATGAAGAGAAATATTGAACATAATCCTAGGAGTGTTGTGATCAGGTTGATTGGGGCAGGATTTTCTCAAGTATTCCAAGTCAATTCTTGTGCAATATGAGGGTTTCTTGGTTTTTTTGCACAAATCCAAGACTCCAAGTGTGATCATGATAATGAAGAGAAATATTGGACAAACTCCTAGGAGTGTTGTGAACAGGTTGATTGAGGGAGCCTATGGAAGTGTGGCTAGAACTTTTGATGTGGTGTAGCAACAAGACATGATTGCATCCATAGTTTCATTGAGTTTCATGAATGAAGAAGAACAAAGTAAACAAAGTTTGACAACAACGTAGATATAGAAAAAGTCTATCTTGGAGAAGGTGGACTAGTTGTAGAGACTACACAATCATAATCAAGTTAGGGAGGAAACGTTGAAGTCCACCATCGTAATGCTTGCGGGAATTATTGCAAAGGAAACATAGCCCCAGTCACCATGTTTCCAACAGGTTTACAACTAGCACAGCCACAAATTTGTGGCTGGTGAACGCCGAAAGGACGGCTTGTAAAAAGATGACTTGCAAAACCTGAACTGTCAGGAAAGAGAAACGGCTCAGAGGTGGACGGAAGGAATCAAAAGGAGTTGGTTGGAAGGAGACAGTGTGTCCATAACGTGGATGGTGAAGGCCAAAGATTTAGGTTGGCCTAGAAAATGAAACCCTAATCACTCATACATGGCAATCAGCTAGCCACCATAGTTAATTTTAAATATGATTAAATAAAGGTAAAAAAATAAACATGTAAAATGATGTCTTTATAGTAGTGAGGAAGTTAGTGGTTGAAATCACAACCATTGATTTAGTGGGACTACTAAGAATATTCCATCAATATTTAATCTTGTCCATACAAAACTGATTAAGCACTAAAAACCTATTAAATGTGCCCATGGTCAATAGGTGTATGCCTTTCGGTGTAATGAAGCTGAGGAGGATTGGTTAGACCAATCACTTGCATTAAAATTATAAGTTTTGAGACAGAGGAGGGAATGAAGAAACTCAGTCATCCAAACTTGGAGGATGTTGAGTAAGTGGGTAGAGAAGATCCAAAATCCCAAGTGATTATAAAATTTTGTAGACAAGCGATGGGGATCTATGACTTTGAGCTAGATGAAAAATGACTTGAGAAGTTGGGTTTCTCACCAAAGGAATTCAAACTGGTCCTTATGTACTTGCGTAATAAACTTTATCATACACATTGTTCGCCCGAAGCCTTGGTGGTGGCCTCTAGGAGTACCTTGTCTATTGAGCTGTTTTGGAGTGGGTGTGCTGCCTAGGAAGTGGGTAGTATGACCTTTGGAACCTTGGAGAAAGGTGTCACAACCGAATTTTAAGAATGAAGATAACAATTGTTGGGTTGAGGAGGATATCCGTTAGCACACTGGAGCACATACAATAGTTGAGCATCTTGGAAGCAATTGTGGAGATGGGTTGAAGACTTAGTAGATTTTTGGAAAAGGAGAAGAAATTTTCCTTGAGATAGGAGTTGGATAAAGAGACTATAGTTGTGGATACAAACGACTTTGAGTATGTGGGAAGGTGCATACTCACATATTGGACATGACAACCAGATTGATCAGATGTGAGAGATAGCTATGTGGAGAAGAATGGACTTGGGTTGGATTATTTAGGCAGTGATGATCATGTAGAGTTCAACACTTAGGAATTTAGTAGTCATCGCAGCAAGAAAAAATTACATTTAGCATTGAAGACAAAGTTACATCTTTGGCTAGATCAATGTGAAACATGGTGTGTGATTGTGGATGGAAGTTTAATGCATGTGTTCATGCATCAAAGTTAGGTGTAGGAAATTCGTTCTGCAAGAGAAGAGGTTAGAATGACTTCGGGAAGATATTTTTCACAATATAGATAAAGTAATATGATGAAGGTAAACTTGGTATTTCCACTTGGAATAATTTGGCGTCTCCATTTCAACACAAAACTTGGGGTTTTGATTTGAGGACAACATATTTTTGCGGATGTTGCTAAGGGAGGAAACAACTTGGATTGGGGGAGGATGTAACTCTTGGGGCATCAATACCAAGTGCATGAACTTCCACTACAGACTCAGATGAACAAAATCATGTAATTCTTGGGGCATCAATACCAAGGGCATGAAATTCCACTACAGACTCAGATGAACAAAATCGCGCAGGCAGGATGATCGGTGAAAATTAGAAGATAAAAGTCTTCATATAGGGGAGATTTTGGGTTCCCTCGGTGCTTGACGTGCCGAGGAATGACTCCACCCAAATATTTATTACAACATAAATTAGTAGTGAGGCTTAATGAAAGAGGTGGATAAAATATGGGCACTTCACCAAACAAAGAAATGTGTGCATCATCAAAATGATCAATTGGTTGGAATGTAGGGTGGCGTTGGTTGAACGGTTCGACGAATGAGATCAATAAATAGTGAAACAAAAGTAAACCAAGGAATGGTTTAACAATGACGTGTGGGGCATGAACTGGGTTCCCAAGAAAAAAATCAAATCGGCTAGAGGAGAGGAGGAAGTGCTTAGAAGAGTTAGTTGACTCACATAAGGGACCTGTGCACCTTAGATGAAGGTCGGCTAAGTGTTATGTGGACAAGATACCAAATGATCGGTCATCTCCAAGAACTAAATATGCATTGGATCATAGGTTGGGCACTTGTATATGCATGAAGGATAAGATAATTTGAGAGAAAATCAATTTATGAAGGAAGAATAAGTTTTGAACCAAGAGAGGATACATACGAGGTAATGCAAGGTCCATAGGTGCTAGAGAGATGAAGCATGAAGGGGAGGTGACTGGATTTGGTTTCTAGCTACTGTAATGAACAAAGGGTGTAGGGTGAGTCAACCGAAGAGGTTCTTTGTGTTTTCCCACATGTTATTGTTTATGCAAAATGAGATAAAGCTATTTCTAATATCTATTTTTCTAGCAGGAGTTGCAACGTCGACACATTGTTGTTCTTGTAATATAAATCGGGTATTAGGCCAGTTTGACCACCCAATTTGACTATTCATTTTTACTGTGTATGAATACATTCTATTACTTTTTGATGTTATAATTACATATACAAACAAAAAAATGTTAAGTAATTATGAATCTAAGAGTAAGGAAAAATGTATATGCATGAAGGAGAAGATCATTTGAGAGAAAAGAAATTTGTGAAGGAAAAATAAGTTTTGAACCAAGAGAGGATATAGACGAGGTAAGGCAAGGGCCATAGGTGCTAGAGAGATGAAGCATGAAGGGGAGGTGACTCTCTTTGGTTTCTATCTATTGTAATGAACAAAGGATGTAGGGTGAGTCAACCAAAGATGTTCTTTGTGTTTTCCCAAATGTTATTGTTTATGTAAAATGAGATAAAGTTATTTCTAATATCTATTTTTCTAGTAGGAGTTGCAATTGACACATTTGTTGTTCTTGTAATACAAATCACGTATTAGGCGAGTTTGACCACCCACTTTGCATATTGATTTTTACTATGCATGAATACAATCTATTACTTTTTGATGTTATAAGTACATATACAAACATAAAAATGTTAAGTAATTATGAATCTAAGAGTAAGGAAAAATGTATATGCATGAAGGAGAAGACCATTTGAGAGAATAGAAATTTGTGAAGGAAAATTAAGTTTTGAACCAAGAGAGGATACAGACGAGGTAAGGCAAGGGCCATAGGTTGTAGAGAGATGAAGCATGAAGGGGAGGTGACTCGCTTTGGTTTCTAGCTATTGTAATGAACAAAGGGTGTAGGGTGAGTCAACCGAATAAGTTCTTTGTGTTTTCCCACATGTTATTGTTTATGTAAAATGAGATAAAGCTATCTCTAATATCTATTTTTCTAGCAAGAGTTGCAAGGTCGACACATTGTTGTTCTTGTAATATAAATCAAGTATTAGGAAAGTTTGACCATCCACTTTGCATATTCTTTTTTACTATGTATGAATACATTCTATTACTTTTTGATGTTATATGTACATATACAAACATAAAATGTTAAGTAATTATGAATCTAAGAGTAAGGTGTAGTTTGGTTCAAATAAACCGGTGTGATCTAGCCACCGAGTTGAAAATTTTTGGTGTCGCACGTCGTTGAGAATGGTGGATGTTTCCATCATCCAAATAAAGTTCTCCAATGGTGATAGGAGTGGTATCCCAATGCATTTGAATAATATTTATTGAATATGGTATTAGAGCCCATTTGAAGACCCTCTCTCGTTGTATATCAAGATATTGAAGTTGTTTTTCCGCATCTCTGGTTTTCACCATTTCCTTACATTTTGGGAATGAGAGGACTGTTCCATTCCTAAGTGTTAATTTTAGTTAGGAACACTTTTTTTTCACTCAAAAAGGTTTATTTTTTCCCAAGATACCACCATTTTAGTTATATGTTGAGGTACAAATACCAAATACGCCATTTTTAATTTTTTGTAGAGATAATATTTCAATTTTATTTCGGTTTTATTTTTTGTATTTCTGGGTTGCTACACCTTTAGATATGCATATTCTCTTTTCCCCTCACTCTATTTGATATTGGAAAATCATAAATAGAGTAGAAAGGGTTGTCTTATCTATGTATGATATTTTTCATGCACACTGTGTGATCTCGGTAAATCAAAAATAGAGGAAACATTTGTGTTTTCCGGGTAAGATAATCGATATCTAACCCTTGTTGTCATTGAGAAGTGGATTTTTTTTTCTTCTGTGAACTTTTTTTATGAGAACGCTCTCCAAGGATGTCAATGACAACAAAAACACCCTCAATGCTCCTTCTTTAGAATATAATGTGTTTTGCACTATCTCACTTGCTTAAAAGTTACTTTACTTAGTAACTTGACTTGAGTTCAAGTCTCATTTTTGTTACATTTTTTAAAAATGATCATGCATTGTAAAGTGAATTTAACTTAAGTTATAAAAGTGAATCACTATTTAATAACTTTAATATTTAATTTTAAGTTATTTTTCATGCAACTTTCATTTACAAAGTAAATTCATTATAAAAGTGATTCCTACTTATTCTATAAAAGTGAGTCACTTCATAAGTAACTTATTTAAAAGTTATCTAAAAGGCACAATTAGGAGGAGCATCACTACATGGACCAACTTCTACTTGCCACATGTCTCTATGGTTATCGTTTATGCATTTTTCCAAAAGAGAATAACTTTCACATTTGATTCCCATTTTTAGAACCATTTTTTAAAAAAACCCTAATTTTTTGAGATCTTACCATTCAGAACATCAATTTCATATTTTTCTCCATGTTTTAATATCGAATATTGACAGTGATATTTTTATTACCAGTACCAACTACATCTGATGGAAATCCCATATGGAATATGTATTAATAAGTAAAGGGTTATACCATATTACCTTGGGAAAAGAACTAGAACCCACTCATGATGAAAATAAAGTCCAATGGTATAATAAAAATGATGAAGCATGTGGACTAATCATAATTTCCATCTCTCCTGATTTAAGGCTTCACCTTCAAGGAATCGATGACCCTAATGATGCTTGGGAAAATCTTGAAGTTGTGTTTGGTAAAAAAAATATTATTCGATCCCTCCAGATAGAAAATCATATAATGAATTTAATTCCAAATTGTTTTCCTTGCATTGAGGATTATTTATCTAAGTTCAAAACTCTTAAAATTTTATGTAAAGAGTGAAAAACTATTTCGACAGTGAGTGTTTCATACATATTATTCTTTCTAATATTTGTTGTGCATATTCTATTTTTGTATCTACCTTTTCTGCCAATAGAGAAAATATCTGGAGTTCTTATAAACAACCCACTCTCGATTCCTTTTGTGATTCTTTGATTAGAGAGAAAGATAAGATTATTGAACTTTGATTGATCATCACTACAGGTACCTCCAACAAAGCTTTAGTAGTCCAACAGAAAGATAAATAAAAAAATACCAAAAAGCAACATCCTTGCCACAACAATAATAAAAACAACATTTACAAACCCTCTCAACCAGCTTTCGCTCCTAATGGTGACAAAGGAGAAAAATATAAAAGTAAGAATGGTGACATACATGCAAATTTTGTGGTAAATATGGTAATGTGGAGTCCAAATGTTTTAAGAAAATCGAATCTTTGGAAGTAGAAACAAAGAAGCACAACATGAGTATTGATTCTTCATTGTCTAACCCTTCTTCTCATGGACATGCAATTTTTTCTTCTAGGTTCTCCTCTAGTGCAACTTCTACTTCTTATTATCATCAGTGGCTTATGGATTCTAGAGCATCTTATCATATAGATAAGGATAAAGTCATATTTTATTTTCTTAATGAATGTAACACCAATAACATATTTTTTGGTGATTATAGACCTCTTAGTGTTAATGTTCTAGAACAATTCATGTAGATAATGGTCGTTTCAATGATGTATTATGTGTTCCAAGTATTTCTTGCAATATTCTATCAGTGTATCAAATCACTCATTCAGGTGAAGGTAACACCGTATATTTTTCACCTCAGGAAGTTGTAATCAAGGATCTAAATGATCCTAAGAATGTTCTTTCAATTGGAATTGTTGATGATATTACCAGGTTGTACAAGTTTTAGAACTTTGGGTCATCATTTTCTACATAAGTTTTTGTTGCTTATAGTGATGACTTGAGTAGACTTTGGAATGAGCATTCTAGTCATCTAAACTATCGGTCATTTTAGAAACTATGCAATCAATAGATGGTGACTAATACTCCTCTTGTTTATTGTAGAGATGGTGTGTGTTCTAGTTGTGTTCTTGACAAACATCATGAGGACATTTTTGACAAACATGCCTTTTGGAACGCCTCGACCCCTTTGTAGATTTTTGAAGGTGACTTGTGTGGTCTCCTTTATTCTCCTTCTTTTTCTAGGTGCAAGTATTTATAACTTCCATTGATGACTTATTCATATGTAATTGGTTTTACTTCTTAAAAATTAAGAGTGAAGTTTTTGACAAGTTTTTGGCCGAAAAGGTCCTTGTAAAAAAAAAAATTGGACATCAACTTCAAAGGTTGATAATATATAATGGAGGAAAATATGTAAACAACAATTTTACAAATCACTACATTACATAGGGAATCCAAATGCAACACATTATCCCATATACATCACAACAAATTGGTGTTGTTGCGAGAAATAATAGTACATTAGAATAAATGGATAATCATATGATCCAATCTAAGGGATTAAGTATTAATTATTGGGTGGAAGCCATTAATTGTGAAAATTACATAGTAAATCACACTCCCACTAAGGATCTAGAAAATATAACACTGGAAGAAGCATGGAATACAATTAAGCAATATGTAAGTCACTTTCGTGTATTTGGCCATGTCGCATGGGTTCACATTCTTGATGAGAAAAGAAAATCTTTACAACCTGAAAGTGAGAAGTGTATTTTCGTTGGATATTATGAAGATGTCAAATTTTATAGACTTCTTCAACCTCATTCCAATGAAATTATTATTAGAAGAGATGTTAAATTTGATGAAAAATTATTTTTCTGCGAGCCTAGTTCTATGTTTGTGCTTTCTTCGATGTGCAGGTCGAATTTCTAGTTTGTTCCTTTTTATATTCCTATTCTAGTTTTTTCTTCTTCAGATGATGACAATGAGGATGGAAATCCACCTCCACCTACTGTTACACATTATTTTCGTCATCCCTATGATCGTTAATGATGTAAACCTATCTATTGCCTTTAGAGGGGTCACAGTGGCCTGAATTCCTGAAGAGAGAAGGAAGAAGAACTTTTCCTGAGAGAAGAAGTTGCATTTTCCTAT
>ML786020.1:134041-156723 GCA_009831015.1 Picea engelmannii | reverse complement strand
TGATCCAGATACATTTGTTGAATATTCAGGTCATCCAAATTGGGATACGAAAATGAATAGAGAGTATCATTATTTAATGGAAAATGATAATTGGGATCATATACATGTTTTAAAAGGAAGAAAACTTTTCATATGTAAATGGGTGTACAGAACTAAGTATGCATCATATGGAAGTGTGGAAAGACACAAGGCCTGGTTAGTTGCAAAAGGGTTCTCTCAAGTTGAAGGAATTGACTATAATGAAACCTTTACCCCCATAGACAAAATGAATTCCATCCATCTTGTTATTTTCCTTGTTTCCTAACATTAATGGGAGGTTAATCAAATGGAAGTTAAATCCACTTTCTTGCATGGGGATTTTTAAGAAGAAATATACATGGAAAAACCTCTCAACTATGTCTAGAATGACTCCAACCTTATTTTTCACCATAAGAAATTTATCTATGGTCTTAATAAATCTACTCGATAGTGGTATGCCAAAATGGATTCCTTTCTTCATGACGTTGGATTTTCTAGATTCCATTCTGACGTTAATGTCTATACCAAGAAAGTAGGGATCCATCTCATAATCCTTGTTAGTTATGTTGATGATCTTATCCTCACTCGTAGTGACCACAAAATTTTAAACCATGTGAAAAAAATCCTTAATAAGCAGTTTGAAATGACCGACTTAGGATATTTGCACTATTTCCTTGTCCTCCAAGTTTTTCAAACCAAGGAAGGGATTTTTATTACCTAATCTAAGTATGATTTTTCCCTTGTTCATTTCTTTCAGATGGAAGACTCTAAATAAACCCCTTCTCCCTTCTAGTCTGGAGTTAAACTTGCTACCACTTGTACTTATTTTAAAGTTGATTCCACCTTGTACCATTAGTTAGTTGGTAGCCTCTTACATTTGATTAATGCATGTTCTGATATTTCCTTTGTTGTTGGTATTATTTTTCGGTATATAAAACCACCCCATGAAATGTTGGTTGTGGAGCCTGATTATCTTTCTGATTCATAGGTTTTGTTTCAGCTATGCTTGGACCCCATTCCCTAATGGGGGGTGTGATGGGGATTTCCCCCCCACAACTGTGTCCAGGGGGGTCTGAGGGCGCGCGGGGCGAAAATTTCTGTATCCCCCATGGATGGGGATTCGGGGCAGTGCCCCCGAAGTGAAATATTGGGAAAAATTGCCTTGTAAAATATTGTAATTTTGTAGTCAATATGGAACATTCATTATAAGGTTTCATATCTTATGATAGAATTTATTTTATGTTTTTTTTTCCCTAGAAGGGAACCCTATTTTATGGTGTAATTGTATTGAGGTTGTTTATTATGGCGAATATTATATTCTGAGAGAGGAGACTGCGAGATAAACAAGAAGAAGTTACAACAAGTGTGATGTAGGTTATATCCCTTCATTTTGTTGGATAATAAAAAGAAAGGACCTAGAAATTTCTCTAGTGGATGTAGCCCACACTGGGTGAACCACGTATATCTGTGTCTCTATTGTATTGTGTATCTTTTGTGTTTTATTTCCACTTTTGTTTTAATTTATTGCTCAGTGATCCTATTTTTATAACAACTCATATCAGAGAGAAAGGTAATGTGTAGGAAATGAGGGTTCCCAGTTTGAGTGGGAGCAATGGTTGTAGATGGAAATTTTAGGATCGAGAAATTTAATAGCCAAAACTACTAGTTATGGAATATTCATATGGAAGATTATTTATATCATAAGGATCTATTCCTACCCTTGAGCGGAATAAAAAATAAGTTGATGATCATGATGGATGGAGAATGGGAGGTTGTTAATAAAAACCCACTAGGAACAATATGGTTGAGTCTGACAACGTCAGTAGATTTCAATATTTCAAAAGAAAAGACAAAAAAGGAGTTGATAGATGCATTGGATAAACTGTATGAAAAACCATCGGTGTCCAATAATGTATTTATAATGAAGAGACTATTTAATATGAATATTTTAGGAGGTGGGTCCGATACAGATCATTTAAATGAATTTAATACGGTTACTAAATAGCTAAGTTCTGTAAAAGTGGACTTTGATGATGAGGTCAGGGATATTCGAAGATTGTGCTAATTTGTAGAAAGATGGAATGTCTTGGTCATGGCTATAAGTAACTTTGTCTCTGGTTCAAACACTCAAAAATTTGATGATTTTGTTGGTTTTATCCTTAGTGAGGAAATGTGACGAAAAAACACAGGTGATACATCAGGTAATGTGTTAAACATGAAGAACAAGGGAAGACAAAAGGATAGATGAAATGGCTCAGGAAACCATAAGAATTATAGGAATGGAATATCTAAATCCAGACTGGAAAAGGCAAAGTGTTGTAATTGTGGGAAGAAAGGACATGTCAAGAAATACTGCAGAGCTCCAAAGAAACAAAGAGATGGACAACAAGAGAAAAATCAAGAAAAAAATGTAACAGGTGATGTGTTATAAGATGCTTTGATTCTTTCTGTAGATAATATTTATGATTATTGGGTAGTAGATTCAGGGGCTTCATTTCATTCCACACCCCACGGGAAACATTTTCTAGATTATGTTCAAGGTGATTTTGGAAAGGTTCATTTGGCTGATGATGCACCATGAAAAATTGTTGGAATGGATAAGGTACAAATAATGAAAACGAATGGAAAGCGATGGTTGTTGAAAGAGGTAAGACATGTTCCAAATATAAGGAAAAATCTAATTTCAATAGGAAATTTGTTAAGTGAAGGATGTATATCTATATTTATAGATAAGGCATGGAAGTTCACCGAAGTATCACTAGTGATATCAAAATGAGAGAAGGTAGGTACATTGTATTTTTGTACTGGTAATACTAACTATTCTATCTCTTTAGCTTCTACATGGGTGGATACAACACTTTAACATCATAGGATTGCACACATGAGTGAGAAGGGGATGTAGATACTTCACAAAATAAATTTGTTAATAGATCTTAAATAAATTGATCTGGATTTCTATGAGCATTGTGTTTATGGAAAACAAAAGAGAGTCATTTTTCACAGAGTCGGAAAAGAAAAGAAGAGTGAAAGGTTAGAGATTGTGCATACAAACATATGGGGACCAAATAAATTATAATATCTTAGTGGCTCTCATTACTATGTTACTTTTATTGATGATGCAACTAGAAAAACTTAGGTTTATTGCATTCGACAAAAATATGATGTTTTTTATACTTTTAAGAAATTGAAATCTTTGGTTGAGAATGAGACAGGAAAAAGGTTGAAGTGTCTCAGTTCAGACAATGGAGGTGAATATTGAAACAATGAGTTTGAATACTATTTTTCATACCATGGAATTCGTAGAGAGAAAATAGTTCCAAGAACACCACAAGAAAATGGTCTTTCAGAAAGGATGAACAAGACAATCATGGAGCATGCAAGGAGTATGATATTTATGCTCGGTTTCCCTTACGATTATGGGAAGATGATGTAGATATTTTTGTTTACTTAATAAAAAGAGGACCTTCAATCTCTTTCGATGGTGGAATTCGATAGGAGGAATGGACAAGTAAAAAAATAAACTATTCGTTTTTGAAAACTTTCGGTTGTGAAGCATTTGTCCATACTGATAAAGAAAATAGAACAAATCTTGAGGAAAAATCCAAGAAGTGTACCTTTATTGGATATAATGTTAATTATTTTGGTTATCGCGTATGGAATTATGAAAATCACAAAATCATTAGGAGTAGAGATGTCATATTCAATGAGAAGGTCATATATAAAGATCGGTTGCAGGGAAATAAACAGGAAAAAGAAAAACCATAATACACAGTTCTTGATGGGATCACTGAAAAAGAAATTCAAAAGGTACCAGAAAATAAAAATGTACAAAAACAGGCGGAACAGGTACCTCAAACTCCTACAAGTGTTGTTAGAATATCTACCAGGTTAAGTACACCCCCTGAACGATACTTTCCTTCATTGTATTATTTATTATTGACTCATTCTGGTGAACCATAATGTGATGAAGAGGCAATGCAAGCAGAAACTAAAAAGAAGTGAGAGAACGGAATGAAAGAGGAAATGGATTCATTGGTAAATAACCAGACTTCATACTTGGTTCAGTTGCATGCATGAAAAAGAGCATTGCAGAATAAATGGGTTTACAAGTTGAAGGAAGAAGATGGAGGAAAAAAGTGGTACAAGGCTAGACTTGTTGTAAAGGGGTTTGCAGAAAAGAAATGTATATATTTTGATGAAATATTTTCTCATGTTGTTAATATGACTTCAATTAGGAATATTTAAAGTCTTGTGGCAGTAGAATATTTTCATATTGAACAGTTATATGTAAAAACAACTTTTCTCCATGGGGATTTGGAAGAAGATATTTATATGCAGCAACCACAAGGGTATGAGGTCAAAGGGAAGGAAAATTTGGTATGTAGTTTGAAGAAGAGAATGTATGGACTAAATAAAACTCCAATGAAGTAATATTTGAAGTTTGACAGGTTTATGACAAAACAAGTTTATAGTAGATGTCATTTTGATTATTGTGCTTGTTTTAAAAGGATAGAAAATGGAAGTTATACTATATTTCTATGGTATGTAGATGACATGCATGTTGCAGGGTATAACATGCAGGATAGAAATGTGTTCAAGAAGACACTAGCTAATTCATTTGTGATGAAGGATTTGGGTGCTGCAAAAAAAATTCTCGGTATGAGAATAAGAGACAGGAAAAATCGCAAATTGACATTGTCTGAGGGTGAGTACACAAAGAAGGTGTTGGAAAGGTTTAGAATGAAGAATTAAAAAACAGTTAGTACAACTTTACCCAACCATTTGAAATTAACTAAGTAAATGTGTCTCAAGACATAGGAGGAGATAAAATACATGTCCATTGTCAAGATGAAAAAAATTTAAGGTCCAAGGTGGATTATAGTCCAATGGGTACAACAACAGTGGAGATTTTGTGATTAATTTCCAAGTGGGAGATTGTTGGTTGTGGAGCTTGATTATCTGGGGGGGGGGGTGTTGGGGGGATTTCCCCACACAACTGTCGCCAAGGGGGCGATGAAAATTTGTGTAGCCCCCCCCTAAAGAGGGATTCAAGGGAAGCGCCCCTGAAGAAAAATATTGAGAAACACTGCCTTTAAAATATTGTAATTTCATAGTCTATCTGGACCATTCATTATAAGGTCACAGATCTAATGGTAGAAATGATTTTATGGTTTTTTTCCCTAGAAGGAAACCCTCTTTTATGAGGAAATTGTATTGTGGTTGTGTATTATGGAGAATATTGTATTCTGAGAGAGTAGACTATGAGAGAAAGAAGAGGAAGTTACAAGGGGTGTGTTGTAGGTTGTATCCCTTCATTTTGTTGGATAATAGAAAGGAAGGATCTGACAATTTATCTCGTGGATGTGTCCCACACTGGGTGAACCACGTATATCTATGTCTCTATTGTATTGTGTATATTGTGTGTTTTATTTCCGCATTTTTTAATTTTATTGCTATGCAATATTCTTTTTCTAACATGAGATCCACTAGAAAGCAGCTAACATGATACTTCGGTATGTATGGGGTATAGTTTAGTTTGGGATACTTTACATGTAAGGGGGGACTCCATTATTTTTTTGTTTCTCTGATTGAAATTGAGCCAACAATGTTGATGATCGAAATTCTACTACATGTTGTGTTTTCAACCTTGGTTCAATACCTGTCACTTGGGCTTGTAAGAAAGAATAAGCTATTTCTCTTTCATCAACAAAAGCATAGTACTGAGCAATGGTTAATGAAACTCAATAATCCTTCTGGCTTTGAAATATCCTTTCAAAGTTTGGATTACCAAAACACCATTTAGCAACCCTCTGGTGCAACAATCAGATTTCCATCAAGCTCACAAAATACCTAGTTCAACATCAGCGCAAAAAACACATTGAGATACGCATGCACTTCATATGAAATCTCGTTCATGATCAAGTTATTGAAATTCTCTTTTGTCCTACACAGATCAATTTTCTAACATATTGACAAATTAACTTACAAAAGTGATGTTTTCCAAACTTCTATGTATGTGAGGATTTCAGGAATTTTTCATTAAAGGGGGATAGGATCTAATTCCTCCTTCCTTTTCATAATGTGTCACCTTTGTAAATCCTTCAATCCCGTCCAAAGTTTTTCTTAAGTGGGGATGTTAGGATATTTAGACAATTAGGAGTTAGTTAATATCAACTTGGTTTAATGTGTCATTAGTTAAAAGTTTGTTTGTTAGTGTGTTTCTTTAGTATAAATTAGTATGCATTTGTAGTTAGTTAATATGATGGTGAATATGATCTTTGTGCAACATTGATGCATGGATTAACACACAATTGGTCTATGATATCTATTTATAGAACATGGAGGGTGATTTGTTGATGATCAATTATGAGAAACTTTCTTATAAATCTCTATGTAATATTTTTTGTTTGCATTAATAAATTGCTCCAAGTGGTCACATTGGTTGGGTTTGTGGGTGTTTCTCCATAGGGGATTTACCACATCAAAACATTGGTACGTTGATCTTTTATCTAGTTGTGTGAATGGTTGATAAAGGTGTTCATACTCTATTGGAATACTTATGTTGTTGAACATATGAACTCATAAAATTTGCAAGAGATAGCAAACAAATCTATTCCAAAAACATAAAATCATATAGACCACATTTGGAAAAACTTGGATTCTAGCAATTGTGAAGTCAATATATTAGATGCGTATTGGAATGACCATGATGGAATTCATTATTTCTTGGGTATAAATTGAATTCTGCTTCAAATATCTGACTTCATAAGTGTTCATGGACATTTTCACGAATTTGAGTTTCGACCATTGTGAAATTAGAATATCAAATGAAAATGGATTCACGGTTTGTTGCATCTAAATACAATTGTAAATCCAAGACTTGGATTTAGGAATATTCATTCTTCAAAATTACAAAGGTCAAATACAATTAAAAATCCATGTTTTAACCACAGTTACGTTCATTGTTGTCACATGTTCTTCTTTTTCAAATTTACTAAAATTTTTTATGCAACACTGAAAAACTATGTAAGAAGAATAATTCAACGTATGCTTTATTTGAAATTAGTCCATATATACTTACTATGATATTTGAAGTATGGTTATTATGTATTATCACTATTATAAACTATATTTGACATTAGTTACATTAACATAAATGGACAATGTTGATTTGCTTTGTAGATTCTACATCAAGTAGTTTACATTGTAGATACATTTGTTGGGGTTATCTTCTTCAAGAGACTAAATTCATAAGTATTCATAGATATTTGGATGAATTTGAGTTATGAGGATTATGAAATCAATATATCATATGCAAATTCAATCGAGCATAATGATATTCATGGTTTTTTGTGTGTAATTGTAATTCTAAATCCAATACTTGGCTTCATGAGTACTCGTACTTCAAAATTGAAAAGGTCAAATACAATTAAAAAAATATTTTTTTAATCATAGGTATGTTCATTGTTCTCATTTATTCTTCTTTTTTAAATTTACTGATTTTGTTTTATTGAACATTGAAAAGTACGTAGAACAAATAATGAAACATATATTTTATTTGAAATTAGTCAATATCTACTTGATATGATAGTTGAAGTATGATTATTATTATGGATTTCACTATTATTTAAACTATATTTGAAATTAGTTACAATGATACAAATGATCAATGTTGATTTGATTTCTAGATTCTACATCAAGTAGTTTATAATGTAGCTAAAAAATTTTGGGTTATCTGGATTAATATGGTATTTCATAATTTTTTTGTTTTGAATTGCATTTGGATCATGTTTTGCAAATGCAACTGAAAAAAAAATATTCAAATATGATACAATAATATACTCTTTATGATCTAAATATGTGACTTATCGAAAAAAAAATTGTATACATAGGATAACACTGCATGCCAAATTCAATTGTTCCATGCCTAACTGAAATCCATCCAAATTGTCTTATAGATACTATAATTATCAATGCATATTACGAAATCATTTAAATATTTTTTTGTCAACAAACTAAAAGTGTTGATCATGTTTGACAGGTCCTTGAAGTAATCATTGTTCTATGAACTATAGCATACAAGAAAAATGCACCTTCATATCATTTACACCAAATTGTTTATGTTGATAGACAAACATATGTCAATATTATTTTCCATTAATATCTTTGACATCCTAATTAGGTGTAAAAACCTCCCATTTCGTCACGACAACAAGCCTCACATAACAAGTGCAATTTTTATTTTTATTTTTGTGTGTGTCTAAGAAGATAATGATGACATTATACTCAACATCACAACACGATGACGAACACAACGCATGAAACTCATGCAACAACAACATAACGGCCTAACATAAAAGCACATCAAGCACCTGGAAGCAATGTACGACATTCAACCGATGAAGAATAAGAATGACCACCCACCCATCCTACACTGCAATGGTTAGGACCTCCAGGACACATAAGAAATGCTCAAGACCAGGTTCCCATCGATTTTGACCATTTAAGGTCTCAAGGATGGCGATAGTTCTGAGGAACAAGGAGGTGTCTACATCCCGTCTGACACAAGCAGACCAAGCCTACTAAGCTAAGAACAATCATCCTAACAACCCAAAATAAATTACACAAGTAACTAGAACCCTTAGAGTGAGAAACCAAGCACATTAAATGGTTACAACCAAGTACAAACATTAATTAAAAGGACCCACAACACCCTCAACGGGAAGCGCAAGCTAAACACGACTTCGCCAATACCCCGATCAATCATCGAGTCAAGCTAGTCAATAATTACAGTCTATTTTAATCATCTATTACGAGCCCAACTTAGCATGTCTAAAATGCAATATGACAATAAGGTACAATCTAAGTTAGTCTTAAAACCAATCCATTTGTGAAATTTTGAATTACAAAATGTCATCAAGGTACCCTCTAAATCAACATTAGATAGACATCAATAAGCAACTATGAACTTCGACTTGGCTAATAATTAAAAATATAATGAATCATTAATTATAATCTAACTAGATTGTCTAATTCATAATTTAGACATTACTTTACAATCAAATAGACATTAAATGAAACCAGTCGAGAAAAGTTAAAATATGCAATCCAATCTTTACTCCCCAATCAAATTAAATCATTAACACAACCTACAGTGTCACATCTATTTTAATCCAAATCTCCATCCAACTAGCCATTAATCTTGATAACCATAGAAACCATCTTAAACTAGAATGTTACCATTAAAATAAATAATGAAGCGAATAACAAATCATTTATCATAAAGCAAATAACAAGGTATTTAATAACATGGCATTTAATAATAAATAACAAGGCATTTAACGTAAAGAAAAATAACAAAGAATTAAAAATAATAAAGCAAATAATATGGCATTTAATAATATGGCATTTAATAATATGGCATTTAATGATAAATAATGGGGCAATCAACGTAAAGTAAATAACAAGGGATTAAAAATAATAAAGCAAATAATAAGGCATTTAATAATATTCACTGCCAGGTAAAAGTAAAGGTAAGGACTCAGGGTGGGGAAAAACTCAGGTAAAATCATTGAATCATTAGTTGGTTGTCTAAGCTAAAGTCAGGCACAGGTTACAAGATCCGTGAGAAATTTAGGCAACAAACTTATGAGATTGCAAAAGTACAAATGCATATTAGTCTGCAGCAATAATTCACCATTAATAATACTTGACATTAGTGATGAGTTGTCATAAATCATCTCAATACTGTGCATACACCAAACTTATGAAGTCGCAGGCATCGTTACAGGCGGTCTAATAACCCGGCGGTCAATGCGGGCTGTAAAGAACAGGACATGCTCTCTATGCAGGCAAAGTGGAGTGATTAAGGGTAAAACTTCTGACAATAACAATTCTATCCAGTGAAATTAAACATAACGCTTACCACGCATGATCCATCCTGCTGTCACACCCTACAAGATAAAATTTTGTTGTAGTATTTTAATGTGGCAATTCGCTGCCAATCTACGTGACAAACATAGCCCAAGGGTGTAAAATCCTTCAGAAAATTCGGGTGGATGTCAGCCGGTATGTAACATAAAAGCAACCAAGGGTGGAAGGATTTCTTAGAATTTTGGGTGGACTGTAGGATAATGTTAAAACAGTTAATACATAGATTGCAATGGAATTCGGTACATAGCATGATTTCTGTGGATAATCAATCGAGATTCTATGTAGATCATTTAAATGTTGCTCAGGGCAACTGGAGGTAAAATAAATTCTAACAAATAATAAATGTCGTAAAGGTAAACACCAGTCAATGGAGAGTTGTCCTGAACACAATTATGCCCTTGAATATAACACCAAAATTAAAGAGTAAAAGTAAAATCCGATTATTAAAAGATGTAAAGTAAAGGACCAATGTTTAAACGTTGTCCAGAAACGATTCAGTAAACGCAGGGTCACCATCTTAGTCCGACAAGGAATAAAAACGTAGGTATAACCATGAAGATCTCGGGTAAAAAGAAAAATTGTTGGAGAATTGTTTTCCCGAAATAAATTGCCCAGTAAAAAAACACGCACAAGTAAAAAGGGATTACAGAACACAGCCCCCAATGTCGTCAAGGTAAGGAAGCATAGTCAATTTGAAATTAAAATGCAATTCCATAGTCAGTAACGAGAATGCCATGAACAGGTCTTTAAAGTTTCATGGTCACCCAACTTGCAACGCAGCCTGACCCCAACCAAGCACTAAGGTTCCTCAATAAAAATGCTGGTATAAATGGTGGTTCAAAAAGAGAAAAAAAAAAATGCCCTCAAAGGCAATCATACACTGTCAACAAATTTGAGAATGCAATGGTTGAACATGTCTCTTTTATCGAAGCTCTTGAGCAACTTACTGAAGTGAGTAAACCACCATGGCAGGGGTAGCTCCAAGAGAGCGATTAATCAAGGGATAACTCAACAAAAAAAACAAACAAACTGCTTGATTCAAGGATGAATGTGAATTGATGGGTTCAAGAATTAAATTGACAGGACTAACAAAAAGGATCACATGAAAGGCTTAATTCACGGATTCTATTGGCAGTAAAAACTAAATGAAAACTGGACTCGCCACGGGTCATTCGACAAAAATGAAATCGAACTCTCAATAATTAAAATACCTGGATGGGTTTCAGGCTACCATAACCCTTAAACTAAAACCATTCGACCAAGAAGAGTGTGGGCGATGACTCCAAGGTGAAAAGGAAAAGCAATAGAATATCGCAGCATGAACAAATCAATCGCTAGAGGGTGCAATACAATCAACCGACCAAGAACAATCAGAAGGGGTAGAGGCCTGATAGGAACTTCCTTCACTCGCCATCCTCACACAGAAAAGTAGGGCGTTGAGATCCATGGGTATTTTAATGCTAAGGTGGCGACCGTAGATCAGGCTCCTGGCCGACTTCTCATGCGAGGACTAGTGAGCTAGGGATGAAGGCTAACAACCACGAAGGTCACAATCACACACAACTAGGTCGTCAAGACATGCAAAAAAACGAAGGCCAAGGGAGTCAATGGTCGTTGAGCTAGGCTAGGAAAAATCTAGTCATCAATCTAAACAATCAATTTACATACCTAATCAACATGCATATCTAAGTATAACACCTACAACATATACTAAACAAAAATAAGAGAGCGTACCATTACCTGAACGCCTGCTCCGAGTGACGTCTGTGCGCTCTGTGTAACTTCTGCTCGTCGACCGTTAAGACTTCACCAATACCTCCCAGTCAATTTTAGGGGTACTCTTCTCCCCCCTTAGACCCCGAGCTGCAAAGGGGAAACACACTCACTATCCAGATATTTTGACTATCTCCCAGCTCGCCTCACAAGGCCGAGCTACCACTCCTCACCGAGCTGGGTATCCCAACTCCCACAAGTTAAGTCAATAAAGTGAATATTTTTGTAGCGTAACATTACACAAACAGAAGATGATATTCATCATTCTCCTTCCTTCATTATATAGAGTTTTGAACTTCCTTTGTTTCCTCAAATATCATTTAATTAAATTTTTAAAAATAAATTCTTAAAAATTCTTCTCCGTACAAGTGTCCCCCATCCCCTACATTCCTCCATAAACTAATTTTTTTAATTAAATAATTATCTTTATTTCCCTCACCCACCTAGAGTTACTCCTAGAATCACTCCTAGGTGTCCCCAAATTCTCTTACAGGTTTTAATAACTTTCCCTTTTTATTAAATGCCTAGTTCAGTTTAGATTGGAAAGCTATTAAATGGTAGATGCTTTACTAAGTTTGACCTTTCGCTTTTTCCCTTAACTTCCCCTTTTTCCCTTTTTATGTTTACCTCTTTTCCTAGTTTCCTAAAATTTTAGATTTTTCCTCTTTCCCCTTTTTAATTAGAACTCAAAAAGACAGGTGTGGAATTTTAACCATTTTTCCCCTTTATCATTTAATTAGTATATTTTAATTTATCAAAAGATAAAACAATTAATTCCAACAGATTTTTTATGAATAATTTAAATTTCTTACTCCCTTCGTGTTATAAGATTTTACGAAGATCATAATTATTATTTAATTTTTTTTTATTTTTTTTTTAATTATTGTTATTATTATTTTGTTATTTTTATTTTATTTTTTATTTTAAAGGTAGACAAAATTTTACCACTAGCGTAATTTAGACTAGACCTTAATTTTCGTGAAGGGCGACATTTTATTCGGGAAAATGTTTTTTTAAAATTCTTATTACAATGTTCATCGTAAGGTCATATAGGTTCATTCATTTATCAACAACAACGTGACGTGCCCTTCAGGACACACTAGGTGCTCCAAGGGTGCCACTCGCCTCATCTGTTCCCTTGCGCGACGTGCCCTTCAGGACGCACTACGTGCTCTAAGGGTGCCACTCGCCTCTTGAATGACTTGGTAAACATTAATAACTTCTAGAGTCAACACTCCTCCAGGTGAACTTGTGGGAGACTAAGGTATTCTAAGGAATAAGGCCCCCGCCTTATTGTGCGCCACTTAGAATCATCGTGAGCAACTGTCACAGTTTTCCCTCACGGCATCGTGGGTCCTCTTAAACTATGTAAACGTTAACCTACAGTTCGAGCCACAACGAGAGTTCTAGTAGGTTGTGGCAGGGCTATTGTCCACACCTCTCCCTCAACATATCTGGTAGTCGTGCATGACCCCTTTACTCCACATGTGAGTCTGGTCGGCAAGCTATCATCAGCCTGCATCATCAACAGATCATGTCAGAACATATCCATATCATATCATCTAATGAGATGCACTAACATCACAGTAAAACAATCAAACACTAATGGTACATACCCCGACTCGATCCATAGTCCAAGGGGTTTCATCGATGCCTCTCCATATTCGAGATCGAAAATTATGCACACTCAGTAAAACCGATTCAATAACACCTGTCTATGTCGAGGCAGAAAAACAACATGTCATCATCCCATAACGCCTCATAATCAAAATCAAAAGTTTTAATAGCATAATAATCTAGATCACTTGCGAGCAAGTGTCCTCAAATAATAAGTTTGCTCAGTGCGCCAGAGTAGGATGTTACATACACCCCCTCTTGGTCTAAACTTTGTCCCAAAGTTTCACAGTATATATGCCGATATAAAGTGTATCAAAGTATAATATGTCTATCTATCAAAAAAAATGGAAACTATTGGCGCATATCATATGCGTCCTCCCAGGTCGCCGAGTGCGGACTATAATTGTCCCAATGGACCTTGACCTGCTCTATCATTCGATGCCATAGCTGTCGAACACGATGATCCAAGATGTGGATAGGCTCAGCTGTGAGTGCCCCCTCTTCCGATACCTGCAAGGAACTCATGTCAATAACATGTGTAGGATCACTAATATAATGTCTCAAAACAAATACATGAAAAACATCATGCATACGCCTCAAAAAATCAGGCAAGGCTAGTCGATAGGCCACAGGCCCCTTTCTCTCTACAATCTTCAAAGTTCCCACGAACCTAGGAGAGAGTTTATCTCCCTTCCCAAACTTGATCAAACTCTTGTGCAGTTTAACCCACAAGAAGACTCGATCACCGACCTCGTAACTACGGTCGACATGGTGCGCATCGACATAACTCTTCTGTCAATCCTGCGCTTCTTTAATCCTTTGTCTTATTGTTTTCATTTTCTCTTCAATTTCTTGGATCACTTTTGGTCCCACCAGGATCCTATCCTCAAGCCGATCCCAACTCAATGGCATCTGACACAGTCGCCCGTAAAGAAACTCGAAAGGCACCATCTTAATGGTGCTCTGGTAACTGTTGTTGTAAGCGAACTCCACTAGTGGAAAGAATTCTTCCCAATGCTTTTGTTGGTCCATCACGTACATGTGCAACATGTCCTCCAAGGTCTGGTTCATTCGTTCGGTCTGCCCATCAGTTTCTAGGTGATACCTTGTACTAAAGTTAAGTTGGGTTCCCAAGGCCTCTTGGAAACTCGTCCAAAATCGTCCAGTAAACACCGATCCTCGATCGTATATAATCCTCTTAGGCATTCCATGAAACCTCACAATCTCACTGATGAAAACTCTAGCTATGTTAGGTTCCTGATACGTTGTACGCAAAGGAATAAAGTGATCACTCTTCGTCAGAGTGTCTACTACTACAAAAATCGAGTCATATCTTCTTGCCTTCAGTGGCAATCCAAAAATAAAATCCATCAAAATAACCTCCCATTTTGATTCTGGAATAGCGTGTGGTTGTAGTAATCCTGTTGGGTGTCTATGTTCATCCTTTACCTGCTAACATTCTAGACATCTAGCCACATAGTTGACTATGTCTGCCTTCATTCCCTTCTATAAGAATAAGGGTTTAAGGTATGCCCTCATCTTCGTGACTCCCGGGTGAGCCATGTAAACTGCTCTATGAGCCTCACTCAGGATCAACATCCTCAACTCGATATTCAGTGGTACATAGATCTGATTTTGAAACCTCAATAATCCATCGCTATCAAACAAAAATCCTTCAAATTGTGGTACCATCATTGTGCTTTGTCCGATAAAAACCTCGACCTCTTTGTACCAGTCATCATCACGATATAAAGTTAGAATCTTTTCATCCAGATTCATTTCAACCAGCAACATCGAAAAGATGCGTGGTCTCTGACTCAATGCATCCGCCACTCGGTTCACCATTCCTTTTATGTAAGTAATCTCGAAGTCGTACTCGCTAAGCAATTCCGACCAACATCGTTGTCGCGAATTCAGGTCACCTTGCGTAACGATGTGTTGTAGTCCAAAGTGGTCAGTCTTTAGTTCAAATTTTCCTCCAACAAGGTAGTGTCTCCAAACCTTCAATGCATATACAATGGCTAACAACTCCAAATCGTGCGTTGCGTAGTTCTCCTCATGCCTTCTCAGTTTTCTTGAAATGTAAGTGATCACTCATCCATCTTGCATCAAGACCTCGCCTAAGCCTTCCTTGGATGCGTTATCTCATACCAATAAGTCCATGTCCATGTCAGGGACCTTTAGTATCGGTGTTGTCTTTCACAACTCCTTGAGCCTCCGAAATGATTCTGCGTATCTCTCAGTCCAAACAAACTTCTTATTTTTCTTCTGCAATTCCATGATCGGATTTTCTATCTTCGAAAATCCCTCGACGAACCGTCAATAGTATCCTGCTAAACCCATGAATCTATGCACTTCTGGGACATTTGTCGGCACTGGCCATTCCATAATAGCCTCGACCTTGGCTGGATCCATGGCAATGCCTTCACCGGAGATGACATGCCCTAAGTAGTGAATATTTGATTGATAAAATGAGCATTTGGACAACTTCCCATACAATTTGTGCTCTCGCAGACACCGTGGTACCAAGCTCAAGTGCTCGTCATGCTCCTCTATCGTTCGAGAGTAAATCAAAATATCATCAATGAATACTTGGACAAACTTGTCCAAGTACTCGCGAAACACCCCATTCATCAAACTCACAAACACCCCTAGGGAATTTGTCAGTCCAAATGGTAAAACAGTAAACTCGTAATGTCCAAACCTCGTCTTAAAGGCAGTCTTAGGGAAGTCATCTTCCTTAATCCATAACTAGTGGTATCCTGATCGCAATTCGATCTTTGAGAACACCGTTGCACCGTTCATTTGATCAAACAGATCATCAATTCTTGGCAACATATACTGATTCTTGATCATGGCCTTGTTCAATTAATGGTATTCAATGCAGAGCCTCCATGACCCATCCTTCTTTCGTATGAAAATAACAAGTGCACCCCACGGTGACACATTAGGATGTATCATTCCTAGGTCCAACAACTCCTTCAGTTGCATTTTCAACTCTTGTAACTCCGGGGTTGACATCCAATAAGGCGTTCCTACAATCGGTTCACTCCCTGGTCTTAGGTCTATGGAAAAATCCAATTCCCTCCCCGGTGGCATCCTAGGTAACTCCTTCGGAAATACTTCCGCAAACTCTCTCACTACCAGAAGGTGTTCTAGACCTTCCGCTACTCCCTTCTTGTTTAATGCAAGGATCGAATAAAGCTTTCACCCCTTGCGCATGCTCTTCCAAAGTTGTAAGGAAGAGATGAACCTTAGGGAAACTCCCTGGTTCCGACCTACAATCACGTGTCTCTATCACTCGTCATCGACCAAGCTCAATTGTTTCGTCTTATAGTTGATTATCACCTCATGTGATTCCAACTAGTCCATACCAATCATGACATCATAAGATCCTAGGATCGTGACATACAGGTTAGCCCTTGTGACAAACTCTCCCAGGTTAAGGACACAACCCGTAACCTTTCCTCCAACCTTGTGTTTGGCTCTTGAGTCCATCTCTACAAAGTTAAACTCATCCTATTTGACTGCCTTTACCTTAATCCTTTTTAGCGCTGCACCAGAAATGAAACTCTTGATAGCACCGGGATCTATCAAAATACTAAGGGTCTAGTCAGCGATGGTACATGTCATCTCGAGCATAGTGGATTGATGCTCTGCCTGGCGGTTATTCACCGCTACATGAATCCGATGGGCCTTTCCCATATCTCCCACGGTAGTGGGTCCAACTGATCTGAATGCTCTAGTCCTCTCCACAGGGAATTCGTGTTGGTAGTGTGGCTCCCCACACATCCAACATCCTTTCTTCGGCCCAGTAGTCCTGATACCTGAAATAGAAGATGACGACCCACCGACCTGGAATCCTGGTATGTTCTGCTGAACATGCCTAAACTGTTGTTGCTGCATTCGGCACTGCTGCTGATGCTGTGGTCCCCAATTAGGTGTCTGTTGCTGAGGCGTCATTCACCGAGGTGTAGTGAAAGTGGGTCCCCTCTGGAAGCCACGATATCCCGGCGTATGTCTGGCTGGTTTCTGATGCTGCTATGCTCCAGATGACACCTGTACTGCTAGTCTCACTGGAATCCTGCTCTGACCCCCGTTGTTAATCTCCTCCTCTTCTATGAGGGACTTTTGGACGGCATGATGCAAGGTTTGAGGCATCAGAATCCTGACCTTTGCACGTATGTTGTCATTAAGGCCGAACACGAACTTGTTGACCTTAAGTTTCTCAGTGTTAAGGTGCGGGGCATACCAGAGAAACTCCATAAAATGGGCCTCATACTCGGGCACCGTATGACCTCCCTGTCGTAAGGTGTTGAACTCATTGAGCTGAGCTGACGCTCAATGAATTCCTCTGAAAGGTACCTCTCTTAGAACCGTTCCTCGAACAATTCCCATGACACGTCTTCAACGACCACGTTCAACTGTAGTAGGAGTGTCTTCCACCATAGAAGAGTGATCCCCTTCAGTTGAAATACCGCCATGTGGACCTTCATGTTGGAGGTATAATCATGAAGTACGAAGGACATCGCCATATTCTCCAACCATGCCTTGGCGGCTATGCCATCCGGGGCACCAAAGAACTTGGGAAATTTGACCTTCTTGAGTTCACAGTGAATGCTACCAGTACCAACTRGAGCGCGTGGTGGAATCTCAGTGGGTGACGACGCCTTGGCCTCATCTCTATCCAAACGGYTGATCAGTGCCTCGAACATGTGCTGAAAAKATATCATCATTCCAACTACATCACCAACTTCTATCTACTCCTGTTCGAGAACCTGCTCATCTCCCTAGAGGTTAGACCCCTCAGGCGTGGATACTACTGGAGGCATCGCACCTCCTCCCCTAGCACCCCATCGTCTACCTCYGCGGCGTCCTCTATCCATGATTACCTTCAYGCACACAAATCATCTCAATTAGCGACATTATAATCAAATAATGTCAATGAAAGTCGTAGCAATCCAAGGTTGCGGGTTGAACCTTGCTCTTATACCACATGTAAAAATCTCCCATTTCGTCACGACAACAAGCCTCACATAACAGGTGCAATTTTTTTTTTTTTTCGTGTGTGTGTAGGAATATAATGATGACATTATACTCAACATCACAACACGATGATGAACAAAATGCATGCAACTCATCCAACAATAACATAACGACCTAACATAAAAGAACATCAAGCACCTGGAAGCAATGTACGACATTCAACCAAAGAAGAATAAGAATGACCACCTGCCCATCCTACCCTACAATGGTTAGGACCTCCAAGACACATAAGCAATTCTCAAGCCGAGGGTCCCATTGATTTTGAACATTTAAGGTCTCAAGGCTGGCAACTGTTTTGAGGAAGAAGGAGGTGTCTACATTCCTCCCGACACAAGCAGACCAAGCCTACTAAGCTAAGAACAATCATCCTAACAACCCAAAATTAATTACACAAGTAACTAGAACCCTTACAGTGAGAAACCAAGCACATTAAATGGTTACAACCAAGTACAAACATTAATTAAAAGGAACCACAACACCCTCAACGGGAAGCGCAAGCTAAACATGACTTCGCCAATACCCTGATCAATCGTCTAGTCAAGCTAGTCAATAATTACAGTCTATTTTAATCATCTATTACGAGACCAACTTAGCATGTCTAAAATGCAATATGAAAATAAGGTACAATCTAAGTTAGTCTTAAAACCAATCCATTTGCGAAATTTTAAATTACAAAATGTCATCAAGGTACCCTCTAAATCAACACTAGATAGACATCAATAAGAAAGTCTGAACTTCGACTTGGCTAATAATTAAAAATATAATGAATCATTAATTATATTCTAACTAGATTGTCTAATTCATAATTTAGCCATTAATTTACAATCAAATAGACATTGAATACAATCAGTCTAGCAAAGTTAAAATATGCAATCCCATCTTTACTCCCCAATCAAATTAAATCATTAACACAACCTACAGGGTCACATCTATTTTAATCCAAATCTCCATCCAACTAGCCATTAATCTTGATAACCATAGCAACCATCTTAAACTAGAATGCTACCATTAAAATAAATAATGAAGCGAATAACAAACCATTTATCATAAAGAAAATAACAAGGTATTTAATAACATGGAATTTAATAATAAATAACCGGGCATTTAACATAAAGAAAAATAACAAGGCATAAAAAATAATAAAGTAAATAATAAGGCATTTAATAATAAATAACCGGGCAATTAACGTAAAGCAAGTAATAAGGCATTTAATAATATTCATTGCCAGGTAAAAGTAAAGGTAAGGACTCAGGGCAGGGGAAAAACTCAGGAAAAATTGTTGAATCATTAGCTGGTTGTCTAAGCTAAAGTCAGGCACAGGTTACAAGATCTGTCAGCAATTTAGGCAACAAACTTATGAGATTGCAAAAGTACAAATGCAGATTAGTCTGCAGCAATAATTCACCATTAATAATACTTGAAATTAGAGATGAGTTGTCATAAAGCATCTGAATACCGTGCCTACACCAAACTTATGAAGTCATGGGCATCGTTACAGGCGTTCTAATAACCCGATGGTCAATGCGGGCTGTCAAGAAAAGGGCACGCTCTCTATGCAGGAAAAGTGGAGCGATTAAGGGTAAAACTTATGACAATAACAACACTATCCAATGAAATTAAACATAACTCTTACCACGCATGAGCCAACCCACTGTCACACCCTGCAAGATAAAATTTCGCTGTAGTAGTTTCGATGTGGCAATTCACTGCCAATCTATGTGACAATCGTAGCCCAAGGGTGTAAAATCCTTTAGAAAATTTCGGTGGATGTCAACTGGTATGTAACATAAAACCAGCCAAGGGTGGAAGGATTGCTCAGAATTTCGGGTGGACTGTAGGATAATGTTAAAATAGTCAATACATAGATTGCAATGGTAGTCGGTACATAGCATGATTTCCATGCATAATCAATCGAGATTCTCTACAGATCATTTAAATGATGCTCAGCGCAACTGGAGGTCAAATAAATTCTAACAAATAATAAACACTGTAAAGGTAAACACCAGTCCATGGAGCGTTGTCCTGAACACAATTATGCCCTTGAATATAACGCCAAAATTAAAGAGTAAAAGTAAAATCCAATTATTAAAAGATGTAAAGTAAAGGACCAATGTTTAAACGTTGTCCATAAATGATTCACTAAACGTAGGGTCACCATATTAGTCCGACAAGGAAGAAAAACGCAGGTATAACCATGAAGATCTCAGGTAAAAAGAAAAATCGCTGGAGAAATTTTTTCCCAAAATAAATTTCCCAGTAAAAAAAAACGCACAAGTATAAATGGATAACAGAATGCATCCCTCAATGTCATCAAGGTAAGGAAGCGTAGTCAATTTGAAATGAAAATGCAGCTCCATAGTCAGTAAAGAGAACGCCATTAACAGGTCGTTAAAGTTTCACGGTCACCCAACTTGCAACGCAGGCTGACCCCAATCAAGCACTAAGGTTCCTCAATAAAACCACTGGTATAAATGGTGGTTCAAAAAGAGAAAAAAAAAATGCCCTCAAAGGAAATCGTAGACTGTCCAGAAATTCTAGAATGCAACGTTTGAATAGGTCTCCTTTATCGAAGGGCTTGAGCAAATCACTGAAGCGAGTAAACCACCATGACAGGGGTAGCTCCAAGAGAGCGATTATTCAAGGGATAACTCAACAAAAAAAACAAACGAACTGCATGATTCAAGTATGAACGCGAATTGATGGGTTCAAGAATTAAATTGACAGGACTAACAAAAAGGATCACACGAAAGGCTTAATTCAAGGATTCTATTGGTAGTAAAAACTAAATGAAAACTCGACTCGCCACGGGTCATTCATTAAAAATGAAATCGAACTCTCAACAATTAAAATACCTGGATGGGCTTTAGGCTACCATAACCCTTAAACTAAAACTGTTCGACCAAGAAGAGTGTGGGAGATGACTCCAAGGTGAAAAGGAAAAGTAGTAGAAGATCGCAGCATGAACAAATCAATTGCAAGAGGGCGGAATACAATCAACCGACCAAGAACAATCAGAAGGGGTAGACGGATGACAAGAAATTCCTTCGCTCACCATCCTCACACAGAAAAGTAGGGCATTGAGATCCATAGGTATTTTAACATTAAGGCGATGATCGTAGATCAGGCTCCTAGTCGACTTCTCAAGCAAGAACTAGTGAGATAGGGACGAAGACTAACAACCACGAAGGTCACAATCACACACAACTAGGTGGTCAAGACATGCGAAAAAATGAAGGCCATGGCAGTCAACAGTTGTAGAGCTAGGCTAGGAAAAGTTCAGTCATAAAAAACAATCAATTTACATACCTAATCAACATGCAGATCTAAGTATAACACCTACAACATCTACTAAACAAAAAGAAGAGAGCGTATCATTGCCTGAACGACTGCTTTGAGTGACGTCCACGCGCTCCGTTCAAATTCCACTCGCCGATCATCGAGACTTCACCGATACCTCCCAGCCAATGATAGGGGTACTCTTCTTCACCCGTAGCCCCTCGAGCCTCAAAGGGTCCACACACTCACTATCCATAGATTTCGACTAGCTCCCAGCTTGCCTCACAGGGCCGAGCAACCACTCCTCATTGAGCTGGGTATCCCAACTCCCATAAGTTAAGTCAGTCAAGTGAATATTTTTGTACCGTAACATTAGGAAAATAGAAGATGATCTTCATCCTTTTCCTTCCTTCATTATATAGAGTTTTAAACTTCCTTTCTTTCCTCAAATCTCAGTTAATTAAAGTTTTAAAAATAAATTCCTAAAAAATCTTCTCCGTACAATTGTCCCCCATCCCCTACATTCCTCCATAAACTAATTTCTTTAATTAAATAATTATCTTTATTTCCCTCACCCACCTAGAGTTACTCCTAGAATCACTCCTAGGTGTCCCCAAATCCTCTTACATGTTTTAATAACTTTCCCTTTTTATTAAATGGCTAGTTTAGTTTAAATTGGAAAGATCTTAAATGGTAGATGCTTTACTAAGTTTGACCTTCTGCTTTTTCCCTTAAGTTCCCCTTTTTCCCTTTTTATGTTTACCTCTTTTCCTAGTTTTCTAAATTTTTAGATTTTCCCTCTTTCCTCTTTTTAATTAGAACTCAAAAAGGCAGGTGTGGAATTTTAACCATTTTTCCCCTTTATCATTTAATTTGTATATTTTAAATTATCAAAAGATAAAACAATTAATTCCAACAGATTTTTTATGAATAATTTAAATTTCTTACTCCCTTCGTGTTATAAGATTTTACGAAGATCATAATTATTATTTAAGTTGTTTTTTTTTTTTTTTTTATCT
>ML786020.1:106397-134035 GCA_009831015.1 Picea engelmannii | reverse complement strand
TTATTATTATTATTATTATTATTTTTATTTTTTTTCAAAGGTAGACAAAATTTTACGACTACCGTAATTTAGACTAGACCTTAATTTTCGTGAAGGGCGACATTTTATTAGGGAAAACGTTTTATAAAAATTCTTATCACAATGTTCATCCTAAGGTCGTCTAGGTTCATTCATTTATCAACAACAATGCGACGTGCCCTTCAGGATGCACTAGGTGCGTAACGATCCTCTTCGTTACGACGACCAACCTCTTATAACAAGTGCCCAATGTTTTTTTTTTAAAGTGTGTGCGCGCGTGTACAAGGGAAACAAACACATTCGAATATGCATCGCCACCCGACGACGAACCAGACACAAACCACGACAAACACAACAAGACGACAGAAGACGCACAACAAGTAACTGCATGCCTTTAACGACGATCAAACGACAATAAGTAAGACTGGCTACCCGCCCGTCCTACCCTGCAAAGGTTAGGACCTCCAAGACACATAAGAAACGCTCAAGCCCAAGTTCCCATCGATTTTAACCATTTAAGGTCTTAGGACTGACGAATGTTCTGAGGAACATGGAGGTGTCTACATCCCGCCCGACACAAGAAGACCAAACTAAATATGCTAAATCGACAAGCAACCAGACAATCACTACAAGATAAAATTCTATGAATCAACACGCATCACATGAATTTCTACGGTGCAAGAGAAATTGGTTACTAAATCCAAAAGGAATGATGTAAGTGTGTGCGCAAAGAAATCAACTTTATTTAAATTCAAGGTAGTGGTCTACTTTACTCAAGACATGGAATTAATCATTCATTAACCCAACTGTGGCTATATACCATGATGCACAATAAGTATTGACTAAAACATGGAGCAAGGAGTCAATTACATCTATCTCACCCCTCTACAATTTCAGGGTGCATACATTCTATCATAACCATACAATTCGCTCGTTCTTACGCCTCTCTTAAAGGCACGCGAGTAACAATTTGCAAATTGATTTAAACTAAGCGAAATACACTATAATAATAAAACAACCATATGGATTGTGACGTAAATACCATTATGATGAATTTGCAATATCTATTAGATAAATAGATCAAACATTGAGGATTCCAGGATTCCATTGCAATACATTACCTTAACGTTACATTACATTTCACTAACAATTCATTACATTGCGATTCGTTACATCCCATCATATTAAATTTCATTAACATAACATTGCAGATAGAATAACGGTGACATTGCTTTTTATATGTTACCTAATACTAACTTTACACTCTATATGATATTGGTAAACCTTACTCTTACAATTTCAGAAACAATAATTACAACGACGTTACCCTTCCAATAACAACATAATTTACAGTCATAATGCAATTACTCCTTACTATACCAGTTTAGGTTATTCATCATAATAAATTTTAGTAACATTTTCACTAAGACAACAATATCTTTACTCACCCTTTGGGGCTACACTAACATTGCATTAGACTAATCATGACATTACCATTTTTATATCACCAACATTACATTCTAATTTATAATGCAAGGGCAATCTATTATAGTGGACTAATATTTACATATTACCTTAATAATATATTAGAGTAGCACTATCTTTACAAATCTAAATAATGCTTATGTTTCCATAACAATCACAATATGCTCTATTTATATTTACAATGATAATACAATAAAACAGCAAGAGTACATTCTATAATTTATCAATGGCAATAGAACTGGCGGCCCCACTGCTATGCCAAAAAAGGGGCATGGAATTAACAAAGAGACATCTGGGAGTGCATGCCAAGAATCGATCCTCAATCGGCAACTATGAATGGAAACTGTTGGAGCCTGGAGTCAACTCAGGAAACCCTCACGCTTTGGCCGAGGTGAATGAATATGAATCTCAATCAAATTTATTTCTTTTTGCAGGGAGAAGGGTTGACTTGACACAACTGGCAGGGGCGAGTTAGGCAATTTTTTAAAAGTTGCATAGATATATATGTTCACCATAAATGCATAGCATTAAAACACCAACACACACAGAATTAAAGCACCCACACACACAAAATCTTTCCCCCCAAATCGCACAAAGATTAAACACCAATACGCACAAACTCTTTCCCCCAAATCACACAGGAATTTAACACCTAACATGCACTGAATTAATGGCCGAAAAGTGCGGGGGTAACCTCCGCCAAATCGCAGAGTAATTAAAACACCATATGCAAAGATCACAACAAAAACGCAGAGCAATCTAACAGCAAAACGCAGTGAGAAATTCATTGTTTTATTTCCATGAAATAAACAGCGGTGTTATCTGTATACAAGACAGAATGAAGTCTCAGATCCAATATTACAAGACGAAAATTCCCATACAAATGTTGTCAAAATGAATTCTCAGATCCAATTTTTCAAAAACGAAAATATCAATACCTATTGCCAGAACGAATCTCAGATCCAATTTTTCAAAAACGAAAATGCCAAACACCTATTGCCAGAACGAAATCTCAGATCCAATTTTTCAAAAATGAAAATTCCCAACACCTATTGCCAGAACGAAATCTCAGATCCAATTTTTCAAAAGAGAAAATGCCAAACACCTATTGCCAGAACAAAATCTCAGATCCAATTTTTCAAAAACAAAAATGCCAAATACCTACTGCCAGAACGAAATCATAGATCCAAATTTTCAAAAACGAAAATGCCCAACACCTATTGCCAGAATGAAATCTCAGATACAATTTTTCAAAAACGAAAATGCCAAACACCTATTGCCAGAACGAATTCAAATTCAGTTTTAATTCCATATAATAACCAGCGGTATTATCTGTATAACAATGACAGAACAATTTCCAACAGGACGAGTTCGAGATTTTAGCTAAAATTGGCAGAGGTAAAATATAGATCTTTGATGCAGATGAATTTTCCTCTAATATGCCCTCAGATGTAAGCAATCAATGCCTTAACTAACAGTGCATGCCCAGACTGCAAAACTATAATCCAAAATTTTAAATGCGGAAAACAAAACCTTCGGGAATGTACAACCCAAGCTGGAGGAAGAGGCTACGATTGGTATGCCTAAATAAAATGGTTGCAGAGGTCCAAAAACGCCCCAAGAAGAAACAAGTTTGAAGACCAGAAAAAAAAAACAGGGTAAGAGATGATCAATGGGAACCAAGCCCATAAATGCAGTGTAAGTTTATCCATCCATGCATAAAAATGCACGGTTAAATTATCCCACAATACATGAAACGTGGAGTAAATAAATAAAATTAGCTAATCAAACCATTTACACCAATATACTAATCCCAGCATGAGTCGTAATGCATTTTATTCTACCAAATTAAAAATCATACCTTTTCCGTATCGCTTTCTCCGTGTGTGCTCTGCGCACTCTGTGTCGCTCCCGCTCGCCGACTGTCGAGACCTCACCGATACCTCCCAGCCAGTCGCTAGGGGTACTCTTCTTCCCCCTTAGCCCCCCGATCCGCAAAGGGGCCACACACTATCCAGATGGTACGTCTAGCTCCCAGCTCACCTCGCAAGGCCGAGCTACCACTCCTATCTGAGTTGGGATGTCCCAACTCCCCACAATTAATCAATCAAGTCACAAATTCAGCAACATAACGTTATGCTAACAACTGATCCCTTTCTTCCTCATTTTCCCTTTCTTTTATAGAGTTTTTAGAACCTCCAACTTTCCCTAAATCACATTTAAATTAAGTTTTAATAAAATATTTTAAATATTCTCCTTCGCACAAGTGTCATCCATCCCCCTCTTTCCTCCAATAATTATTTTCTTTAAATTTCTTAATTGTCTCATTTCCCTCACCCACCTAGAGTTGCTCCTAAATTTACTCCTAGGTGTTCCTAGATTCCCTTTCAAGTTTAAATACTTTCCCTAAAATGAAGTTGCTAATTTAGTTCATTTTTAGAAGGTTCTTAATTGCAGATTCATTACTATGTTGACCTCTCTTTTTACCATAAGTTCCCCTCTTTCCCTTATTATGTTTCCCCCCATTCCTTAGTTTCCTAATTTTTATTATTCCCTTATTTCCCCTTTTATTAGGGCCAAAATGGCAGTTGCACTATTTACTCTTTTCCTTTTATTATTAATTTGAAATCTTTTTACACTTTCACAAGTTAAATAATTTATTTCTTCTTTACAATTTAAAACCATGGATTTTAATTAAATTATTACTCTCTTAATTTTACCCCAAAAATTTATGAAGACTAAAACTATTACTTAAGTGGTTTTTAGTTTAAATTTTTATTTTTATTTTTATAGGGTCTTTTCTTAAGGTTAGACAGAATTTTACCCTGAAAAGTTTTATACTTAGGACATAGATTCTGAACTAGGCGACATTTAATTAGGAAAGTAGTTTAAGAATTTCTAAATGTGTTAAATGTCTTAGGTCCATCTAGGTTTGTTCCTTCATCAACATCAACGCGACGTGCCCTTCAGGACGCACCACGTGCTCCAAGGGTGCCACTCACCTCTAGTGTTTCCTTTGCTTGACGTGCCCTTCAGGATGCACCATGTGCTCCAAGGGTGCCACTCGCCTCTAGTGTTTCCTTTGCGCGACGTGCCCTTCAAGATGCACTATGTGCTCTAAGGGTGCCACTCGCTCCTTGACTGATTGGTAGACATCAATAACCCCTGGAGTCAACACTCCGCCAGGTGAACTTGTGGGAGACTAAGGGCTCTAAGGAATAAGGCCCCCGCCTTATTGCATGCCCGTTAGAATCATCGTGAGCGAATGTCGCAGTCTTCCCTCACGGCATCGTGGATCCTCTCGAACTAGGTAATCGTTAACCTATAGTTCAAGCCACGGTGGGAGTGCTAGTAGGCTGTGGCAGGGCTGCTGTCCACACCTCTCCCTCAACCTCTCTAGTAATCATGTGCGGCCCCTTTACTCGATATGTGAGTCTGGTCAGCAAGTTATCGTCAGCCTGCATCATCAAAAATCGTGTCAGAACATGTCCAAATCATATCATCAAATCAAATATACTAAAATCACATTAAACAATCAACCCCAAAGCACACTCCCTGACTCGATCCAGATTCCAAGGGGTCTCGTCAATGCCTCTGCATTCTCAAGGTCAAAAACCCTACACACTCAGTAAAACCGAGTCAATAGCATCTATCCATGTCAAAGAAGTAAAACATCATGTCATCTATCATATCGCATCATAATCAAGGATAAATGTTTTCTTATCATAAAAGTCGAGATAACTTGCGAGCAAGTGTCCTCAAAGAATAAGTTTTCTCAGTGTGCCAGAGCGGGATGTTACAAGGTGCTCCAAGGGTGCCACTCGCCTCATCTATTCCCTTCCGCAACGTGCTCTTCAGGACGCACTACATGTTCCAAGGGTGCCACTCGCCTCTTGACTGACTTGGTAGACATCAATAACACCTGGAGTCAACACTCCACCAAGTGAACTTGTGGAGACTAAGGGCTTATAAGGAATAAGGCCCTCGCCTTATTGCGCACCCCTTAGAATCATCGTGAGCGACTGTTGTAGTCTGCCCTCATGACATCGCAGGTCCTCTTGAACCAGGTAATCGTTAACCTACAGTTCGAGCCACGACGGGAGTGCTAGTAGGCTGTGGTAGGGTTGTTGTCCACACCTCTCCCTCAACATCTCTAGTAGTCATGCGTGACCCCTTTACTCCACATGTGAGTCTGGTCGGTAAGCTATCGTCAGCCTGCATCATCAACAAATCATGTCAGAACATATCCATATCATATCATCTAATCAGATGCACTAACATCACAGTAAAACATTCAAACCCCAATGGTACACTCCCTGACTCAATCTAGAGTCTAAGGGGTTGCATCGATGTATCTGCATCCTCGAGATCCAAAATCCTACACACTCAATAAAACCGAGTCAATAGCACCTGTCTATGTCGAGGCAAAAAAACAACATGTCATCATCCCATAACGCCTCATAATCAAAATCAAAAGTTTTAATAGCATAATAATCCGGATCACTTGCAAGCAAGTGTCCTCAAAGAATAAGTTCGCTTAGTGCACCAGAGCGGGATGTTACATTAGGTTCCAACATTACCCCTTGATGTAATATGGAAATTATTCCATATCTAGCATGTTTTGTGACAAATGTTCAAATTCCTTCCAAGGTCTCTTGGTAATGCACAAGTATTGCATTAACTAACAACGTGCATTTTTTTTATGTCCCGCATGTAGCAATTGTCTACAAATAATTTGGATCTTCATGTATTTTTATACAAAAGGAAAGTTGTATAAAACATAGGAAACACTCAACTGTTGGAAATATTCTATGTTTTGTACTGCACATAGGAAAATATGCAATGGTCACAATGAAACTTGCATGTCACTGTATGTTACACCTACATCCTATCAATAATTAGAACAATTGTAATAATTACCAACATTTCAATGCAGGAAATAATAGCCAGAAGCATTTATCCTTGCATATGCTACACTTTCTTCTAACTTTGAAGTTTAAAAGAAAAATAAATTCTGATTAAACGTGTAAAATAATTCCCATGTCCATGGAATAAAAAGAACACTAATGCTAGATTGAAAAACCCAAATATTGTTTCGGCATTTAGAACTTAGAATGAAGTCACTTAAGACAATAATATAGTGTTTTCTTGTACTATAATTATTAGCTCCTAAAATCAGTTTTATTGGTGTTTTGAAAATTATTAATTATAGTATTTAGTATACAATATTTATGGCATTTGAGATTTGCTTCTAGAAATTACAATTATTGAGCATACCATAGATATGTTTTATGTTATGTCTTCGTGTTTATTGCTATCAATGTAGGTATATTGTAAAATGTTTTGTGCCTTCTGCAAAAAAAAAAAATGATGTCATAAGATTTTCTTTGTACATTCATTCCAGTGGAAAAAATGGATTCTCCCAAAGAAGATGGCCATACAAATGACTATAGTGATAGTGAACGAACCAAATGGTACACTTATTATTTTATAGATTTATTTTTCATACAAAAAATACTAAATTGGTTTATGGATTATGTTAAAAACTAACTTTTATATTGAAAAAATAATGCAACAAATGCATTGTGTTCAAAGGAAAACAAAACAGGATCTGGTCCCGTGTTTTATATTTCTCGTATGCATGAAACGATCGACCAATGTTTTTGAAGAAGATGCTTTAGTTCTATATGGTCCTACTTCCATGACAACCTCGAGCTCACCACCAAAAGTGCAAGCTGTACATGTTGATCTTCTTGACACACATGGTAAAATTACAATAACTGTGAGCAATAGTGAAAATATGATATCAATGTTTTCGTATGCATGAAACGATCGACCAATGTTTTTGAAGAAGATGCTTTAGTTCTATATGGTCCTACTTCCATGACAACCTCGAGCTCACCACCAAAAGTGCAAGTTGTACATGTTGATCTTCTTGACACACATGGTAAAATTACAATAACTGTGACCAATAGTGAAAATATGATATCAATGTTTTTGTCGCATTCTTTTCTTGGTAATAGCGTTCATATAATAAGCTTTGATATCATTAAAAAAGTAAATATGAAAGAGGAAATGCTACACATTGCATTGCATTGACTGCATAGTTGAAAAAATATCATTGGTTTGTCTTGAACATATATTGATTCCAAATACTACAATTAATGAAATTTGGAATCAAATGATGATTACTCGGTTGGGGTCTGTTTGAAGATGCAGTTAAAACAATTGTCAATTTGAAATGTCCATGAAATATGGTGAAACAAAACATGGCATTTCCATAGTTAATATTTTAATCTCAACGTGTTTTTTATTCAGTTCATTCAATTGCATCTTGCAATTTGATATTTTTTCATATTTTATATTTCCATGTTTTTTGGATAACAAAAATTTATGTTTTTCCAATGCTTGCTAGGTCCACTTGAATGAACATTATAAAAACTCATATTTTAAAGACCAAGATATGATAGAAACAAGAAAAAAAACCATGTTATTGTTCAAAAACATGGTTAGGAATGGCTCGAAAGGATCTTTCAATATGCAAACAACTTTTTCTACTTTCCATGAACCACTCAATGATGACTTTACAAAGTCTTATTTACAAACTCTTGCAAAAACAAATTTTTAGGAAAGTTTTTAATTACATAGTTAGCATTCAAACATATTTTTTTTTATAACTAATTTATATGGATTTTTTTTCCATATTTTTGTTACACATGAACAAAAATTCTATGGTCCAACAAATATATTGCAGGTTACTAGAGTAATCAAGCCAACCGATATTTTTTTTTTCTCCATTCAAACTGTTTTGAAATGAATGTAAATAGCTCAATAGAGTTTTCAATAGATGACATGTCTTGTTGCAAAAAATAAACTATTAAAATATCATATTCATATGAACACTATATACAATGTATAGTGCAAAAAATAGATTTAAATGTGAACTAAACTTTTCCTACAAAATTTCTGTAACAACTATTTCTAAAACTTGTGCAAATATCATATGCACAATACAAACAAAACATCTCATAAACTACTTTCTCGTTACGTGATTTTCTATAAATGGAACCTTACAATGACAATGAATAGCATTAGTGTTGATGTCAAAACAAATTGAAATGCTTATATTTGTGAACGTAAGTTGATTTAAATTGATGACATAAAAAAAATGGTTTTGCAAAATCATTTTGATTTTCTTTTTGGAAAAGTTATTTCTAATCAACATATTTTTTTCCTCTCTTTTGAATCCTTCTATAGGATTCTAAAAGAAGAAGGAAAAAAAAAAATTGTCCACGGAAGACTAAGCAACTAGAAGATTATGCAATGTGATGTTTAGAAATCATCATGGTTTGATAATCAAAACTATAAGTTTTCAAAAAAATTCTCACGTACAAACTGGTTCAAAAAGTCAGAGTTTAGTTACAAATGTTTTTAAAAAATAAATGGATTGAGATATATAATCCGACTATTGTTTTGAAATAGATTGATTAGCCTATAATTTTTATTCTATTTTGCTCGCTAATGAACACTTCATATACTTGTTAATTAGCATATTTCTTTTCAAACTGATTTACATGAATATACAATGTTATTTCAAATAATACTTCCAAGTCCTACAGTAATTTCATGTTTAAAGTTTATAATATTGAAATAACAACTTCTATATTCAATTCAATTGCATATATTAACTCAATCAAAAAATAATAATGATATACTTATCTTTATTGTTGTTGGTTGGTTTTTATATTTGAATGGAAAACTTGTTTATGACATTCTACATTCAATTCAATGGCATGGTAGCTCAATTACAAAATAATAATGATATATTTATCTTTATTGTTGTTGGTTGCTATTTATATCTGAAAGGAAAACTTGTTTATGATATTATTCACTAACATATTCACACGTAATATAAGCAAAATCTGCATTGAGAGTGACTATGTTGCTACATAGGCCAGCAATGTTTTTTCCTTGAAACGTTTTCCCTAATCATCTTATTTATTTTCCTATCCTTTGCAGCCTTTTATGGGATTCTAAAATAAGAATAAAAACGAAGGCCCAAGGAATAACTAAATTTTCCTATCCTTTGCAGCCTTTTATGGGATTCTAAAATAAGAATAAAAACGAAGGCCCAAGGAATAATTAAGTATCTAGAGGATTATACATTGTGACATTTTGAAATCATTTCAATTTGACAATAAAAAATATTTGTTTTTAAAGAAACTCTCCACTACAAACTACTTCAATTATTAATATATCTAATGAGATTATTGTTTTTAATATAGATTTCTCGGCCTATGGTTTTGATTATTCTATTTTGCTAGTTAATAAACACTATGAAAAATTGTTTTGTTTAAAAGTTGTTTTTCTTTAAAATAACTTTGGAATCATAGAGAAATTCCATATTTAGAGTTTATAACATTGAAATGACTATTTCAATGTTCAAATCAATAATAAATGTAAACTCAATTACAAAATAATAATGATATTTTGATCTTTATTATTCCTAGTTGAGTTTTTTTTATGTAAACGAAAAGCTAATATTAAAATGATAACTTCTATATTCAAATCAATAACAAATGTTAATTTAAGTACAAAATAATAATGATATAGTGAGTTTTATTATTCTTAATTAGTTTTTTAATTGAATGAAAAAATTATTTATTATTAATTATCACATTTCTTTTCATCTTGTTTTTCATACCAGAAATATAAAATTGTTTTATTTAAAACAAATATAAAACCATAGATCAATTTTCATCTTGATTTTTCCATCAGAAATATAAAGTTGTTTTATTTAAAACAAATATAAAATCATAGATCAATTGCATTTTTAAATTTTATAATATTAAAATAACAACTTCTTTTATAATATTGAAATGACAATTTCTATCTTCAAATCAATGACATATATGTTAACTCAATTACAAAATAATAATGATATACTCATCTTTATTATTGCTAATTGTTTTTTTTTTGAATGAAAAGATTTTTTAGGACATATTTAGGTTAAATCTGCATTTAGGCTATTGCTGCAAAAGCAATCAACTCATTCAAATAAATGATTTTTTAAATTAAAATTATATTTTATGACTTAATATGTTTTCTTCTTTATAAAATAAACTTTTGATTTCCTTCTAAAACTTTATTATTTTAAATATTTGAATACTTTATAATTCTAAATAATTGAATAGTAAGACATGGATTAATTGCTTTGCAGCTATTACTCTTGTTATTCTTTAAGTAAAGCCAATTTGTATATATGCTCATTTATAACATGTTATAATTCATAATTATTTACAAATATATATTATTCTAATAAATTTGTAATTATCATTAAAAACTCTTTTTAAGGTCAATTTTATCCTTTATTTCAATCTTTGTATCAACCTTTTTCATTACATAGGTATTTTATTATTATTATTAATTTATTTCAAAAAATTACCTATCATTATATATATATATATATATATATATATATATATATATATATATATATATATTTCTTTTTATAAATTCTCTCTTAAAAAAATTGAAATATCTCCAACTTTATTTATGACATTTGAATTTATAAACTTCAAAAAATTTAACATCATAAATAATCAATTTCTTTATAAAAGTATATGATATCAAACTATAACTCTATAATATTTTGAGTGATAAAATCCCCCATATAACTCCTCTTTATTTGAGTAATAAAATCCTCTATATAACTCTTTATTTGAGTAMTAAAATCCYCCATAYTCTCTATCCCGTACAGAATAATACATAAAGACTTACTAATTCAGGGTAATTCCTCCATAGCCCCTATCTACCCCGTAGACAATTTAATACATAAGGACTTACTAACTTAGGTTAATTCTTATAGTGAGATCATGAGAAAAAGAATAAGAAACTAGAACTAATGCATAGTATTCATTTATTTTGAAAGATCTTCTACGTTGTTTAAGGCATATAACTCATTTATTTTGAAAGATCTTCTACGTTCTTGCAATTCCCTTTTTATAGGAATTAATATTGAATCCTAAGAATGATATATAAAATCCATAATATTATTTAGAAAAAGTTACATTTTAATTTTAAAAAATAATCTAACGTTGGAATATTTGTTTTTCACATTCATAATGATGGGCATTACATATGCTATTTTTAATTTTTTTTTAGATGAAAATATAAGGAAAAAAATATACAATAAAATGTAAAATGAAAGTATAAAATAAAACACTTAGAAATAAATTAAAATTTTATTGTACAAAATGGTTAACAAAATATTCATAAAATATTAGATAAATCTATTTCAATGAGTAAATAAGTGGTAACAAGAAAACTATTTAATGAAATAATTAATTTTCATGATGTTGTAACATTACGCTCTTGGGTGTATTGAGTGGATTTATTCTTTGAGGACACTTGCGTGCAAGTGATCCGGGTCATTATACTATTGGTTGTTTTGATTATGATTATGAGATATTGTGGATTTGATGATATGTTATTTTTGTTATATTTACATCCACGGGTGCTATTGATCGAGTTCTCCTGAGTGTGGGGGACTATGGACGTTAGAGGATGCCGAGGCATCGATGAAACTCCTTGGACTCCAGATCGAGTGAGGGAGTGGATTGTTATGGTTTTAATGTCGTTGATGTGACATATGTACATATGATTAGATAATATGGTGTTGATTGTTATCGCTGACATATTCCATTGATGGATGCAGTCTGAAGATAGCTTGCCAACGAGACTCACATTTGGAGTAAAGGGGTCACGCTAGACAACCAGATACATTGAGGGAGAGGTGTGGCAGCGACCTTGCCACAGTCTACTAGCACTCACGTCATGGCTCGAACTGTAGGTTAACGATTATCTAGTTCGAGAAGACCAACAATGTCATGACGACAGACTCTGACAGTCTCTCACAATGATTCTAAGGGGCACGCAACAAAATCACCTGACAGAGTATTGAATCCAGGGGTTTGACGTCTACCAAATTCAGTCAAGAGGCGAGTGGCACCCTTGGAGAACGTAGTGCACCTTGAAGGACACATCGCACAAATAAAACAGAAAGAAATGAGTGGGACCCTTGGAGCACGTAGTGCGTCCTAAAGGGCATGTTGCAATTTTATTAATGGTAAGTTAATAAACCTAGTGCCTAAAAAACTATGCCTCCTTAGAACTTGGTCGGGCTTAAAATTAATGATGTGATGAGTAAAGTTTAATAACAATTTTTCCCTTAAGAACTGTCAGCAACCATAATGAATTTAAAATCTAGGTCTAAAAAGAGCCTCTGAACAAAAACAAAAAAACTAATTAAAACATATAACAGGAAGGGGTAAAGAAAATTCAAGATTTATTAATTAAAGTAAAAATTTTAATGAAGGTTTAATTATTAAAATGGGGTAAATGGTTGTTTGTCTAAACTCGTTAATTTTGAACTTAGTTAAAAAGGGGGAAACTTAAAAAAAAAAGAAAAAAAGAAAATTGGTCTTGTTATGCGTCACATGTTGTTGTGATGTTTGGGGATGTTACATATGGTATCAGAGCTGGTTCAACCCGCGGCTTGGGATCACTACAACTTCCTTGATTAGATATTTGAGTATAATGTTACGGGGGTCAGACCAGGACTCTAGGGAAACCAACAGGACATGCATCATCTGGTGCACAGAAGCATCAGACACCAGCTAGAAATTCACCAGGATATCAGGGCATCTAGAGAGGATCCACTTTCTCTACACCTTAGTGACTAGCACCTCAACAATGGACTCCTTACAGAGGACCATAGCACTAGAAGCAATGCCGACCACAAAAACAGTGTAGGCATGTTCATCCGAACACACCAGGGTTCCAGGTTGGTAGGTCGTCAGCTTCTACTTCAGGTACCAGGAGTAATGGACTGAAGAAAGGGTGTTGGACATGTGGAGAGCCACATTTCCAACATGACTTCCTAGTGGAGAGGACAAGAGCATCTGGATCAGCTAGACCCACTATCGTCAGATATTTAGGCAAGGCCCAACGAATTTATACAATGGTGAATAACTGCCAAGAAGAGAACCAGTCAAGTAGCGTCGCTGACTAGACCCTTAGTATTTTGGTAGATCCATGTGCTACAGAGAGTGTTATTTATGGTGCAACACTAAAAATAATTAAGGTAAAGGCAGTCAAATATGATGAGTTTATCTTTGTAGAAATTGCTTCGGGAGCCAAACACAAGGTTGGAGGGAAGGTTATGGGTTGTATCCTTAACTTGGGAGAGTTTTTAACAAGGTCCAACTTCTATGTGACGATCTTAGGATCTTATGACATCGTGATCGGTATGGACTGGTTGGAATCGTATGAGGTGATACTCAACTAGAAGATGAAACAGTTGACCTTGGTCGATGACAAGGGACAAAGACACGTTATTATAGGTTGAAACCAGGGATTGTCCCTGAGGTTCATCTCTTCCTTGTAGCTACAGAAGAACATGTCCAAGGGATGTAATATTTATGAAATCCTTGCGTTAAATGAGAAGGGAGTAGCAGAAAGTCTAGAAAACCTTTCGGTGGTGTGAGAGTTTGCATACGTCTTCCCTGAGGAGTTACCTGGGATGCCGCAAGAGAGGGATATGGAATTTACCATCAAATTAAAACAGAGAACTAAACCGATAACAAGAACGCCTTATTGGATGTCAACCTGGGAGTTATAAGAGTTGAAAATGCAATTGAAAGAGTTGTTGGACCTAGGAATTATACGTCCAAGTGTGTCACCCTGGGGTGCGCCTATTATCTTCATATGGAAGAAGGTTGGGTCGTGGAGACTTTGCATTGACTACCTTCAATTGAACAAGGAAACGATCAAAATCAGTATTCATTGGCAAGGATTGATGATCTGTTTGATCAAATGAAAGGTGCGACGGTGTTTTCAAAGATTGACTTGAGATCAGGGTATCACTAGTTACAGATCAAGGAGGAATACATCCCTATGACTTCCTTTAAGACGAGGTTTGGACATTACGAGTTTGCTTCTTTACTGTTTGGACTTACGAACGCCCCCGGGGTATTTATGAGTTTGATGAATGACATGTTCCGCAAATAATTAGACAATTTTGTCCAAGTATTCATTGATGATATTTTGATTTACTCTCGGATGATGGAGGAGCATGATGAGCACTTGCGCATGGTACTACAGTGTCTACGAGAGAACAAATTGTTTGGAAACCTATAGAAATGCTCATTTTATCAATCAAAAATTCACTACTTAGTGCATGTCATCTTCGACGAAGGTATCGCTGTGGATCCAGCAAAGTTCGAGGCTATTATGGAATGGCCTCTAAGTGCGTAGCTTCATGGGTTCAGGAGGATACTATCGATGGTTCGTCGAGGGTTTTTTGAATATAGAAAATTTGATCACGGAATTGCAGAAGAAGAACAAGAATTTTGTTTGGACTGAGAAATGCGCGGAGGATTTTCGGAGGCTCAAGGAGCTATTGAATACAACACCAATACTAAAGGTCCCTGACATGGACATGTACTTCTTGGTATGCACTGGAGCATCCAAGGAAGTCTTAGGTAGAGTCTTGATGCAAGACGGTCGAGTGATTGCTTACATCTCAAGAAAGTCGAGAAGGCATGAGGAGAACTATGCAACTCATGATTTGGAGTTGTTAGCCATTATTTATGCCTTGAGAGTATGGACACACTACCTTATTGGACAAAAATTTGAACTAAAAATGGACCACTGTGTTTTAAAACACATCTTTGCCTAAAGAAACTTGAACACACGATAGTGACGTTGGTTGGAATTGCTTAGAGAGTACAATTTAGAGATTACTTACATAAAATGAACAATGAATAGAGTGGTTGATGCATTGATTCAGAGACCATGCATATTTTTGATGATTCCTCTTCAGACGAATCTATGTCAAAATATTTTAACTTTATAGTGCGACGATGACTGGTATAGAGAGGTCGAGGATTTCATCGGACAAAACACAATGATGGTACCACAATTTAAGGGATTTACAGTGGAAAATGACAAATTATTGAGATTTAAAATTTGAATTTATGTACATCCCAACGACGAGATGATAATTTTGATCCTAAACGAGGCTCATAGAGCAGTCTACATGGCTCATCTTGGAGTTACGAAGATGAGGGAAGACCTTAAACCCTTATTCTTCTGGAAAGGAATGAAGACGAACATAGTCAACTACATGGCAAGATGTCTAAAATGTCAGCAGGTGAAGGATGAACATAGACGTCTGACATGATTACTACATCTACATGCTATTATGGAATCAAAATGGTAGGTCATTTCAATGGATTTCATTGTTGGATTTCCATTGACGACAAGGGGACGCGACTTGATTTTTTTGGTAGTTGACACTCTGACGAACAATGCTCATTTTATTCATGTGTGTACGATGTAGCAGGCATGCGACATAGCTAGAGTTTTCATTAGTGATATTGTGAGGTTGCATGGTGTTCCTAAGAGGATTATATCCGATAGAGGATCGATGTTTACTGGACGATTTTGGACTAGTTTCCAAGAGGCCTTGGGAACTCAACTTAAATTTAGTACCACGTATCACCCGAAGAGAGACGAGCATACCAAACAAACAAACCAAATCTTGGAGTATATGTTGCATATGTACATGATGGAACAACATAAGCATTGGGAAGATTTATTCCCACTAGTGGAATTTTCTTATAACAACAGTTATAAAAGCACCATTAAGATGGCGCCTTTCAAGTTTCTTTATGAGCGACCATGTCATATGCCTTTCAGTTGGGATCGACTTGAGGATAGGGTCCTGGTGGGACCATAAATGATCCAAGAAATGGAATATCAAATGCAAACAATAAGACAAAGGATCAAGGAAGTGCATGATCAACAAAAGAGTTATGTCGATGCGCATTGTGTCGACCATAATTCTGAAGTTGGCGATCAAGTCTTCTTGCAAGTGAAACCACATAAGAGTTTGATCAATTTTGGAAAGGGTCATAAAATCTCTCCTAGGTTCGTGGGACCCTTCAAGATTGTTGAAAATAAGGGGCCCGCGGTCTATCGACTAGCCTTGTTTGATTCTTTGAGGCGTATGCATGATGTTTTTCACTTATCTATTTTGAGACATTATATGAGTGATCCTACACACGTTATTGACATGAGTTCCTTGGAGGTATCAGACAAGGGTGCTCTCACGGTTCAGGCAATCTGCATCCTGGACCATCACATTCAAGATCTATGACATTGAATAGTAGATCAGGTCAAGGTCCATTGGGACAACTATAGTCCACACTCGGCGACCTGGGAGGATGCATATGATATGCGTCAGCAGTTTCCATTTTTATTTTCTAGCTAGACATATGATACTGTGATACACTTTATTTCGGCACTTACATACTTTGAAACTTTGGCATGAATTTTAAAACAAGAGGGGGTGTATGTGAAATCCCTTTCTTGCGCACACTGAGTAGACTTATTCTTTGAGGACACTTGGGTGCAAGTGATCCGGGTCATTATACTATTGGTTGTTTTGATTATGAGATATTGTGGATTTGATGATATGTTATTTTTGTTGTATTTACATCGACAGGTGCTATTGAACGGGTTCTCCTGAGTGTGAAGGACTATGGATGTTAGAGGATGTCGAGGCATCGATGAAAATCCTTGGACTCCAGATCGATTCAGGGAGTGGACTGTTAGTCTTTGAATATTGTTGATGTGACATATGTACATATGATTAGATAACATGATGTTGATTGGTATTGCTGAAATATATCGTTGATGGATGCAGGATGACCATAGCTTGTCGACCAGACTCACATTTGGAGTAAAGGGGTCACGTAGGACAACCAAATACATTGAGGGAGAGGTGTGGCAGCAGCCCTGCCACAACCTACTAGCACTCATGTCATGGCTCGAACTGTAGGTTAACGATTAACTATTTCGAGAACACCCACGATGTCGTGAGGGCATATTGTGACAGTCGCTCACAATGATTCTAAGGGGAGCACAATAACGCAATTTACTTATTCCTTAGAAGCCCTTAGTCTCCCACAAGATCACATGACGCAGTATTGACTCCAGGGGTTTGATGTCTACCAAATTTAGTGAAGAAGCGAGTGGCACCCTTGGAGCACGTAGTGCGTATTAAAGGGCATGTCGCGCGAATAAAACGGAAAGAAGCAAGTGGCACCCTTGGAGGACATAATGTGTCTTGAAGGGCATGTTGCGATTTTAACTATGGTAAGTGTATAAACCTAGTGCCTAGAAAACTATGCCTCCTTAGGACCTGGTTGACCTTAAAATGAATGATGTGATGAGTAAAGTTTAATAACAAATTTTCCCTTAAGAACTATCGCCAAGCCTAGTGAATTTAAAACCTAGGTCTAAGTAGAGCCTCTAAACAAAAAAAAAAAACTAATTAAAACATATAACAAGAAGGCATAAATAAAATTCAAGCTTTGTTAATCAAAGTAAACATTTTAATGCAGGTTTGGTTATTAAAAAGGGGTAAATGGTTGTTTGTCTAAACTTGCTAATTCTGAACTTAGTTAAAAAGAAGGAAACTTAAAAAAAAGGGAAACTCAGAGAAAAGAGGGAAACCTAAAGAAAAAGGGGAATGCCTAAGTTAGTAATAAATCTAGCCTTTGGAACTTTCTATTTATGAACTCAACTAGGATTTAAGTAAGGTGCAATTCATTTAACAATTTTAAGGTAATAATGGGACATCGAGGAGCGTTTTTAGGAACACTTTTAGGTGGGTGAGGGAAATAGACAAATTTAATTAATTAACAAATTGATTTATGGTTCAACTAGAGGATCGAGCGACATGTACGGGGGACGTTTTTCCTAATTAAATAAATGAAAAGGGAATCTAATGAGCATTTGGGAAAATAATCACTTGAAAAATCTATAAAAACGACGGTGGAGGAGGAGTATGGATCACGTATGGTATGCATAAGGTTATGCTGCTGGAATTTATCTTGACTGAAATTTCTTGTGGGAATTGGGGATACCCAGCTCGGACAATGAGTGGTAGCTCGACCTTGAGAGGGGAGCTGAGAAGCTATCATTCTCTGGTATTGTGTGTGTGGCCCCTTTGTGGCTCGGGGGCTTAGAGGGAAGAAGAGTACCCCTAGCATTGGTTGGGAGGTACCGGTAAGGTCTCATCATTCGAAAAGACGGAGTTTGACGGAACACAAGCGCGGGACAATCACTTCCGATTCTTCACATTTGGCTACGATACGCATGTGTATAATTTGAATTGAATAGTAGTTAAGTTTATTGTTTATGCATTACTCTAATGTCGAATGCACGCATGTGTAAATGGTGTTAAAAGAAAAATATTTTTTTTAGTTTATGCATATGAATAATTATCTGGGTGATAGGGCGCACGTGTGATTCATGGACTATTGGTATAAATTTCTTTCACAATTTTATTTTATTAAATGGTAGAAGATAGTATCTCTATGTCCCACAATACTTCATATTTTAATAACGATCACATGATTGATCTACAAATTTATAGAAATTCGATTGGAGCATGCCTTATCCTATTTTATTTCTGAAATTTGGTTTTGCTCTTAATGATTGAAGCCATAATGATGTTCTTGATTTATACATGTGAGATCTGTTGGTTACTTGTACAAATTTACGGTTGTTCAAGAACCTCTGTTTGTTTTTCAGGTAGATTTTTCTTTCTTTTAAAAAACTATTATTATCTGGAAATTCACAACAGTTAGAGGGTGCTAGTAACCATTAAAATTTTGGATGCACTCTGATTTCGAGACGCAATCAGATTAAACTCCTTCCCAGGTAAGATGGCATTCCATCAATACCAATGTCTATAAGGTTGTTCAACGTATCACGCTTCTTACCAGAGTTTTATCTTTAGTCTCTTGAAACCATTCTCGTATGGTGTTGGAGATCTCCTTTCCCACCTTTTACCGAGTGCTTTCCTTGAGTTGTATTCCACAACTACCATGAAACTGTAAAACATTTTCACTACATTAATTCATGGAATTCCTCCCAGAAGATCTTGTGCAGTTCAATAGATCTATTAACCTGTTGTATTGAAATATTAACAGGTGTTAAAGACAATGAGGTTCATGAGGATGACAAACATATGTTCAGGGAACGAACTAAAACAAAATGTTGAAAAGTACCACTTAAACAGGATTTGCTAGAGTGTGTTTTCCCCATATGTATGTTGAGATAGTTCTGTCGCGTTACTGTTATTGTTTAAAATTATTATGGGATAGAATTGGATAGTCTAGCCCTATTTTTTTCAGTGTCATATACATACAGTCAAACTAAAATGACGCCCAGACTTATCAGTTTCCAAATTCCAACCTGGATATGCCCTCCATCGATGTCACAGCCCTCGCAAATATCTTGCAGCGATGGAAAAAATACATTGCACCCACGCGAGAATAAGGTGCTCTCCCTTGTATTAATGCTCTAAAATTTATGAATGATTGTTTCCTTGGTAGCGGATTTATCATCGTATTAATGCGTGTTGTGTTGATAGTTGCTTTTAAAAACTATTGTCAACCCATTTCAATTTTTATTATGCCTATTGATAATGGGCACAATTAATGATCTTTTAACCTTATTTACCCTTAAAAGATGCTGGCATATTCTTAGTTGTCCTCCAAAATCAATGGGTCAGATTTATTGTTTATAACTTTCTTGCATTTATCAAGGTATCTGTTAACATGTTTATTTTTTAACATTTACCTAATCACATTAAAAAATTACTGTAAGGATATGTAATTGCCACATTTAAATAGATTACCACAGACGTTTTATATTGGGAACACGTTCTCAGCCAATACCTTTCGGCGTTCTCAACCGCGAATTAGCAGCTGTGCTAGTATTACAGTCTTGTAACTTTTACTTTGGTTGGACGGTTTCAATTGTTGATAGTTGGTTGCGTTAATAGTACCAGCTATTTATTGCATAACAGTAACTGAATTATTTTTAGTTATCGCCTTTATCCAGCACATTAGATTAGTCATTTTCCCCTTGCATTAGAATAACAGATCACTTGAATTAATGTGATGCTTTTATTTTTATTAATGTCGCCGCTACTATATCATTGTTAATCTCGTGCAGAGATTTAGGTTGTGTTGTACGAGCACAAATATTTAATGTATAAACCAGTTCGAAATTAATTAGTATGGTTAAAAAAATAACTTAATTATGACTGATAGTTTCAATAGTTGACTGCATTATCGCCAAACTGTACCCATTTATTGAAAACATCATCCAGAGAACTATCGTTGAGTTCCCGATAAAATTAAGGTTTGAACTACAATTGACGCCACAAGAAATTTCTTGAATACAAAATAAATCGTAGAGGAAAAATTATTTTCGTCAGCATTTTAGTCAATCTTACAATGATACTGCAAACATTTGAGGCAACCTTCACAAGAGAAACTTCTTCATTAAGGAAACGAATTTTTAATAACTAAAACTCAAATTATGGGAGAAAAGATATAATATCAAATAGTTTCAATAGTTGAATTTTTGTTTATAGTTTAGAATATTATTAATGTTAAATGTTAGAATAATAATAGTTTTGGTTGAATATTAAATATTAACTTTTTAGAATAATATTAATTTATTTTAATATAAAAGATGCTCACTCCTTTATTTTAATTTATTTTTTCAATTATAAAAAATGCTCACTCTTTTATATGATGCAAAGGAGCTGTAACGGAAGGAAAGTAGGGAACAATGTATTATGTTAAATGATAACTTTTTGGAATAATATGAAATTATTTTAATATAATTAATGTTCATTTTTCAAATTGATGAAGGAATTGTAAATTAGGAAACATTATTTTTCAAATTGATGAAGGAATTGTAAATTAGGAAGAATGGTGAAAGTTGTGTTTTATGTTAGTTAGGTAGGTGTTAAATGAAAAAAGGTTTTAATGGAGAATAAACTCTATGATTGCATAAGTTAGAAGGATGTATTACAAGTTGTAGTTTTTAGTCATTTATTTATTTAAATTGTTTATATGAATATTCATAGTTGTTGTTTACATTGACATGATGTATGTGTGATTACCTGAAAGCTTCAGAAGGTACATATCTTCTTACGACTCGAATTTTATTGTAATAAATGATTGATTAAATGGCGTGCCTAGAATTTAAATAGAATTGTGTTTCAAGTTGGTTATTGCTAGATAGATTGTGTATGTCAAATATCTTGCACGCTTGTAAATTAAAGGTACATTGAAGTAATGCCTAAATGTTTGGATTGTCTGGTGGCGCGTCATTCAAAATGTTGGATCAATGATTGTTATTTCTCGCTTGCATTGAAGGGTCATGTCACGTGTGTCGTTGACGCTAGTTGCGTTGGGTTGGTCTGATGATTTTCCTTAGCTTAGTAGGTTTGTCTTGCTTGTGATGGACGGGATGTAGACACCTCCTTGTTCCTTAGAACAGTCGCCAGACTTTAGACCTTAAATGGTAAAAATTGATGGGAACCTCACCTTGAGCGTTGCTTATGTGTCTTGAGGGTCCTAACCTTACATGGTAGGATGGGCGGGTATTCATTTTCTTTTGTCTGATTGATTCCCTTATGTTGCATCCAGCCGCATGAGGTTTTAGTGTGTTATATTGTTATATTGTTTATTGCCTGAATTGTGTGTGTTGTGTTCATCATCGAGTTGCGTTGATTATATATTGGTCGTTGTTACTTTCCTGCTTAAAAAAAAAAGGAAAACAAAATTTACTGTTATTATGTGTTGCATGTTGTCGTGACGTCTGGAATGATATGTAATAAATCTATCCAAATGGGGTAAACACGTGTTATTAATCAACCCTATCATCATATAAATAATTAATTTTCAAAATGTCATGAATTGCTCTCTTCTTTGTATTAGTAATTTCCACTTACATAACATTAGGTAATTAAAAGGTACTTATTCTTTGCTTCTTCATTTTGGAAGTTGAAAAAAATTAGATAGATAGGATTGCATGATAAAGGAGTATAAAGATTAGAGAAAAGGGCACATAATAGAAATAAAGGTATGTAGAGCAAGTTGGTTATAAGATAAGAGTTGCATAGTATAATTAATGAACCCACTCGTATAACGAATCAACATGTTTTTCCTGGTCTTATCTTATTTGTAGTTGAAATTGACATGGTCAACTTTAACTAGCTATGAATGTATAAAAGATCTTCAAAATAAAGGGAAAAATGTTACAAGCAATGGATTCCTTCATTGTTGGCTACTCTTCAATATTATAAAATTCAATTATTAATGAATAAGGAAAGATTGGGCCCATAGTTCAAAATCATTTTGTGTATGTTTTATTGATGTTTTTGGTTAGCAAATATGTAGTATGTTTACATTTTCACGTAATATGTTTATATAATGTTGTTTGGTGATGGCTATCAATCTAATCATTCATGTTTATTTAAATATTGCTTATGGGATTAATTGTTTAATTATGAATATAAAAATAAGATTATAATTATGCAATAATATTATTGTGTTTTCTTATTTATTAAAGTTTCATCTATGCTTTGGGTGAGACTTGATTTTTGAGGAGGATTTAAAATACCGATGGATCTAGACTAGAGTAGGAGATTTTGTTGGTAATTTGCGAGAACCCTGGTGTTGATCAAATACCAATAAATGGTTTTATTGTTGGAGCTTGTTCTTTAAAGGAAGACTTTGGTAGGATGACCAAAAGTGTTTCTAAACACAAGATTGAAAATCAGTGGGTGAAATTGTTTGAAGATTTTGTATTGCAAGAGAATGAGTTGCATGAATGGGATCTGCAGATGCGTATGAATGGGACGTATGAATGGGATTTGATGATGTGTTGTGGATTTACCCTATACAATGGACCCTTGAAGGATCGGTTTATGAATGGGATCATTGATCGGAGTTTTCTTAATGTTGGCCAAAACCTCGAGGGGAAAAGTTTCCATCACAGAGGTGGAACTATAACTTTCACCATAGTTTCAATCAGATTTTATAGCCAAATTTAATAAAAAAGTGGGACGGATTGAGTGTTTTTTATTGCATACTATAATTTTGCAGGTGAATAATATGATGATGATGATGATGATTAATGTCGACTAAAACAGAAATTGGTCTATCAAACCTTAAAAAGGTAACAAATTAATTATATTTCTTTAGAATTATATTTATGTCTTTAAAACGATTTAAAATAAGTGTTCCAAGTTCGCCATAGTTTTGATGAATTAGGAGGCTAGGAAGGTTGGTATTGTGACATATATTTTGAAATTGTGATCTAATTTGTGTATATACTTAAGGCACTCTACGAGAAAGTGATTTTCATATTCAACCCTCTTCATGTCACAAAGATGTCAGATTTTTTCATTTTCATCCCACTAAGAATTGTCTAACTTTTGCTATACACCTTGTAAGATTTGGTTCAAATTTTAGTAATGTTGATTTTCTTCTTTACTCTATTCTCAATAAAAGTAATAACCTCTCAAGATTGGATTGGAATATGAAGAGTTTTTTTACTAAATTTAAGGAGAAATTGGACAAATGTACCGCCAACATGAATTAGACTCAAAATTCCTCGTTTAAAAAATTAAGAAGAAAATAATAAAAATGCGTGATTGACGGGATTCTGCTCAACGTTTTATGTGTTCTAACTGCTGGGCTTCCCGACATTCAAGGCGGCCAGTGCACGGAAGTTGGTGGGCTGCAGTTGTGACCGTTCTCTCTGGCATTCGCGCGGTGTGGCAGTTGGTGGGCCGCAGTTGTAACCGTTGTCTCTAGCATTCGCGCGGTTGTCTCTGGCATTCGCGCGGTGTGGCAGTTGTAAACGTTGTCTGGCATGGCGGTGCGCGGCAATTGTTTAGAAACTTTCATTGGCATTCGACTGTATTACCAATGTTAAGCTGAGCGTTGATTGTTTGGAGGCAAATCTTCAATTTTATTTACAAATACTGGTGGACACCACGCTGCAGTAAGAAGATGTTAAAATGCAAGGCAATAGAGGCCCGCCTCTTCTTTTTATCAATGGAAATCTTGTAGCATGACTAACTTAAGAGAGCTCAAGGCTACTGAAGACATATCAAAAGATGTAAAGGGGCTCATGGGGTTTCATAGCTCCTGCCTTTCGCCACAAGGACCTCAAGGTACTCCATAAATGCATTGAATAATAGTAGCATGGATCGATCTATCTTAAAATTTAAACTCTGGATTTATTAGCTGAAACCCAGCTCATCCTGGACTTTCTACTCGATTTTCATTTTACTCTAATCTATGCAAATGTCCGGTTTAGGGAAAAACAATTCTGCATGCATAATAGTGTTTTCCCAAAATGGGGTCTACAATGTTTGCCCAAAACAGCATACACCGTCAATAATAGTTGTTGATTGTCTTCTTTTTTTCATGGTCGTATGGTCGTACTAGCTTTTCATAAAAGAACGTTGAATGCTAAGAAAAATGGAGTCGACAATGTTTGCCCAAAACAGCATACACCGTCAATAATAGTTGTTGAAATGGGGTCGACAATGTTTGCCCAAAACAGCATACACCGTCAATAATAGTTGTTGAAATGCGGTCGACAATGTTTGCCCAAAACAGCATACACCGTCAATAATAGTTGTTGAATGTTTTTTTTTTTTTTTACATGCTCGTATGGTTGTACTAGCTTTTCATATAAGAACCTTGAATGCTAAGAACAGCAAGGGGAGCTGCAAAGAATGCTAAAAACAACAAGGGGAACTGCAAAGCAGGAAGTCCCTCCATCCAGTTTTTTCCATGGTCGTACTTTCTTTTCATAAAAGAACCTTGAATGCTAAGAAGAATGCTAAGAACAACAAGGAGAGCTGCAAAGCAGCAAGTCTCTGCCTTAAGTGATAGTTTAAAGCCAGTTTTCGTTTTCTCATGCCTCAAGTGATAGTTGAAAGCCAGTTTTAGTTTCCTCATTGATTAACGATAAACATGACCTGATTTGTAGGTTATAGATATGACCTGGTTTGGACTTGCTTTTGGAAGATTTACATAGATAAATTATGTATGGACCTGCTTTTGGGAGATTTACATAGCTAAATTATGTAAACAAGCAACAGTTTAACGTTTTCAAAGTTATAAAAAATAAACGTTTTCAAAGTTATAAAAAACTAAAATATAAACATTTTCAAAGTTATAAAAGATTAAAAATTAAAATTAAGATTAAAAAAAATTAAAAATTGAAAAAAAAAAAGTAAAAGTGCAGAGAATTAACTGGAACTCCGAAATATAATCTAAAAGCTTCTCAATTCCCTATCCAATCAGCCGAAAGTCCAGTTATTAGCATGGTTATGTCGTATTATGTGCTTTCATTTTTCTTTTACAGTCCCTTGCAAATGTGATCGTGCAGGCTTCTGGATTCCTTTCGATTCCAATATTATTGTCTGCGCTAAATAAAACTTGAATAGATATATAGATCCGTGATAAATGGAAATCCCAAAAAAATAAAAGTAAATAGAGCTAGCATAGCCACTCAAAACCGTGGTTGATTAACGTCGAAAGATGTGGACAGAAAATGAAACGCACAGCCAGAAAATGAGCGTCTACAGCCAGCATGCTAAATCCAAAGTCTAATCATTTAAATGGAAATCATATAGTGCTACAGTAATTTCTTAATATGATTAGGTAAATGTTAAAAGGTAAACATGTTGACGGATGCATTCAAAAATACAAGAAAGTTATGAAGAGGAAATCACATTCATTGATTTGGAAGGACGACTAAGAATATGCATCTTCAATTATTAGCTATCAGATTAGAATTTTAAATTAAAAGATGATTAATTGTGCTTATTGTCAATAGGTGTACGCCTTTCGGCGTAATGAAAAATCCAGTGTCGGTAGTATGGATTCATACGTGGACACGTTTTTGTTAAAAAGTGTCCTCTGATTGACAGAAACTCACAATTTGTAGCCACCATTAATAAATCTTTAAAATCAAAATCTTAAAAACTAAAACCTTGCCTCTGGAAAAAAGGATAAGCATTTTTCTGCCATCCTATACAGCAGAGGTTACGTTGAGTGTGTGGTTCCCTCAAAAATAAAATGTGGTAATCAACAAGGATTCATTACAAACAAGGAGGTTATTCGAGTTCACTGATTTTGGATTTCAGAGGATGAATTTATGCTTGAAGAAGATTTGTCCTGAGAACTTGCACGCTATCCTTGTACCTGCAATCTTGGAAGGACAAGATGATGTGTTTGTTGTCCTAAATTTTTTGTGTGTTGAAGAAGTGGCAGCAATGAATTTTCAGTGTCCGTGATTTTTAGACTCACTCCAGAATTGATTTTCAAGAAATTTGAGATCTCTACTAAGAATGAGTTTCTTTGAAATCAGATTGTAGTATGTAGGCTTTCTTTGCATGTCTCACTCTAGCCAACAAAAATGCATTTCTCACTTCAATCATCAAATTTTCTCCTCAATTTGGAATGTATGTGAACCGAATGCAATGCATCCAAAGGTCCTATGATGAGAAACACTCAGTTTTGTCCCACTCCATGCTTATTGAGGGACCTTCATCTTGACACTAGTGGTTGGGGATTTATTCAGGAGATAAACTAACATGCTACAATTTCAGCCCAAAAACAAATTGACAAACATTTATCTTTGAGAAGGATCCTTGCCATGTTCATTATAGTCTGTTTTTTCCTCTTAGCCACTCCATTTTGCTGTGGACTATACCTGGTTGTGGTTGTTAAATTTTTAATTAAAATAAAGTACCAAGGCAAGTGTTTCTCTTCCCTAGGTGCCTAAGGGGGAGAAAGTGCCTAATGTGGGTCCTAGTCATTTAATTTGTGAGATGCAAATTAAAAGGTGACTTTTTGACTAAAATGAGGGTGAGTGAAGAGACACCAAATCTCAGCCACCCATCTAATCTAATCTCAACCATTAGATTAGAAAACCCCTCACCTTCCCTCCTGAGGTTGACTTGGGCAAGAAGGCGCACCCATTCTTGGGTAGTTCAAGCATTCTTGTTGAGAGAATAAGAGAGAGCAAGAGAGAGGTCAAGCTCAAGAAAAGAGACAGCATTTGCTGAAGGAGAGCATGCATCCCAAGGCAAAGAGAGAACAAATTTCAAGGGAGCATACAGCAAGGAAGAACAGGTCGTACCGTACAGATTTGTGGAGGCCACA
>ML786020.1:78786-98630 GCA_009831015.1 Picea engelmannii | reverse complement strand
AGGTCCGTTTTCAATCCTAACGGTGTGGAAAGTTGTCCAGAACATCTGGCAGTGTATGCACACGATGGAGTTTAACAACTAACATTTTTAATGCTTTCGAATAACATCATCGTATGAAATGCATTGTCAGAAGAGAATGTGGAATCCAACATTACTCTCCTATATTTTTTTCGAACTCGAAATTACTGTTGCTAAATCTAATAACGATGAAGTGGTGTATGAACAAAAGAGAATAAAGATTGAGAGTGACAAATCTGTGTATCCCCACTTACAATCAACAAATATTATCCATTCACCATACTGATCGGTAAAATGCAGCAATATTCTCCACGTAATAATGCTTTTAACAACAGACAAGAAATAGAAATTGTGGCTTTGACTATATTAAAATTGTTCCAGGATGTAATAGCGTCACAAAATCTTCATTTCTTCTATTTCAGGTTGATAATTGTGGTTTTCAATTTGTTTGAGAAACCAACTGACCATGATTCCATGAAAAATTTGGACGTGCATATTTCATAGCAATTAGCCAATGTCCATGGTATGTAAATGGTTTTTTTCAATTTATGTTTTTAACCATCATCACACCCATTCAAGTTGTACACTAAGATAAACATTTTTTTTTAATTTATTTTCTTAACCATTACACCAGGCAAGTTATACACCATAGAAATTTGGATTTTATTACTTTTGTACCAATATTACATAATACATGTGCTCAAAATATCATTAGAATGGAATACATGTGCTCAAATAAGGTACCAATCGTGGTATATCATTTTTTATAGACCTTAATCACAAAAAGTCACTTTGTTTGCTTGACATGGTAAGTCTTTTCTTGAAATAAGTTTTTGAAATGGAGAAATTCAATGTGAGCCACTCTCAAGAACTTTTTAAATTATAAAATACGATAACGTGTTGGACAAAATTGATGTTAAAGATGTGTTATTGTCAGCTTACAATAAAACTCGTTCCTTGCAAGAAGACACATGACAAAACCTCAACAAGTGTTCTTTGCAAATGAACACATGGAAGGAATGAAGTTAATACAAGGAAATCGTCTTCTCAAGGGATCATGGACGCAAGGAGGGGTTGTGATAGCCCTATTGCAAGTTTGAAGCTCAGAGTGTGCTCATGTTATGCATTGTAGCGTAAGCTTGAGCTTTTACGATCTTGTTCATGAAGGATCGAATCATTATTTCAATTGCAACTCAAGCAACTACTAGTATTGGTGTTGTTTCTTCTCAGTTTGTAGGATATGCTTAAACTAACTCAGATACTTACTTTGATGTTGCTAAACTATGTGTTTCTTATGAGATACTTCGTCGTTTCTCGATGGAGTGTGTTTATTTCATAATACTTTGGGCAGTAAAGTTGTTTTATGAGAAAAATAGCTTCCTCACTTTTTAGATGACTTGTGTTTATTTCATAATACTTTTAGAAGAAAAAAGAGCTTCCTCACTTTTTCGAGAAAAATAGCTTCCTCACTTTTCAGATGGAGTGTGTTTATTTTAGAATACTTCTTCCTTATTCCAGTAGCCCGCAAATTCAGAACTAAAAAATTCTATAAGTGAGGGCACCCACTCTTTTCTAAGGAAAGAGAATTCGGGGGTAAGGGAAGAGTCTGCGAGCTTCAAACTTAATCTCGACAGGATTGTTCAAAATCAATAGCTATGTATGCCCTATATACATATCGATTGTTTATACTTTCTCATTCACCACTCCATAATTTATCGTTCGCCATGATACAAAATGCAAGAACTATAAAATGGTTGTCGAGAAGTCATTGAATCGTGTTCTCATGTGTTCTTTCATGTTTTTTATTTCCGTTTTAAAATATTGAAATATTTGATTGATATTTCAATGGATTTTCATTGTCATTTTTTTTCGGCCGTGCACTCTCCCTGTTATTATCGACCATCTGCGCATAACGAGAATCATCCATTAGTCACTTCACCATTTTTATCGAGTTTTTTTTTACTAGTTTTCATAGTGTATTGAGTTTGTAAAAGAACAAAATTTTATAGAAAAATGTTATATAACACTACACAAAAATGGGTATATTACAAGATAAAACATCTTTTAAACACAAAACATCCAAATTACAACTGTATGTTTTTTCTACTCTATTCTATATTACCTGTTTCCAAGGAGAGAATGCATTCTGATAAAAAGTTCTTCTTCATCTGTTGTAATATTTCCCTGCTTGATACATGGTCGAGGATAGTTTAGCCAACACATTCTGCGGCTCAAGTCAATAAAAATTGGTAACTAAAAATTTAGATCTATTCAAGTGATCACATGCTTGTATTTGTCTTGGCCCTGGTAAATAATTTGATGAAATTGATAACCATGAACTTTGAAACTTTGTTTTAAAAAACAAAACATGATGTATAACAACTAGTGGGATAGGCAGAGTGAACAACGAACCTGCTTTCTTGAAATGATGAATGATTCAAATTGTTGCCATCTCTCTTACACAACTTACCTATAATCCATTGAAGAGGGGTGAGAACCCTAGAGCCAAGATTCATTAGGGAAAATGCATGAGAGACCAAGGTGGGAAAAGAGACAGACTTGGGGTTTTCAAGCTAGTTTTCCCTTAATTTGGATAGATTATTCCAAGAAGCAGGAGAACCTGGATAGATTATACCAAGAATCAAGAGAGCTTGCTAGATGGTGAAAAGAACAAGGAAGGAGATAGCGAAGAGAAACCATGAGACCATTTGGGAATTTGATATTGTTTTCCTGCAAGAAATGAAGAAGGGAAAATGAGGTAAGTACTATGTAAATTTTATTTGTTACAGGAAAGAAATAAAACAAATTATGTTCAAGTGCAAGTAGTCTTAAATTTATGTTTTCTTCCATGGAGAGATGTTTTCTGTAGATGGACAACAAGATTTATTGATCTCGTGGGGATGATGAAGCTAATTGATGGAAGGGATGCTGAATCTGATTGATGGGACCAAAGCACCTACGACAAAGGAAGGTGTTGTGTCTAGGTATGGCTCTGAACTATTTTCATGAACAATAGATAAGTCTTTCTTATTGAGGAAGAAACATAGTCGTAACAAATATACAAATATATCTTATCCATACTTGTTAAAATTACTGTAAAATTGAGTGCTTGTTTAAATTTGATTTTACTCACCTTCACCTTCTACTGTAAAATTGAGTGCTAGTTTAAACTTGATTTTACTCACCTTTAACTTCTATTTTGTACACATTGAAATAAGGTCTTCTTGGCTACAGTGATAATCCAATAGCATCTTCCTGGTAAGATTCATTCCTTCAACTAGAATGTGAATCATTTGGTGACATTGATTTCTTCAACTAGAATGTGAAGCTCTCTCGTCGACATATTGCAGGTGGACTAACGAATACATATGGGCATAATACAAGTCTTCAAGGGAGAAGAGAAATGGGGAGGGAGAAAAAAACTAAGAAGAGAAACTGGGAGGGGGAGGTTATAGTATTGACAACGACATGCAAGTGACCAAGTAGGAGGGAAGTTGGAAGTGGACACATGGTTATGGTATCATTTATGCATCGAGAAAAAATTAAACATATAATGTTTGGAAATGTTTGGAACCTTGCATCAATGTATATTGTTTATTAATTTTTTTTTATTTAGTTTCAAGCATCTCATTTCGTAAAGTTTGAAGCCACTCATCTTGATATGAGGCCAAATAAGGCCTCAAAATTAAAAGTTAGGACAAAAATATAAATGCAAAATTGAAAATTATATGAAAGTCTTCAAACTTTGGTTAAAATATCTTTGTTTGAACTTGTTGATATCCATGCAAATACTAATGGACCCATGAAAAATTGATTACTTTAAGTCCATGCAGCCCAAAGGGCAGGGACTAATAAGAACAGACTAACCTAGATTAGATTCATCTGGTAATGTGATAAGCATATCCATTTATAAAATTATATGAGTGTATTTATACATAATTATAAACTTTGATGTGTTATTTTAAAATGTTTTTTTACAAACAAGTTTTTTTATAAATAAATTTTAGTTTAATCAGTGCAAGTCAAGGATAAATTCGATCACAGAAAACCCTTAAAATATTTTATAACTAAAAAAATGACTGATTTCTTGTGAGACTTCATCTCTGACTGGATTTCAATCACAATTTTATCAAAAAAACATTAGGTTCCAACAATTTTCGTCACACTACAACCAAAGCCAGTTTATTATTAATCTGTTATAAATAAGTCAAATTTTCTATATGGTGGAAGAGATCTAGTGGGTGCTTTTCCACTACTTTTTATCATTTTCTAATTTTAGCCAAAAAACAGAAGTCGATCTTCCACAACATTAATAGTTTTCCCCCACAACATTAATATTTCTGCACCCAAATAGAGAATGTGGTGAATATGGATTTTTAAAATTACTACGTTGAAGAATTTGATAACGTGTGCGATTGTTGTTGACACCTCATTTGGATTGGAAGAAACGAGAACTGCTTGCAGTGTGCAGTGGAAACATTTTCAATTTCTATGTTTACCAAAATTCCTAAATAGTCATATTTACATTGTTGTTTTGGAAACAAATTGTATTCCTTTAAATTCAATGTTTTTTTTGGTTAAGTTCACAATCACATTTCTATTGATTTTTTAAAATATCATGCATACAAAACTGCTTTGTTGCTGGCCTGTCACTAGCAATCTAGACCAAGAAGGTAGATATCGGTTGACCAAATTTATTGTTTGGAGATTGTCCAAAAAAAACTGTAAAAAAGGAAAATTCAAATATTCTAATCTATGAAAATGGAAAAAAAAGACCATACCTATGCCTATTTTTTACTATCATTTAAACAAAAAATTGGATAGAGGAACCAACTTCAAGGGGTCGATGACCCGATAGATGAATCCAGAGGATTTTCTGGTTGGGCTTGATCTGCTCTCCTGATTGTTGGTGACGAGTTGTTGGGGGCATTGACCGATTGTGTGAAGCTGGCGAGAGTTGGAAAGGCTCTCTCGAATCATCAAGTGTAGACCAGCGAGTTGGAGTTGAATCGTGTTTTGAGCATGTTCCCTTGTCTGAAGCATTTGACCCATAAAGGTTTTGATGAGCCAATAAAGCTCTATTATCTTTCAATAGTGTGTTTCCCGACCTCTTATATGACCGACATTCAAAAACCAATGGATAGTGGTTTCATCTACTTCAGAGTTGGTGATCATATCTCTTTCTAATTTGACGATAGCTTCAACTTCATCCAGAGTCTGTTGAAAGCAATGGGAGTTTTTCTTTCAAAGTTGTTAGCTAGGTTATAGGCCTCATGTTGAAATATTGATTCTGCTCTAACCTCATCCCGATGACTCGAGGAGGAATCTATCGAGTCCCACGATCTGCAATTATAGCCTGGAGGATAACCGCACCTGGGAGCTATGGTGTCACGGATGAGACCTCTAAGAGAGGGGTGTTACAAAAAAGAGAGAAGGGGCTGAGACTACCCGTCGTCAACAGTAGAAAGGAGGGACTTGGGGTCTAGGGCCGAGATATGAATTTGTTGAGTAAGCATCAAACTTTGACAGAGAGTTGCATCCATTGTATGGAAGGAAGATCCTGTCATGGAGAAGAAAGATCTGGAGGGGAGAATGAATACACTCTATGAGAGGACAGACAATAAATATCATTTAGAACTTTGTCACTATGGTTATGTTGACTATGCATTCGATTTCCAACTAGGTACGAGGACTCATGGTTGTTCACATGGCTGCCAATTGTGCTAGTATTGTGGAGAAAATCGTACTTTAAACGTTGAGGTTGGATGGAAGTGGGGTGGTCTTGTCGCTGGGCAGATTTGGAAGTGTGGAAATTTTTGGGGGGCATTTGGCTGCATACATCATCCATGTGGCATTGTTGAATGTTCCTAGAGTTTAAAGTTGGGCAGGAGGATGTGTAGGTGTTCACATGGGCTCCCACTAAAAATAGTTTTGGGGAACAAACGTTGGCTTAAATGTTGGAGATGGGTGTCAGCGATTAGGTCTTGTCTCTGATTCTAGATGGAATTGGTGGGGTTTCCATCATATTCCAGTTTTTTACCTTCACATTGTTGATCGGGGCCTCTTAAAAGCTGAGGCGTGTGCATGCTGGAGGATCTACTCGCTAGTCAAGGTCGAGGTTGAGGGTAGTTCCGCTATCGATGATTTTTCTATGAGCCTCAAGATTTGACCTCCCATCGGTTCGCTTCTGAAGCACCCCATTCGGGGGTAAGTGATGCGGCTAGAGAGTGGGGGCTCTCATGGTACCTGTAAAGCTTCTTGCTTCAGAAGAATCATGATTAACACCCTGGCTAGGATGTTGAGTCTAAAGGATAGCTAGAAGAGTGATATGCATGTATATGAAGTATAAGGGAGGATTTTCATTGGCGTCCACTTGGTTGCAATTATCATTCTGTACAGGAGCCCTGACATGCTGAGACAATTGGCGAGAAGTAGTATTTTCCCAAAGATATAGGTCTATAGTGGTGGATTCCAAAAGGTTGATTCCTCTCCTTTCATCCTCGAGGATGGATTTAACTCTCGGTTGGATTTCGTTCCCTCGGAATGCGGTTGGGAAGTTTCTCATTTCTATTGTAGAGAAATATAAGGAGAAACTATCTTCCTCGAGGGGCGACCATGGCTTGTCCCACTTATCTTTTTTGGTCTTGAGGACTTCATTTTCCAACTAGTATGCCAGATTTTTAGTTGAACAACGAATGTGGCTAGGAATGATCATTCGAATGTGGCGAAGCGATTGTTGAATTTCCTCTAGGATGGATTCCATCCTCCAATGTTTGGAGATTTTCGAGGTTGGAGATTTGTGTTGCATGTGTTTGGAGATTTTCGAGGTTGGAGATTTGTGTTGCATGTGCTTGACCATGTTGATGATGACTTGGGAGTCTCCCTCCATGATAAGCTTGGTTATTCTTTGAGGAGAGGTTATTCATATTCCATCTTCCATAGCATGGAGTTGGGTCGTGTTATTCGTGTTTATCCCTAGTTTCCCTCCATAGGTTCACAAGATTTTTATTTGACTAGTTCGAAAGACTCCTCCATGTAACGTCCTCAGACCAATCCCACTGCCAGGCAACACTACTACGTAGAACATTCTCATACATATATATTTAATATGCATATTTAACCAAACAATACAGAGTAAACACATAATTACTGCTAACATACAACATTAATGGAATTAACAGTAATTCATACATTCAACGGAATACATGAAAAGATACAAGCATCACAGACATGCATTTTAATTGAAATTAAACACATAGTGATATTTATCTTTGGAACTTGAGTAACTACACCAACTACGTGCAGACCTTCCATGAACCTCCCAGCCTTAGACCACGTTGCTCATCACACTGAGCAGTGTGTCACCCCTGAGCTGGGACTAAGCTCCACCCAGGGCAAGGGAATCCTAGACTAGGCCGAGGTTACAGAAAAACTGCACAGAGCAACATGAATGACTCTTTCCAGGAGCCTTCTTATGCCCACTAATCATGGACTCTCATTCCCCACATGATTGTTCCACCTGGGAGTATACACCTTCACAAGGACAGTCCATCGATGCTTCACCTCCCTCTCTAGGTCTCGGAAACAAACCGGATCACGAATTCTCAGAGCTCCATAGCTGGTGCTAGACTCTCTCTGGGAGAAAACCACTTCCCATCAGACTCTCTCACCTGAAGAGAGCTAATCATAAGCCTGACAACCTGCCTCTTCTACCACAGGCCTCAAAACCCTCTTCCTGAGCACACTCCTCGACTAAGCTCCAGCCAGGTGAGGACAACAACAATGGTTCAACACTCATTCACACAGGGATGACAGTAGCAACAATAGATGGGCATGGCACCGCAGGAGGAAACAACCCATGCTAAAACACAACACAACTAAGGCGATTACTCTGGTGTCGGGTTCCTCAGAAGACACATAATGGTTCACATATTTCGGGTCTCAATTGCATGCATGGATATTGCAAAGGTCGAACACAGAGGCCACGGGATTCACAGGAATACATTGGTTGGCTTTCGGTTCTTGTTTTCAGGAATGCGTGACAAGGAAAAAATTAAGCAGAGGTTGATCACAGAGGTCTCACGGTTTCATAATGACCATACCTTGTTCTGAAGGAGGTCTTGTTGTTGTGTTCATCTTTTATTCTTACCTGATTATATCCTTACCTGAGATCTATGTTTGAAAATATCTTGGCATCCTTAAACTGATCATAGAGATCATCGATCCTCAACAGAGGATACTTGTTCTTTACAGTTACTTTGTTCAATTGTCTAAAATCGATACACAATCTTAGTGTCCTGTCCTTCTTCTTCACGAACAGGACCGGGGCACCCCAAGGTGACATGATTGGGCATATATACCCCTTCCTCAGGAGCACCTCAAGTTGTAATTGTAGTTTTTTCAGCTCCGGTGTACTCATTCTATAAGGAGCTTTCAATATTGGAGTTGCTTCAGGCATCAAGCTTACAGAAAAATCAATATCTATCTTCGGGGGTAATCCAGGTACCTTCTGGAATACATCTTCAAACTCTTTTAGTACCACATGGTATTCAATATTTGAGACCTCCTCCTTATATGCTTCCTCCACATGGGCTGCAAATAATTGGCATCCTTTCCTGTAGCACTTCTTCAACTGCATTGCTGAGATTTCTCTGATAGCAACAACTTTCGGAATTCCTTGGACTGTTTTTCGATTTCCTTCATCCAGGAAAGTGAATGTCTTGTTCCTGTAGCAAGTTGCACCAACCAAGATTTCCCATGTTTTCTTATCAACAACTGCAAACTTTTCACCACTCTAGGATCTATATAACTATGGCTAGCCCATGAATCAATTAAAATAGTAAAGGCATGGTTGTTGATCATACCTTCCACTTCAATCATGTGTGACTATTATTAATCTTTCTTGTTTTCCAGGGCTGCATAGATCCTTGGAATTCTATTGCCTATGTATTCCACTATTTTGAACTTGTTGAACATTATGGACAACTCTCACTTTACCATTTTTGTGGGGACAATCTCTACACTTGTGGTTCCCCTGGCAGCCCCAACATTGAATGGGTGTCTACCTTGGCCTTTGTTCCCCTAGTCAACCATTCTAGGCTTTCTAAACGATGGTTTTCCTTGAGGACTGTTTATGAAAAAGGGAGGTTTCTTTCTCTTCTGCCTCTTCTCTTTCTTAAATTTCTTTTGGTCATCCCAAGCCTTCCGAAAAGTAGGATTTTCTCTTTGCTGCTCATATAAGTATTTCTCTCTCCTTATCATTTCTTCCATAGTCTTAGGGTCATCATATTAGATCTTGTCACCGATGGAAGGTGGCATTCCACTCAGATACCTTTGAATCTTGACAGTCTCCTCTTTGATGAACAAAACATACTTCAGCAATTCAAAAAACCTTCATTCGTATTCATCAATGGTCATGCTATCGAGCTTGAGTTCAAAGAACTCTTTCATTTTTCTGTCATAGTATCTTTTAGTTAAGTATTTCTTTTCAAAATACTTATTGAACTCCTTGCAAGTAAAATCTTTCTCTCTAATGTGTTGCACATGCACAAGTTGATCCCGCCACATGGATGCTTTTCCTTTCAGTTGATACATTGCAATTCTTCCTTCCGCACGAGAGGAATAATTCTGCACTTGGAAATATTTCCTCATGTCAGACAATCATGTTTCGACATCTTCCTCCTTCTGATGTTCTCCATCAAACGTAGGAGTCTTAATCTTGTTAATTTCTCCCTTTAGTTCATCCACTCCAGATCTCCTATGCTTTCTGGTAGGAGATGGGATTGAACTACTGTGTGCCCTCCTCTTGGAGTGACCTTGGGAGTGATGATGGTGTCTACTAACACTCATTGATATTCTTCCCTCAAAAGTCCTTTGACTCCATGTTTTGCTCAAGTCTCTCTCTTTGTCCAACTTCTTTTATATTCTCTCGAGTCTCTTCATCAACTTTAAGTTGAATTCTCCTTGTTTTTCCTTAGCTTTCATAAGCTTTTGGTTGTTTGCTCAGTCAATTTGGGCATCTTTCTACAATCTTTCAATGATTTTTATCATGTTTCCTTCCTTATCTATCTCTTCTCCATGTCCATTAAAGTTCGCTCCTTCAACTCACTAATGAACATCTGTTCCTTTTGCTTCATTCTATGAACTGGAAGCATTGTGTGCTTCCATTTCTCTAAAATAGAAGCATTATGTGCTTCCATTTCTCTACACTCAATGTCAATTCACTACGGTCCTAACACTCGTTGGACTCTACAAACATGACCTTCAGTCAACCAGAATTTGTTAGGCCAGCCATCCTCAACAAGTCGCATAGAATTCATAAACCAAATCTGTTTTAAGAAACATTTAGATTTCATGAATTTTTCAAGCTATGCTCAACTCTGTAATAATTTCAAGCCTTAGCCCTTTTCTCTTAGTCCCCAACCCCCGTGATCGTGGGTAGTGACCACTCACCTATAAAAAAGGGCGCTTCATGACTTCACGTTTAAGGTATTCATCTGTTGGCCAAACCCGCTACTCTCGATTCCAAATTTTTTGAATCATGAATCTCTTAGGCACTAGCTCCTCTTGCTAGGCCCCTTTGATTGTGATGTTGGGCTATGACCTGGGACCCATCTTCCGAGTGCTTCAGGACTTCACACTTTGGGAGGTTTCATAGCACCACACAACAACTTTCCGAGTTCTGATCTAACGAAATCGCGACATAGGGAATATCAACCATCCACATCTACTCAGCATCCAACAGATGACACTCTCTATGGAACTTCAGGCATCGGAGCTTCGACACTTTGAAACTTCGGAGCTTCAGGCCTCATCTTCCTGAAGCTTTCACACTTGCTTCCTTCCAATCTCGCGACTCCCAAAATTTCAGCTTCTCTATCCTTTGGGCACAAATAGTACAATTGTCACCGACTAAGGCGATGACACATGGTACGCCTAGAAAATTCCACATCGCCCCAGGTGACGTCATTTGGCCCCACCACATCTACTCTTTCACTTCAAAACTTTGGACCTCAAGAGTTTGTGCAATGGCACATCCCACTTCTCCCGATAGTTGAACTCCTAAAATTACAATCTACTCTTCTACTTGATCCAACGATCAAGCTCTTTTCTCCAGATCTACGGTGTAGATCTTCCTTGGGACTTCAAGGTTTTGGGTTTCATACGTTTATGCCTTAGCGCACCGCTCTTTTCCTAATTGTCAAAATTCGAAAGGCTTCGAGGATAACCTTCCTGCACCTTCTCTGAATCTGACGGTCGTAAAGGACTCTCCTTTTTCCCAAACAAATCCTATGACTCCAACACCCCAAGTGTTGATCTCTCTCTCCCTATGGTCAAATACCACACCGACTATGGTTGTATTCTACCGCTACTCCTCTTGATCTTTGTAACACAGCCAAGTAACCCATTGGCACTCATAAACATTCTAAGGTTCGAATTTGGTTCCTTCGAACACCATTTCTACTTGAAAACTTGGTTCCAAAGACCACTTGTCTAACCCATCCAAGCTCAGCATTGAAAACATGCTCTGATACCATATTGTAACGTCCCCAACCATCAACCCCATTTTCGGGCAAGGCTACTATGTGGAACATTCTCATACATATAAATTTAATATTCACATTTAACCAAACAATACAGAGTAAACACATAATTACTGCTAACATACAACATTAATGTAATTAACAATGATTCATACATTCAACGAAATACATGAAAAGATACAAGCATCACAAACATGCATTTTAATTGAAATTAAACACATAATCATACTTATCTTTGGAACTGGAGTAACTCCACAAACTACGTGCAGACCTTCCATGAACATCCTAGCCTTATACCACATTGCTCATCACGCTCAATAGTGTGTCACCCCCGAGATGGGACCAAGCTCCATCCAAGGCAATGGAATCCTAGCTTAGGCTGAGGTTACAGGAATACTGCACAAAGAAACCAGAAGGATTCTCTCCAGGAGCCTTCTTATGCCCACTACTCATGGACTCTCATTCCCCACATGCATGTTCCACCTGGGAGTATACACCTTCACAAGTACAGTCCATCGGTGCTTCACCTCCCTCTCTGGGTCTTGCAACAGGTCGGATCATGAATTCTCAAATCTCCGTAGTTGGTGTTGGACTCTCTCTGGGAGAAAACTACTTCCTAGCAGACTCTCTCACCTAGAGAGAGTTGCTCAAAGGCCGAATAACCTACCTCTTCTACCACGTGCCTGAAAACCCACTTCTTCATCAAACTCCTTGACTCAACTCCAACCAGGTGAGGAAAATAACAACGGTCCAACACTCATTCACACAGGGATGACAGTAGAAATAACAAATGGGCATGGCACCTCAGGCAACAACAACCCACGCTAAAACAAGACACAACTAAGGTGATTACTTAGGTGTCGGGTTCCTCAGAAGACACAAAATTTTTCACGGATTTCGAGTCTCAGGTTCATGCATGAATATTGCAAAGGTCGAATACAGAGGCCACAAGATTCACAGGAATACACCATTCGACTTCCGGTTTTGGTTTTCAGGAATGTGTGACAAGAAAAAAAATAATCAGAGGTCGATCATAGAGGTCTCACGATTTCAAGCGGAGGATCAAGAAACTGGACAGCTGACGCTTCATCTTTTAACTTCATGCACCTAGGTCGACACTTGTCTTCCTGGAGCTACATGTGTTCCCTTTTGCACATGTTGGAGCTGCATGCGTTGCCTCTCCCAGGACTTAGGATAAAAATGTGTTTGTCACACAGCTTTGGAATAATAATAAATTATTATTCTCAAGGACATAAGCCCCTAAGGTTAGCCCCTCTTTCCAACCTTTCAGCCCCTTTTCCCTTACCCACCCTATGGAAGATTAGTCCCCCATCACTCTTTCTTCGTGATCGATCTGCACACAATGATGTTTAGTCTTTAAATTAATGTTTTGCATGATTACATATACAAAAACAGGCTCTTGACCTTTAACACTTAGGCTCTTTGACCTAATAAACACACAATCCCACCAGCTTATCAACACTCGGCTCACCGGCCTACAAAACATGATTACAATTTTCATAATATAACTAGGGCACGTCCTTGGGGTATTACACTCCATATCATGAAAGGATTGTGTTTCCTTTAGAATCCCCATCAAAGTTGAGCCTAATGAAGCTCTGAGGGGGGGGGGGACCAAAGGGAAGGAGAAGTTGTTAAGTGGGGAGAAGAGGATTGGTCTGGAGAGTCTTGGTTAGATTTGAGGTTGAGGGATTGGAAGATTGAAATAGCATACTAATTTTTGTTTCATTCCTCTTCCTTCCAAGGTTGGGTAAGGATAGTTTCCTGGAAAAACTTGGTAATATTTTTCCAAAGGTCCCAAGAGGAGAGTGTTTGATGCTTGAATATTATACGATTGTTCTCTTTCCAGGATTCCTAGGTGATAAATCCTGGAAGAAGGTTCCAAGCTCTATTCACTATTGGGTTCTCGGTGATGGAAGGGGGCAATAGTTCTAGAGTGGCTTGGATGGAGAGTTTGGAGTGGTTGAAGCAGTGGAAAATCATTTCTATGAGGGTTCAAAGGTCTTCCGTAAAATGGAAAGCATTGAAAAGGTTCTTCGCAGACTCATCATGCAAGAGATAGAGGGGGCAATAGGAAGGACCTGTGAAGCCATGTTTACATAGATTATCCCAGGTGAGGGATTTGTTGAGAGTGAGAAACCAAAGGAAGGTTGAAAGTTTTGGCCAAAGGTTTTGCTTCCATATCTTGTGCCAAATCGGTCATTTTAGGAGATGATGGTGCTTAGTAGCAAATGAGTAGGCTTCTCTGGTTAAGAAATTTCTTGATGTTTAGTTTCCCCATCTTTGATGGTCTAGTTGATTAGAGAACCATATTTTCCTTTTGTTTAGGTCCTCTAGAAATTCATCCATGGTTGGTTATTCTATGGCTCTGATGCATAGTTAACTAGCTAGTCATCTTCTCCATTGATTGTGGTTTTCTTCTGTTGTCCAATAATGGGCCACTTCAATTATGTTCTTCTTTGTCATTTTTGTTTGAAGATTCTGAAGAGATGGTTGTTGTCATGCGTCCTCCCAAAAGAGGGATTCCAGACTGTATTTTATTTCCCATAAGTAGTGTTCCTGAATTAGGTGGTGATTTTTCTAGGATAAGTTCCAAATATTAGATCCCGTGGGAGAATTATTCATTGTGATGATCTGTCTCATTTGTTGGTTCTAAGAATATTTAGTTTTCCGGAAGCCAACCCATTGTGTCTGAGGATTTATGTTCGAGCGCCAACAGATCTTGGCTCCAAGGGTTTTTCTAAGGATCTCTGGATCTCTCACACCAATACCACCTTTGGATTTTGGGAGATATATATTTTCCCAAGACACCAAGGCCCATTTATTTTTGTTTTTTTGGCTACCCCAGAGAAAGGAGCAGTGAAGGTTTTGAATGGATTTGAGTATGTATTTTGGGGCATCTATCACAGAGAATTGGTAGGTGGGAATGGATTGGAGGATCGCTTTGATGAGGATGAGTATGATTTCTAGGTTGAGGGAACTAAAGGACTTGTTGTCCAATTGTTTTCCATGTTTCTTAAGAGATCTTCCCAAACTTTCGTTCTTAGGGAATTCTTAGTCAGGGGAACTCCCAGATACTTGGATGGAAGATTGCATTGTTGGTATCCTAAAATTCTTGTTAGGTGACACTGAATAGGATGAGGACTGTTGAAGAACAAGAGTTGGGATTTTTATGTGTTTATAGACATGCATGAAGTGTCTGAGAAGTTTTGAAGAACTTTCTTGATTTTAAGGGATTCTTTAACTGTTTGAGTATCCATTAGCATGGTGTCATCCACAAATTGTTGGTTCATGGTATGTTTTTCTTCCCCATGAAGAGAGAGTCATTTCTATTTTTACTTGTTTTGCTTCTACATTGATGGCCCTGCCTAAGCCTTTCGCCATGAATATGAAGATGAATGGTGAGAGAGTGTCTCCTTAGCGAATTCCATAGGTGGGGGCAAAGTTTGGGGAAGGGGAGCCATTGACTAGGATGGAGAATAAGGTCGAGGAAATCATATATTTTATCCAATTGATCCATTTCATATCGAAGCCAAAGGCAGATACGATATCGAAAATGTAGTTCCAACTCAGTCTGTTAAAGGCTTTGGATAGATCTAATTTTATGAGCATACCTAGTTTCTTTGAGGAGTGGAGGGAATGGAGAACATCATGGGTTAATATAATTTTCTCCAATATTTTTCTTCCTTCAACATAGTTTGTTTTCTCATAAGAAATAAGGGAGGGGAGGAGGATTTTAAGTGTGTTGGAAATGATTTTGGAGATGATGTTGCAAATGGATATCAGGCAGAATTTTCTTGGAGTTTCCACTTTTTACTCTTTGGGGATGACATTGAGGAAGGTGGCATTGAGAGAAGGGAGGATTTTTTGAAATTTGTGGGAGTCTTCCACCACTTCCTAGAATTCGTTCTTTATTATCGGCTAGCATGATTAGTAGAAATCCATTGTGAAGCAATCTAGGTGTAGGGAATTTCCTTTTGGAATTTCCCAGACGGCTTGTTCCAGCTCTTCCATGGTAATTGGTGTCATCATGGATTTATTGGGCTATCCATTAAGAATTTTAGGAATGTGTTCAGCAATTTTGATGATTTTTGTATTTCTGTGTTGTTTTGGTTCCTATATCATGTAGTTGTAGTATTGAATTAATTATGATTGGATATTCTGATGGTTGCAGACTCTGTTCCTTTGATTATCCCTCAGGGATGTGATTATGTTCTGATGTCTTTGTTAAATCATTTAGTTGTGAAAGAACTTTGAGTTTTTTTCACCTTCTACTCTTGATATCTGGCGCTCGACAATTTCTTCTTTCTTATCTATGATTGAGATTTTGAGTCAGAATTATTGCTTCTTCATCTACTAGCTCTTGGGAGAAACCATATGTAATCATAAATTGTTGAATTTGTTTCATTCGTTCTTGAAGTTGAGTTTTGGCTTTGAAAATGTTGCCAAATTTTATTTTATTCCAAGACTTGATTTGTTGTTTTAGGTTCTTCAAACGTTGTTGGAATATGAACATAGAGGATCTTGAGTTGATTATCATCTCCTGCTAATAAGAGGGAAAGTTTGAGTGGAAAGAGGGATTGCTTATCCAAAAGGATTCAAATCGGAATGGGTAGTTTTTTAGACTGGCTTGGATGTCTATGTGGAGGTGGATATGCCAATTATTAGAGCCATGATAGGGAAGAATTGAGGCTTCACTTATAAAGTTTATGAGATGAGAAATAGGTCCAGACCAGAGGATATTTGGTGCAGGCTTGTACTATGATTGTTCCAATTGAATATTTCATTGGTGGTTTCCCAGTCCAATTGGATTAGGTCGCTAATGGTTTCTTTAAATCATGTAGAATCATGGTCGAGGCGATAGACTCCTCCACATTTTTCAGAGAGGCGGGTTATGATGTTGAAGTCTCCACCTAGAAGCGAGTGTAGGTATTAAATGAGAGTACATAGGTGGTGCAATAAGTGAAGGTAGTCTAATTTATCTTAGGCATCTTGAGGTCCATATACATTTGTTTTGTAACCAATTTGGTCAGTCCATCCTATGGGTTGGAATTTGGTAGAGATTAAGCATATGGTAGTAGGGAAGTGAGAGAGGGATATATCAGAAGGTTTCAAGAGGATGGATAATCCACCTTAGGAACCTTTTGTGTTAACCACTACAATGTGGCATCCTTTCCAGCATTTAGAGGCTATTTTTCCCAGGGTTGTGCAAATACATTTAGTTTCTTGGAGCATTATCATTGAGGGTTTTTCAGCAGAGATTTATCTGTTCAAACATATTTGTTTATTGGGGCCATTAAGACCTCGAACATTCTAGGAGATCATTATCATTGAGAAGGTTTGGAGTGGGTGTAAATTTTTTATGCCATACTCTTGATTCTTCCAAATTTTAGGAGAAGTTCCCCTAATTCTTGTAATCATTGCTTGTTAGAGCGTCTTTCTCGTTTCTTGTCATCTTTTGGAACCTTGAGTCGTTCTTTACTTGTAGAATTTTTTATTCCAAGAGAGGAAGAGGAGAAATGATTATGTTTTTGTGATGTTGTCCCTTTCTCTTTGTCTCTTGATTTTATCATTTCTTTCTCTTAGTATTAAGTGTTCTTATTTGCTTTCGCATGCCACTTATACAAGGGTGATTTTAAGAACCCCCCTAAATTTATATGTATAATAAATGGGTGAATCCCCATGATACATAGGAAAATTCAAAGGCTATTTTATCAATAATATAATATGTATATATAAAGTTTTGTCTAATCATTTACTATTTTATAAAATCTTGTAAAATCTTAGCGAATCTTACATTGAATTATAAAATCTTGTAAAATCATGAATTTTTTGTTGAATTATAAAACCTTGTAAAGTCTTGGTGATTTTTTTGATAAAGTATAAAACCATATATAATAATAGGAGACTGTATTAATTAAATTGTAATATAATCACTTTACATATTTGGAAAGAGAAACATAACTTTTCCATCCTCTAGACAACGTTTCAAGCATTAGGGGTTGTGTTTGTCAAGGTTCTCATTGTACACTTGCATATCCCTCTATAAGTTTCGATGATATTTCACCACAATGTTCATATGTGTTTATCCTGACCACCACTTCTATAGAGCTCAAGAGATATTAATATTTTCTCTACCACTTCTATTATGGATTTTTTATTACCGATTCATCAATTACGAAAGGACCCTTTAAAAAAGTTCATCATAGGATGTTTCTAAATAGGAGTGTGCATAATTCTATCAATTAATAACTCCAAAATTATAAGGATACTGATAGGTCACATTCCATGCATGACTTCTTCTCAAATAATCCATTTGTACCCAAAAAAAAACCCTTTTCCAAGGAATAGAGGTCACTTTTACCCCGTATATTTTTGTTAGCTTATAAAAAATTTAAGGGACACATAACTTTGTAATAAATGTTGGGCATAGATTAGGCTTTAGAAATAGAGGGAACAAAAACACCCATTGAGCATAAGTGTTAACTATTGGATACAAATGAGACCATAAAATCATCTAGTGGGTATAAACTTAGACCTTAAAATTAGCATTGATTGGATCCAACATTTATTGGATTAGACCATAAGCACCCTCCTCAAACATCTTCAATTGAGACATTCTTCCAAGATCTCTAGCTCTTAACTATAACTCTTTCTTCTTTGTATCTCCTTATTGGATGATATACTTTAGTTACTTCCTAGGTCTTATATCTCATAGATTAGATCTACTTTTATAGGTATTGCATTTTCACTTCGACTTGTGGATTGATTATGATGTACCTAATAGTCTGTTTGACATATTCATGGTCGTTTGTTGGAGAATAATAAAATTATCATATCTTATTTTATCTTATCCATCTCCCACATGCTTCAATGATTTTGGCCTCACACCTTCAAGTAACTTGTGCACATCACTGATCCAAAATTTCATATAAAAGTTTCCTACACTCAAGGTGTGCATGGAAAAATGTATGGGAAGGATTTTCCTACACATTAGGTGTAGGTAAGTACCTAAACTTGGATTTTTGCACAGACTGACCAAAATGTATATCTAGTGATGCCAAGTCTAATTTCACAAGGAAAAGTCTTAAAATCCTTGTCCATGTGTGTGATTGTACTCCAAATGGGAAAAATATAGATGTAAGTGATGATAAAAGTTATCACGTGATACTGCATGATGTGACCTTATGTGTCCCATCAATATCTTGAAAAAATGGCTTCCCATACTCACACACACTGACCCTAGCAAAAATTGGATATTATTTATTACTACAACTAAATTTCAGTTGTGGCATTGTCCAAATTCATTCGAGATGAATAAATTGAACAATATTACGCATTATTAAGGAATCTAACAATAATGAACAGATTGAGCCTCGATCACTATTCTGGTCACACAGGTGATTTCCTTAAAAATTAAGTTGATTACCAGACATAAAAGGGAACAAAGAACAACTTTTCAGTTATGAAAAAGAATAGGAATATTAATCAAGAACTAAATAACATGATCACATGCACCGCACATCTTGCATATAAATTTTTCTAGGACTTCATCCATTTGAGCTACAAAAGTTCGTATTGTGTTTCCTTTCCAACAGACTCTAGAGTATCTTTCAACATCCAAGCAATAAGAGAGATATATTGTCCTTACTAGTAGTAAAGATCTAATGAGTGTATCAAAGGGATGTTGGTGGGATATATGTTGAAGAGTGAAACACAACTATGGTTGGTGAGTTTGAGACGTTGTTGAAGAATCATACTTCATGATTGACCACATTATGTAAAAGAAGAAATCTTATGGGATGATAGTGTGAGTGGGAAAGGTATAACACATGTGGATCTATTGAAATATGCAACGCTAGATTGGTCACCAAGGGTTATCCTGAAGAGGGCATGACTTCAAGTAAAATTTTCATCAATGGTGCAAGAGAACAAATTGAAGCATGAAATGTAATTAATGGGGGCTAGAGATATATAAAGAGAGAAATGAGGGGGTATTATAGGAGAGAGGGGTAGGGGGATATAATGAGAGTGATACTAACAACAACGAGAGAGAAAAGGAGGTGGTAGATGTAGGAGAGAAAGAGATGAGAGATAATGGGAGGGAGGAGGAGAGATAGAGAGAGGAAGGGGGTAGAGAGAGAATGTGTGAGTGTGAGAAGGGGAAAGAGAAACAAAGAGAGGGGGGTTGGAAAAGGATTGTTTGAATGTGTGAGAGGTAGGTAGAGGGAGACAAAGAGAGAGGGTAGAGAGACAGTGAGA
>ML786020.1:31634-52382 GCA_009831015.1 Picea engelmannii | reverse complement strand
TCAAGTTTCAATTGTTTGTGTGGTGGTTGATCTATTAATAATTAAACGGTATCACGGTATTGTTGGATCAACAACATTTGGGATGTCGTTGTTGTCATCCCTTCAACGAGTGAGGGGCCTCTGCAAGCCAAGAAATAGCATTACCTTATCTCGCATCTCTAATTCTCTCGATGATTATTTTTAACACCTCCCTCCAAATTTTATATATATTGAATTTAGGTTTTTTAATTTTGTATTGAATTTAACGTTTTAGATTTTTTTTAAAATTTCATTAAGGGTTTATGTAAATGTGGAAGATCTTATCTCTCTCTATATATAATGGAGCTCTTACCCCCTGTACACACACATATAATGGATAGTCCATATAAATGGATTTCTTGAATTAAAAGTTTTGAATTTTCTGAAGAATTGCATCAAAGGAGGTTTATGTTATCATAAAAAAGTTTAGAAGTAGATTCTAAGAAATTTAGGAAATTATTAGAATTCAATATCTTATTTAGATATTTGATGTAAATGGGTGCTTATTAAAAATGTATATCTGATTTCATTACATAGGAAGAGGACTCGAGTGTGCCAAAAAAACATTCATGTTTCCAGTGTATGTAGTCATTTTCTGTCTTTGGATATGAGTTCTCCTCCCTCCCCTCCAGTCCAGCTTCACCTCATACATGTACGTATAGTACATTATTAATTTATTCTTGAATGATACAATGAAGACAATTTTTCAAAGTCAAATCCAATATATTTTTGTTTGGGATTGTGTAATACGAGTACCTCGTCTCCACGGTCTCGAAATGTTCTTCATCCACAGAGTAATAGTGCCACGGGTTCCATTGGTTTACAAAAATTTGACAAAGAAGAACCTAACATTATGATTGTTTATGAATGTTTATATATTTGTTTTGAATGTCTTAGTACTACTGCAATCACATTATAAAAGTGAAATGATTCTTAACGGTGGTTATTCTCCTTTTTCATGGTTCGCAAAAATTGTCACAATTTTTTTATGTTTTTTTTTCAATTTTCAACAACCTCATAATCTTTCTTAACTTTTTAATTTATCAAAATTATGGTGATTTAAAAAACAAAATCTTAAATATAAATTTAGTATTAACAATTTTAACTATCATCATCATTAGTATTTTTTTTTCATTTTTATTTACTAATTATTTTTTATATAAATTAAAAAATATATATTTATAGCATAAAAAAAATGTTGTAAATTCTTTAAAAAAATCCAACATAATTTTAAATCTGTTATTAACTTACTTTCACAGTGCATTTTTAATAACCTTCTCATAAAAACAAATGACCATATTTAATGATATAATATTCATGGAAAATGTATCTTTTCTTCACTCGAATGATAAAATTTTGTCCTAAGAAAAAAAAAATCCTTATAAAATCCTTATAATGAAAGTTTGTTTATACATGTTGTTATTCAAATGGATTAATTATAACTGGTTGTCTGACATTGAACCAAAATTGATTCTGTCACCTATCTAAAGGACTTACATTGATAAAAAAAAAATGATTTTTATGTATTGCCACCAAAGCTACCAAAAAAAACCATACAAGAGATAACTAAAGCACCTATCTAAAGGACTTACATTGATAAAAAAAAAATTCATTTTTATGTATTGCCACCAAAGCTACCAAAAAAAACCATACAAGAGATAACTAAAGAGCTCCTTGTAATAGAGGCTTATTATAATGACACATAGACATTGTTCAAGACAAAAAGGACTAGGAATAACTTAATCATTTGTTGATCAATTAAGAGCTTACATTCTTAACTTACTTCCTCATAAACAGTTAGATCTCATGTTAATAATGAAACTCCCTAACTTCAACTTCATGACCATTAAAGAATTCATAAAAACTGAAAGAACCTTCAGACGACCATAACACTTCCTTCGAGAGTTCATCCTCTTTTATGTTCAACTCCTAGTACACATGTCTTAAGGATTCCCACTGGAATTCTTGGAGTGTGTTCTATATTTCTTGGAGTGTGTTCTATATTTCCTGAGGGGGCCAAGTCAAACCACTTCTACCACATTATTTTTATTAACCCAATCGATCACCATTTTCAACTCCCCATTACCTGCAACTTGTTTATTCCTTACTTATTTGCAAAGAAAACCAGGGTCCATAGTGCTGAAAACTATGCTTTTATATTTGAATCGCTTCTAGGCACATGCCAAACGTGGAAATAATGAGAGGGGCTCTTGTACAATACAACACCAGTTCTACAAATGGGTGATTCTCCTTGACTAGCACCACCGAAGAATCCCCATGGGATTTGAAGTCAAGCTCCGACATGATAGAAATTGTGGACTTATTTGTATTTGGATCCATCTTATATACTCTTTAGTGAGCTTTTCTATCAGCCCGTCCATCGCTTCTGTTGGAATGTCTTTATCCTAGAAAATGTTGGAGTTTTGTGCCCACTAAATACCATAAACCTTGAAGCAAGGAAAAGATCTGTAGCATTTAACTCAAGCATCATGTAACCAATCATGCACACAATATTCTAGGATTGGATTGGTCCGATCTGTTTTTTGTTTTACACTTTGTGCCAGTGGAATCCAAACCTGAGATACATAGGGACAAGGCACAAATAAATGTGAGACAAATTCAACATTATTTTTACACAGAGCACACCTGTTAGGGCCGACCCATCCTCTCTTGATATCGCTGTCACAGGTGAGAAATTTATTACTCAACACAAGCCACAAAACAATCTTGAATTTAAATGACCCAAGCAGTTTCCATATGATATCCCACTACCAAAACTTTTCCTCCCAAAAATTAGACTTTTCCTGAGCTTTATATCCTAACATGGTTTAAAATATCTAGTGATAGGATTCTTTGACTAGCACAGAGTATTTTCGACCTCCTCTCATAATTTGATAAAATTGAAGCATAATTTACCTATTTATCTATGCCATTCATCCGCCTCATTTCCTCTCAAAGCTAAATCTATTGTTATTTTCCATCCTATCTTTTCAAAGCTAAATCTATTGTTATTTTCCATCCTATCTTTTCCCCCACACTTGGTTTTGGGATTTAGCATCAACCAAAAAATATACTCGTGACTTTTTCAATATTTCATCTCATAATATAGATAAATGAAGGACCATGGATTCTTTGGATAGCATATTAGATAGAATTACATTTAGAGTAGCTAACAATTCATAGACTCAAGGACAAGGAGGCTTTAGATGAGGTGTTTTAGGATACCAAGGTGGTAGGATGTGTGGAAGAAGTGGATTTGTTTGAGTTACAATTGTGACGAGGTATGACACCTTTATCATGATTGTCCTCTAACTAGGAGACCCTAGTGTTTATATTGCATGATTAGTACCCATGGTTTTGAAGAGTGTCCTGACTTTAATGCAAAATGGGAATACCAAAAAAGATGAAGAGCAATGGATTTGATCAACTTGAAACCCTTAACTAGTATGGATTATGCTAGCTAGACTATTAATGTTGTCAATGTTGTCACTAGAGGAAAATATCGAATTGGTGTTGATATGTATCAGTCGGTACATCCTGAGATCCAAAAAGTAGGCCCTAATGCACCTAAGTTTGATCTATGTAAACGAAAGATTTTTTTAAGGATGTGGTCGACATTTTTTGCAATATATACGTGCCAGTGAATCCAACAATTGTGGAAAGACAGAAAGAACAAGGTTCCAGATCAATTCACTTTCCTCCAAGTTTTGGAACACAACTAGATGAAAGATCTAAAGGTAAATATAATATGGATATTAATATAATTTGGTTTCATCTCTTTTCTAATATTCTATATGATAAGTAGTTAATTAAGAAGTTGTGTAACACCTCGAAGAGGATTAGTGAAATTAGGGAGGAGGGAGAATATTAAATTGTTGTTGATCTCCTAAAAAGGAATTCTCACATATTTAAAAGAAAAAAGAAGAGAACTAGGAAAAATTTCAAATTGTATGACTAAATAGATGGATTAGGGATGTGATAATATTAGATCTAAGGTATAATATCAAAATTCTTCCTAAAAGGTTGTGGTGGGATATGGGGACACCTAGATTAGTTTACTCACCTATGGAGTTGCAGATGGTGAATCAATATAGAATATTCATTGTTGGTTGACTAGAGAATGCAGAGTTAGATATGGATAGTGTAAAATATGATCTGAAATTCAGATCTGAAAAAACCATAGAAAACTAAATGTGCAATGAAGAACATAAACTAGATAGTATGGAGCACAAAAAATAGAATATAAATGAAAATGGAGAAGAAGAATTAGAAGAGAAAATAACCATCATGTTTATTCAGTGAGAGAGGAGCGCCTTCCATAAGCAAGGTGTATTTTCCCTTCTCGTTATTAGTTGATTACAATAGAAGTTGTAGAAACTAACTAAATGCTTACAACAATAATTTCTAAAAGTGCATGAAATGCTTGTAGCGGAATGTGATAAAGCGAAGTACTATCTACAATAGAAAAAGCTAAAACTAACTGCAACACTAACTACAATACTAATTAAGGAGTGCCCACTCATCATGAGTGGCAAAGGAAGTGGGGTGCACTTCCTCGTGGCCCAATTCCTTCTTGTTTATATCTAGAAGTGTTCCTGCTTCTGCCAACAAATGAGGGAAATTGTGTTGCAAATGATGTTAACGTTTGAATTGGTACTTGTCCAACAACATCTATATACGATCTCCCAACTAAAAGAAAAATGGTGTTTTCTTCTTATCATGCCTTTGTTTCACACGGTCTAGGGTTGTTCATAAGGAAACTACTTCTTGAGTATAGCATTGAGTCAACATATGGATCAAACATTCAAGTGACTTATGTTCATGCTGTTGATTTGTTGATCCAGAAGTAACAAGGATCTCTAAATGGAATTTCATCGAATGACCTCCTTGTTTAAATATCGCCCTAATAGAGAAATGAAATGCACTCTTCTTAATCTCAAAGGGTTGATTCCTATATGGAAAATAGAGAACCCATGCAGACCATAATACGAACGGAAGTTGAGCAAAGTGGTTCCCAACCTTTCAAAAAAAAAAATTGAGGTAATGGGAATTGGAGTGCATTGGCCATTGTACCAAAACATTTACCTAAGATGGATCTGATCGACCCCATGTTGTGTCTAATATGAGTACCAAATGCAAAAATGATGAGTGTCCAACATAGGATTTATTTCCCTAAGGTATATATGCCTGCAGTAGCTTGAGGATGTTGTAGATGTGATGAATATGTTCTACCCAATAATTATTGAAGACCAAAATATTGTCAATATAAATGCTCACGCATTTACCCAAATGAATTGTTGCATTCATGCAAACTTGATGGTATCGAACTTTCAAATCCATCTGTGTGAAGGAATAATCCCCTTGTTAGTGGTCCAACAATTCCTCAATCTGGAGTAAGGTGTAACAGGTTTTAACATTGACTTTATTAAGGACACGATAGGGGGTCACTAAGCACCCTTCCTAATCATATTTGTTTGGGATATAAAAGGAAGGCGATGCACATGGAGATGATGAAGGGGAAATATGGCCTAAGTTGAAAAGTAGACCAATTGGGTATTCCATCTCTGTGGCCTCCCTGGGAGTGATGTGATAGGATAGGGCCTCGAGAATAGAAACACTAGGAATTATATCAAGTGTGAGGTCAATAGAGTGAGATGGGGGAATTTTTTTGGGTTGTGTGAAGACATCTGCAAATTCTTGGAATGATGGATCCATGGTAGGAGGTGCAAGTTTATTCTGGTTGTCTAGGTTAATGGGGAGAACTAAGAACAAAGAGATGCATTGGTTTAGACTTAGTTGATTAATGGTCATGTGGTTAGTAATAGGCTGGGTGGATTTAGGAGTAGAGGAAGTAAGTAAATATGTCTGTCCCTCATGTTGCAAGTGGTATTGATGAGATTTAGCATGATAGATAGTGTCTTGGGCATGTCGGTAGAGAATGCCAAGTAAAAAATCACCACAATCATGAGGATAGACATCACACACCACAGTATCCTAGAAAGGTCCAATCACAAAGGTAACCGCACAAAACTGGGAGACAATGAGATGAGGGCCTTCGATTTGTACCCAACCGAGTTGGTATGGGGTTGGGTGCGGATTGGTGGGGAGCTTCAGGTGTGTGACCAAGTGCTAGGAAATGAGGTTCTTTTGGCTTTCATTGTCCAATATGAGAGTATCAAACTCATGCTTAATATGACAATTATGTCTGAACAAGGGTATAGTAGAGATGTCGAGTTCATTAGTGGTCATCATGATCAAAGAAGGGTCCACTTCGATAGGATTTGTGAGAGAGACTACTACAGGATGGTCAGAGGAATTTGGTTGAGCCACCTATGCAAATAGAGTCTCGTTGGTGTGAATTTCTTAAGTTCTCGATAGTCTGTAGCTTCATGCAAGTTGGTCTTATGGAAGGTACACCATGGTGCATTTCTAGCTGTGGATGGGGAAGCAATAGAAATCATGGAATTCTCAGTATGTGAAGGACTAGCACCAAAAGGACCATATAGGGTTGTGGGAGAGTGGGTTTGAGGAGCCACTTTATGATCCATGGCCAAGGCCTAAATAAATCCCTTGTCGAAGCAAGGATACTCAAACAAATCGAATTCATGATGAAAATTTGTTGATAAACCAGAATTAAATTTGTCAATCAATACCTCTTCCAAATCTAAAATGTGTAGTTGGATGCGCAACCTACAAAATAAATCTATGTAGCTGTGTATGGGAGATCTTTTGAAGCTGCAACCATTTGGAAAGGAGGTTCTGCCAATATCCCAGGGGATAGAAGTGGTCTTTGAGTAACTTGAAAAATCCCATCCATGTTGTAATGTGTGGTGTTTGTGTCTCGACCAGGTCGCCTATGTCCAGGACCCAGGAAGAATTCTCTAGTTGAGTGTCCCACCATGTCTGCACAATTCCCTCAAGTTGCATACCAACAATATAAATCTTCATGTCTTATATAATCTAGGACATGTATGGAAGTATGTGAAAAGATTACAAAGCCAAGAGTCGACATTCTCACCATTCATTTAGCCCACAAACTTCATTAATTGGAAGTGGGCATCGAGTTGCATGGGTGTTGTAGCTCTGCATTTTTGCAGACAAAGTAGCTCGTGGAGATATATCGTTAAATCCCGAATCTGAACTGTGGAAGTGGATGCAGAATCCTCTATAGACAACTCTCTTCATCGCGACATAATTTTCATGCACCACAGATGCCAATTTGTCAATGAATGTTGTGCTGAGAATCACTAAACACCTGAGGTCCCTGAGAAGCACCTGTTACTCTGAAGAGGGCATGTGGAGAATGGTGAAGAATGAATGTGTTGGAAGCCCTTAGGAGGGTGCACTGGAAGTCCTGAGAAGGACATCTCATTCTGAGAAAACAAATTTCTTGGATGGCCTCTCTTCTTAATTTCATTGTTGAGAAAAATATGAATTGGATCCATGCTATGATACCAATCGATCTGCAAATCAGATCTAAAAAACACATAGAAAACTAAATGCAAAATGAATAACAAAAATTAGATACGCGGAGCAAAGAAAATAGAATATACATGAAAATGGAGAAGAAGAATTAGAAGAGAATAACTATAATGTTTATTAAGTGAGAGATGAGTGCCTTCTATAAAGGTGGATTTTTCCTTCTTGTTATTAGTTGATTACAATATAAGTTGTAAAAACTAACTAAATTCTTTCAAAAATAATTGCTAAAAGTGCACTGAATGCTTACAACAGAAAGTGTTAAACAGAACTACTATCTACAATAGAAAAATCTAAAACTAACTACGACACCAACTACAATACTAATTAAGGACTGCCCCCTCATCATGAGTGGCCAAGAAAGTCAAACACACTTCTTGGTGGCCCTTAAATACCATTTTTTATTTTGAGCGTTAATTGAGATTATAGAAATGAATGACACTTATCCATTTCTATTAAGAATTGGTTGGCATCTTGACAATTGTGTCGTCGTTTATTTGAAAAAAGAAACAATGGCATTTGAGGTTAATGGTACTAGGATTATTCATCCTTTGGGCCCTTATAAAGGACCAAGGTTTATTGAAACTATAAATTATTTCATGGAAGAATATGTATTAGACAAGATTTATCATATGAATTATGGTAAGAGAACATACTACATTAATCCTAAAGCAAATGGCTAAGTGAGTTGGAGGCATATCCATTCTTTTGAGAGTGACTCTGGTGCAGACCCCCCCCTTTCTCTCCTTAGGGTTTCTCTACCTCCTGGTCAAGGATCTTCAACCACTGAGCTAGATTGGCTCCTTGGGTCTCCAATCGACCCTGAACAAATGACACACAAGTCCCTTTGATGTTACTTGCATAGACATTCTCGGCGCCTAGTCAAAACCAAATTTCTAATGCTATCTCTTATGCTAGGATCTTCTCCAATATGACCATGGCCTGTGGCTGCAGGCTATCTCCCTTCACAAGTTTGCGCTTCAGGGATTTTACAAACAAGTTACTCTCTTTTTCTCAATCTCCGAATCAGCAAAAATTCTCGGACTAGATCTACGGTCCACTCTCCTTTCAACAGCTAACGGTTGTGATATACTTCGAATCTTCAACATTTGGGAGTTTCAAACGCTCCAAATTATTTTCTCCCCAAAGTACTTTCAATGTGAAGTTGTGGATCAAGTGCCACACGTCCCTTTCCAACAAATGGTTCCGATGGACTTCGCTACTTCGTGCTTTGGGCGTCTTGGCTTCACCTTACCTGTTTTCCTCTGAAGTACCTTTCTCCCGAACTACATGGATCTCTGCCATGTTTTCTTCTAGATCTAACATTCCATATCTACTTCTCTCTTCACGACTTCGGAGAATTTTTCCATTTGCACTTCACAAATTATCCGAAGCTCTTCGCTCCCGAACTCGTTTATCTGCTGACACGTTTCTACCTTCGAATCAATGGCTAGGATCTCTTCGTGACTTCGGATTTCAGTGATTTTCACTCCTTCACACTCCAATTCCTCCAATTCGCAAAGTTTTGAAGGAAACCACGACTAAACACCGTGCAACTCTCCCATATCTGACGGTCTGGCATGATCATGCTTCCTCCGAATGGATCTCGCACATTAACCTGGGGAATCTTAAAATACTCCTCTCTATTGAATACTTCTCGTTGCTATCTCTTCTAATCTTGTTCCTCCTTGAAACTGTGAACTTCTCAAAACACCTTTTAGACACTTAATCGAATATTGAATCTGTACACACCTTGCAACACATCTTCACACATGACTCAACTTCTTTGAGCAACTATATAAACGTTGCAACAGTTTTTTACACTCTTCTGCAAGTGAACTTAGAGTTATTCCTCCTGATCTTATGAGTCAAAAGATTTTTTCAATGCACTACTTGTGGAAAATATGCACTTCTTACAAATAAAAGTCCAAGTTATTTCTCATCAGCTTCTGAGTCGAAGCAGATCCTGTCAACGCACTCCTTGCAGACCATATGCACTCCTTGCATAAGATCATGAAGAGAAACAAGTGAAAAATATCTAAACTCTCACAGATTCATACTTTCAACCATGAAAATGCATTCATAAACATAAGAATGAGTAAATAACAGAGAATTTCACTTAAACATAAAACCTACCTTTCAGTGATTCAGATAAACACAACAATAGCAACACTAGACATTTGGTATCAAATCTTCTATGTTATATCCATTCAAATGAAAGTATACATGGGCTCATACACTCTCATAAGCTCCTATAACAATTTCAACTACATCAACAATTATCCTTCAGCAACAACTATCAACAACCTTTTATGGGCAACAATACAATTATTTATACCAAATATCTCCTTGAGATTTTCCCTCTGAATACCTTAGAGCTATCCTATCAAATTAAAATCTTACAACTAATAAGGCTTATTACAATAAATGTTCGAGACAGACATATAAGAGAAAATGCATCGAATCTATCTTTCAATCAACTACATTAAAGAAAATGCATTCCCCATCAATCTCATGCGATGGCTCCGCTCCTAAACATTAAAGATGTTCATTGATTACAATATTTTCAAAATATTTCATGACATGTTGTTTTTGAAATTCAAAATCATTTTCCAAAATGCGCACTGGGATGTTGAGTTGTCCTCCACTCGTGCTTTATTGTCAATGCTCCTACATAATACTCCTCTGGGAAAAAATTCATGGACTCCTGTCCATGAGCTCCTGCACTAACTTTCCATGCTTCTAGATATTTTCTTGATTTACCCAAATTTCATCTTCTATTGGGTATCCTTTCCACTTTACCAAATACTCAAAATATGTCTTCCTCCTGCTCTTATTACTAGTCCTCTGATCTATGATATTTTCCATCTGTGGATTTTCTGCTACAGGCATATGCTTCTCCCATTGGATTTCTTTTTGATCTCCTGATCCTCTAATGTCATCTTGCCTGTAAGGATACAAGTTTGAAATTTTGAATATGGGTGATATACCCACATCTTATGGCAGCTCTAACTCATAATCATTTTCATCGAACTTCCTTAGGATCTTGCATGGTCCAATCTTCTTCATATTCATCTTGTTATATGTTCCCCTTGGGAACCTTTCCTTTCTGAGATGTGCCAGAACTTGATTAACAACTTCAAACTGAAGTTCTCTCCTATGTTGATCAACTCTACTCTTGTATTCTTTATTGTTGCTTTGCAAATGTTCCTTGATTTGATTGTGAAGCCTCTGCATTTCTGCATCAAAGTCTTCTACTCCAACGCTTTTGAATTCATTCTGCTCCAGATCTCTCAATTTTGATACTCCCCTTGGCTTCATTCCATACACTATATGGAATGGACTCTTTCCTGTACTTTTGTTCACTGAGTCATTGTATGCAAACTCTGCTTGTGAAAGAATTTGATCCCATTGACTATGATGTTCAGTGACCAAACTCCTCAACAAATTCCCTATGCTTTGATTTACCACCTCATTCCGTCCATACGTTTGAGGGTGATATGCAGAACTAAAAGACAGTTATGTTCTTAGTTTCTTCCACAATGTTCTCCAGAAATGACCAACAAATTTGGTGTCTCTGTCTGAAACAATACTCCTTGGAAACCCATGATGTCTCACAACTTCCTTGAAAAACAAATTTGCAATGGGTGTTGCATCACTAGTTTTCTGGCATGGGATAAAGTGTGTCATCTTTGAGAATCTATCAACTGCCACAAAAATGGAATTGATTATGTTTTGTGTCCTTGGCAAAACCAACACAAAATCCATGCTTATTGCATCCCAAGGCCTGTCTGGAATAGGCAATGGCTGATACAACCTCGTGTTCTGTCTTTCTCCTTTTACATGTTGGAAAATATTACATTTTTCCACAAAATTCTTCATGTCCTCCCTCACACCTAGAAAATAGTATGAACCATTCAACTGTGCAAATGTTTTGTCAAGGCCGAAATATCTGACTAGACCTCCACTATGTTTTTGTTTCAGCAGATTATCTCTCATTGAGCATTTTGGTATGCACAATTGGCTACCTTTAAACATCAATCCATATTGAATCAAATACTTTTTCCACTAGATTTTGTCTCTAAGAAAAGGATTTTCACATGCTTCATATGCCTCCTTAAAATATAGATCATCACAATACATCTCCTTAAGTTGTTCAAACCCTAAGGTTTTTACTTGAAATTCCCGTAGAATTAGACATCTCCTACTCAATGCATCAACAACTTTGTGAGAATTTCTAGAAATATGTTTAATGACAAAAGTGAAATTTTTCATAAACTCTATCCACTTATCATGTCTTTGATTTATCTTCACATGTCTGGTTATGAATTGTAAAGCCTTATTATTGCTATACAAAACAAACTATTTTGGTACAATATAGTTCCTCCATTTATTTAGGGCTTGAATTACTACATAAAATTCTTTATCATATGTGGAGTACTTTTTCTTAGTATCATTCAACTTCTCACTGAAATATGAAATAGGTCTATTGTCCTGGCTCAAGACTGCTCCAATTGCAACTCCGCTAGCATCACATCTTACTTGAAATGTCTTCCTGAAATCTGGCAATACCAGAATCGGTTGTTCTATTATCTTCTCCTTCAATATCCTGAAACCTTTCTTAGCCTCTTCTATCCATTTGAAATACGTGTGTCTCTTCACCATATCTAACATTGGTGTACAAATTCCACTGAAATTCCTATTGAACTTCTTATAGAAACATTCTAATCCATGGAAGCTTCTTACCTTGAATATGCTCCTTGGCGATGGTCATTCTATGATTTCTTTCACTTTCTCTCGATCCATAGTCAATTCATTTGAAGAGATTAAAAAACCCAAGTAAATGGGTTATGTCTTTATAAAAGAGGATTTCTTCAAATTGATCAGCAGGTTCTCTTTCTGCAATCTCCTCATTACCAATGTTAAGTGCCTCAAATGCTCTTCTTTATTTTTACTAAAGACCAGTATATCATCCATATATACAATCACAAATTTAAAAATGAAATCTTTTAATACCTCATTCATTAACCTAATAAAAGTACTTGGGGAATTTGTTAAGCCAAATGGCATAACAATCCACTCATACAACCCCTCATTTGTTTTGAAGCCTGCATTCCACTCATCACCTTCTCTCATCATTATGTAGTGATATCCACTTTTCAAATCTATCTTTGGAAAATAGTTTTCTCCATTTAAACAATCCATTAACTCATCCATCCTTGACAAAGGAAGTCTGTACCTGATGGTGATTTTGTTTATGGCCCTTTAGTCTATACACATTCTCCATCCTCCATCTTTTTTTAGACTCAACACGGTTGGTACTGCGCATGGACTCAAGCTTTCTTTGAGCAATCCCTTGTCCATCAAACCCTGGACTTGTATTTTTACCTCCTCATTCTCTTAAGGTGTCAATCTATATGCTACTTTGTTCAACAAAATTTCTCCTGGTATTAATTTAATATGATGGTTGATACTCCTGATAGGTGGAAATGAGTTAGGTAACTCATCCACTACTATGTCAGCAAAATTTTCCAACAAATCCTGAACTTCTTCAGGAAGATCCTCCATAGAAGTATTTGTAAGGATGACCCTTGGTTTCCTCACCATAGAAAACTTCATCTCCTATTCTTTCTTGACTTCACTCAGGAGTCCTTCCCACTCATGAGAAGTATACTTGTGTTGGCTTCTTCCTTTACTTTCTTCTCCTCTATTGGTAGTAGCATGTGTGTCCTACCATTCTTCTCCAAGGTATAAATATTTATTCTTCCATCATGAATGACATTCCTATCAAACTGCCATGGTATCCCCAACAAAACATGACAAACATCCATGGGAATCACATCACAAAAAATTTCATCTTTATATTCCCCTATATTAAATTGAACTAGGCATTGTTTAGATACCATTACCTGGTGACCTTTTTGCAACCATGACACTTTATACGAACTTGGATGTGTAGTTGTTTCCAACTCCAGTTTCTCCACCATCTATGAGGATACTAAGTTATCAGTGCTCCCACTGTCAATTATCACTTTGCATACTCTGCCTTTAGTCTTGCAAGCTATTCTAAACAAATTGTTCCTCTGCACTGGTTTTTCAACCTCTTGCTCTGGTTTCAAGAAAACCTTTCTCATCATAAGAGATTTTCCATCTTATCCACCTTATGCTTCAACATTTCTCTTCTACGCTTCCAAAATGTGAGCTTCACCTCCTTCTTTCTTTCTCTCAGGGCATTCCCAAGACATGTGTCATGTCTTTCCATAGGCATAAAACTTCACCTCTCCTATCCTGCCTCTTCCTCTTCCTCGAGGAAAAGATTTTCTTCCACCACTTTATCTCCCTCGGGAAATTCCTCCTCTTTCTGAGTGACTATGTGGTTTTTCAGTCTCACCCTTGGGTTTTTGTGCCTAGTCATGGACAATTCCCTTACCTCTGTGCGAACTTCCGCCTCTGCTTCGTTGACTCTGCTTCCTGGAAAACATTTCTTTTACTTTTAGAGAAATATGATAAGTGTCCTCCACTATCCTTTCTGTTATCATGTTGATTTCATCCTCAATTTCATATCACATGCCATTGATATACCTGGAAAACTTTTCCTCATCTCTCTCTCTCTGTCCAACCCTGATTTTCATCTCGTAAAAATCCTTTGTATACTCCTTCACTGTCATTCCCTTCTGTCTCAGGTTCTGCAACTTCCTAAATAGATTTATCTTATAGTCCCGTGATATGAACTTAGCCTTCATCCTGGCTACCATTATGTCCCAATTCTTGATCTTTTGTTTACCTTTGCTTCTTCTGTCAACTTGCAATTTATCCCACCACAATGTTGCATGTCCTTTCAACCTTGTAATAGCATGCTTTACCTTTTTCTCCTCATCGACATCTTCATAGTCGAAGTACTTATCCATGGATATTATCCAATCCAGCAGATCTTCAACTTCTAAGTTTCCTTCATACATTAGGATGTCTATCTTTGCTCTAGATCCGAATTTCACAACAACTTTCAACAAGCAATATTCTGCAGCATCCTCTGCTACAACTTCTTCAATCTCTCTTTCTTCACTATTTTCATCACTGATGAATCCATCATCAAGTTCTCTCCTTTGCGTTGTCTCCATCACATCCAACCTTGTGCTAAGTTATCTCATATTCCTTTCCCCCGCTTGGTTTTCTACAAGAGGCTCCTCATGTCTTCTCGATGACATTGTGTTGAACTTTCCTTCATACACAGAGCTTAAACATTTTTGCTTTCTGAAACCACTTACCTCCTTCACTTACTACTTACAGAACCTAAAATCTGAGTAGGCTCTGATACGAATTGATGCAAACTCCCGCCTTCTCTCCTCGGGGTTGCTCGACCTCCCAGTCAAGGATATTCAACCATTGAGACATATCGGCTCCTTGGGTCTCCAATAGACCCTTAAAAAATGACACATAGGTCCCTTTGATGTTACCTGCACGTTCAAGTTACCCGCAAAGACGTTCTCATCACCTCCGGCAACACCAAATTTTGAATGCTAGCTCCTATGCTAGGATCTTCTCCAATATGACCACGGGTTGTGACCGCATGTCAGCTCCCTTCGCGACTTTGCGCTTCAGTTCTTTTTCAAACAACTTACTCTTTTTTTCCCTATCTCTGAATCGACGAAAATTCCCAGATCAGATCTACGGTCCATGCTCCTTCCAACAACCAATGGCTATGATCTACTTCGGAGCTTCGACGTTCGAGAAATGTAAACACTCCAAAGTCTTTTCTCCATAAAGTAATTTCCATGCGAAGTTGTGGATCAAGCGCCACACATCCCTTTCCAATGGACGGTTTCGGTGGACTTATCTACTTCGCGCTTCAGGCATTTTCGCTTCACCTTACCCATTTTCCTCTGAAGTACCTTTCTCTCAAACTACACGGATCTCTGCCACGTGTTCTTCTGGATCTAACAGTCCAGATCTACTTCGCTCTTCGTGACTTCGATGAATTTTTCCCTTTGCACTTCACAAATTCTCCAAATCTCTTCCCTCCAAAACGCGTTTATCTACCGCCACGTGTCTACCTTCGAATCAATGGCTAGGATCTCTTCCTGACTTTGTACTTCAATGATTTTCCATCCTTCACACTCCAATTCCTCCAATTCACGAAGTTCTAAAGGAAGACATGACTAAACACCGTGCAACTCTCCCAGATATGACGGTCTAGAATGATCTCGCTTCCTCCGAATGGATCCTGCATGTTAACTTGGGGAATCTTAAAATAATCCCCTCTATTGAATACTTCTCGCCATGCTATATCTTCTAATCTTGTTCCTCCTTGAAACTCTGAACTTCTCAGAATGCCTTTTGGACACTTGGTCAAATTTTGAATCTGTGCAAGCCTTGCAACAGATCTTCACACATGACTCAACTTCTTTGAGATACTGTGCACAGCTTGTAACAGTTGTTTACACTCTTCTGCAAGTGAACATAGAATTATCCATCCTGATATTCTGAGTGAAAATATTATGTCAACACACTCCTTGTAGACACTATGCACTTCTTTCAAATAAAAGTTCAAGTTATCTCTCTTGAGCTTCTGAGTCGAAACAGACCGTGTCAACGCACTCCTTTCGAACAGTATGCACTTCTTGCATAAGATAGTGAAGAGAAACAAGTGAAACTTATCTAAACTCTCACAGATTCATACATTCAACCATGGAAATGCATTCATAAACACAAGAATGAGTAAATAACAGATAATTGCACTTAAACAAAAAAACTACCATTATTTCATTCAGATAAACACAACAATAGCAATACCAGACATTTGGTATCAACACTTCTCTATTATATTCATTCAAATGAAAGTATACATGGGCTCATACACTCTGATAATATCCTACAACAATTTCAACCACAACAACAATTATCCTTCAGCAACAACTATTAGCAGCCTCTTCTAGGAAAAAATACAATTATTTATACCAAAGAGCTCCTTGAGATTTTCCCTCCGAATACCTTAGCGTTATCCTATCAAATTAAAATCTTACAACTACTAAGGATTATTACAATAAATGTTTGAGATAGACAGATAAGATCAAATGCATCAAATTTTTCATGCAATCTACTACATTAAAGAAAATACATCCCCCATCGATCTCATGTGATGGATCCGCTCTTCAACATTAAATATGTGCATTGATTACAGTCTTTTCAAAATATTTCATGACATGTTCTTTTTGAATTTCAAAATAATTTTCCAAAATGCGCACTGGGATGTTGAGTTGTCCTCTACTCGCCCTTTTCTTTGAATGCTCCTGCATCAGATTCAAAAGAATCTTTGTAGAAATGGAAAAATAGGATATGTAACATATGCTCATGAAGATGTCTTGAAATTATGAATGTTCTCTAGATTGGAGCATAGTTGTGCATCCCCCTTATATATGACGCGTCTCTAATTTGGAGGAATTTATAAACAATATGAAGAGAACAAATTTTGGAAGACCAGAGAATCCTTACTCTAGATATGGAATTGAGGGCCACCCTTGCTAGATAGTTGGACAATCATAAAGAGGATATCTCCACCTGGGATAAAGTGAAATTATCCATGAAGCATAGGTTCCCCTACCCCCCACTAAATTTGAATCTCAATGTGTTTCTTTAGATTAGGTTAAAGTTGTTTTAAACTTAGATTTATATGAGGATAGCACAAATCCTTGTATTCATGTTGAATAGTCTAGAAGTCGAAATGTGAAGTATTTTTGTCTTAGTTTTGTCCCTGTAAGATTTTCCATACTTTGGGACTCATTCCTAAGGCTTGGTATATGCAGGAGGAGAGAACAAGGTAGATCGGGAGATAATTTGACCTTCAAACTCTTTTTTTTTAGGATTTATCCTTTGTAGGTAGATAATATGAAGTTGCTACAACTTTGAAGCTAATTAAAGAGAAATTGTTCACTGATAAGTTGTAGAAGAGACATTTCCCTATAGTTTTCTCCTTTCACTAACAGTTGTGTGCTTTTTAGTCACCTTTGATATAGTTATATTTTCTACTATGTTGTGGAAAAGTGGGAAAAGGTGGGGTAGATACAAATGATATTGAAGAATTAAGGCATGTGTACTTTATATAATCCAAAGGATCGATAGAGTATAAGGAAAAATGTGACAGTGGTGCTAGTGCATCCTCTCAAAAACCTCTGAAAATGTAGAAGTTCATTATTGATAGTGAGGAGAGACCTATTGTGGAATTAATTGGAGAGTATTGGGATGGACAAGCTATGTGTGAGATTGAGGGATTGCTGAAGGAACACTCATACTTGTTTTTGCATAGTTTTATTGAGATGGAGGGAATTCAAGGGGAACATGGAGAAATGAAGAGAGAGTTGCAGTTACATGTTAATATTTTTAATCATTGACTCTATTTCCTCAACCCTTGGGTTAAATAGAAAGTCAAGAAGGAAATTGACGAAATGTCATCTATAGGTTTTATTTTTCCCATAGAAGAATCAAATTGGAGTAGTACGATTGTGAACATGTTTGTTCATGTATTTCCAATATAGCCCAATGTGGGTCTATAAAAAGTATGGAATGTGGTACTCATTAGATGCATAATTTAATTTTGCATCTAATGAGTGCTTACACTTGAAATTTTGGTAAACCTGTAAGGAGACAAGTCAAAAATATGAGGAAAAAGTAGTTTTGTTTCTTCCCCTCCAAAAATATTTACCCTTATGGTTGACATCATTATCTTGAATCCTATTGGTTATTTTAAAGTTTATATTTATAGTGCATTGTTTGTTTTGAGCCTGCCCCACTTTTTATCTCAAAATTCCCCTAATTCCTTAAACATGAAGAAGTGATATTTTATGTACCCTTTGGTACCTTTTTAGCACATATCATTCATAGAGAATGAATGTTATTGGACCCTACAAATATTGTTGTTATTGTAAATATTAAGTAGTTGTGGTCTACTTTAGGACATATTCGCTACTATAGATGTCTTATCCACAAATATCCCTCTATTACAACACTACTTGAGAAAGTATCAAAGATAGTTAAGATGTTATTGTGTACTCTTGAGTGTGAATCTATCTTCAAATTTCTTAAGGAGAAGATGATAGGTGCCTCAAAATTAGTATATCCTAATTGGAAGGTTGAGTTTCATGTTCATTTTGATGCTTCAAGGATTGCATTAGGCGTAGTCCTCTTACAACCATGATAATGGAACCTTGATCATCCTATATATTTCACAAGTATGAAACTTTCACAAGATAAACACAACTATAACACTACTTAGTGAGAAGGATTTGCCATGATGTACACTCTACAAAATTTTAGGCAGTATGTGTTGGGAGGAAAGTTTAAGTTTTATAATAATATTCTACTTTAAAATATTTGGTTAAAAATCCTATACTAGAAATTCACATTTGGAAATGGTTAGTTTTGTTCCAAGAGTTTTCCTTCGAAGTTGTGGTAAAACTATTTGACAAGTGAATAACTTGTGAGATTTCTTACATGGTTTAATCATTTGTATTATCTCTACCTTTTCCATATGTGACATACTTGTTGCTTTTTGTTGACAACTACTTCTTATTATGGCTACTCAATTTTTTTGTGTATCATAACTTTTGCTTTTGTTGATGACTATATGTTATTATGGCCTTCATGTGTTATATGAAGATGGTTGGATTGATGTTCATGATTATTTTCATTTTTATTTAAATTTATACCAAAAATACCCATGGCCTCCTCAAGATTCAACACTAATGATCTATTTTTTATTAGGAAATGGTGAGACAAGGAAAGGGAAGGCAAGGATAGACATGGAAAGGAAAGTCAAGGAAATACAAGACAAGGAAAATCAAGGCAAGACAAGGCACAAAAAGAAGGCATGGCAAGGCAATGCAAGCAAACAAAAGGTAATGCAAGGCAAGGAAAGGCTAGACATGGAAAAGAAAGGCATGGAAAGGCAAGGTAAAGGTCTAGGTATAGATCATAGTCTGAGTCTAGGTCTAGGTTATGGTTTAGGTCATGGTCTAAGTGATTGTCTACAAGGCACGACAAGAAGGCATGGCAAGGCAATGCAAGGAAAGGAAAGGTAATGCAAGGAAAGGAAAGGCTAGACATGGAACGGAAAGGCATGGAAAGGCAAGGTCTAGGTCTAGTTCTAGATCATAGTCTGAGTCTAGGTCTAGGTTATGGTTTAGGTCATGGTCTAGGTGATTGTCTATACTTGGAGCTAGACATAGACCATGACCTAGACCTAGACCATGACCTGGTGTTAAGAACCAAATATCAATATAACATAGAAAAACCTCAGAATAAGTACTCAACACCTTGAAAAAGAGAGAATTTCAGATAATAAGCCTCTTCGAGGGGGCAACCTTCTTTTACCCCACATAAATGTTCAAGTACAAGATGATTCCAAATGAAAATGTCTCCTTGGTATATATAGGAGGCTAGGAATTATAATTACAACTAATGGAATAAAGTCGACATAAATAAAATAACATTACTAATGTAATATGCCCCAATTAAGGGTTAATGAGCCAATATTAGGGCTTAAAATGACCATCCCCTCAAGACAAGTGTTGTCCAAAACGCTTGAGTAACCTTATATGCTTCTGTATAAAAGACTCATCTTCCCAAGTGGAATCTTCAGGCGATAGTTTCCTCCATTTGATGAGATACTCTGAAATGGATCTATTCCTCAAATGGCGAATTCTTGTGTCAGTGATGGCTTCAGGCTCCAATATGATTTTTCCTTCCTCGTTAAGTTCTGGAAATATAGTTTGAACTAGGATCTTGTCACCTATAACCTTCTTTAATAATGAAACATGGAAAACTGGGTGTACTCATGAAGATGCAGGGATCCCCAATTTGTATGCCATAGTACAAATCTTTTGCAACACCTTATAAGGTCCATAGCACTTTGGTGATAATTTATTATCCTTCTTGGATTGTTTGAGGGACATATTTTTGTATGGTTGTAGTCTTAAACACATCCAATCGCCTACTTCAAAACTTCTTTCACTACGATGTTGATCTTCTTGTTGTTTCATGTGTTTTTGTGCCATGGTCAGGTTGTCCTTTAATATTTGGAGAACTTGTTGTTGATGCTCGATGTGATCTTCCACTACTTGAACCTTAGATTTTTCTTTTAGAGAAGAAGTGATGGAAGGAGAGTGGTATCCATAGAGTGCCATAAATGGTGTCATTTTTGTTGCAGTATGAAAGGAAGTGTTATACCACCATTCTGCCAAGGGTAACCATTTGAACCAT
>ML786020.1:8988-20907 GCA_009831015.1 Picea engelmannii | reverse complement strand
TATATATATATATATATATATATATATATATATATATATATATTCAAAAATACGCCACACTAGAATTATGGTTTATCTACAATTATACAAATTTTTGGAAGGAAAATTCATCGTTAAGGTACTCAACATCTCCACTAAGGAAAACATATATCTTAAATTTTCTTAAAAAAATTACATATTGTTGTTAGAAAAACTCAAATTTCACATAGTTATACATAAGTTAAATAAATACATAATATTGGTTGTTGGTAAATGTTTCTACTTCCATCAAGACATTCCCCCAATGGCCTTCACTATAACTCACTCTTTAGAACCTTCACTTTTCATCTTTAGTGGATCCATACCCCATTGTTGTAGAGAAACTCATCTACAAATAGACAAGCCCTCTCATCGACCTTATTATAGTCAATTATGTACTCTCATTGACCTTATTATAGTCAATCATGTACTGTAGGAGAGACCACTATGGATTCCACCTAGATCTAATGCACAGAAACATAATATTCTTAAGAAGTGAGAAGGAGGATAGATTACCTTTTCTCTTAGGGTTATCCAATCATATCCTTATGAAGAAGGTCCTAATATCCAACTCCTATGCATCCTATTTCACTTGCTAACTACACACAAAAAACAACATACCTTTGCCAAACTCTTTAACACATAAAATATATTTGTATTCAATGAAATCTAATGAATCTTCGCTCTCTGTCGATTTGGATATTTGTATGGAAAACAATAATTCAACGTTAATTGTTTCTTCCTCCTCCGGTGCACTTGGTATTCATGTGGAAGCCAACTTTAGATAGTTCGTGGGAACCAGTATGGATAGTGAATGCAAATTTGGTCCTCTTCCATCTAACGATAATCTAGGTAAGGCTTCTTTTCACAATATTTTGAAGAATGTATCTTTTTCTCCTTGTATTCTAGTTTAGGAGGTTCCAGCCATAATTATTCCCATGGTGAAATATGTTGCAGCTCAGAAGGCCTTCTAGAATATCAATGCTCTTGTGTGTTATTTCAATGGTCTTTGTCCTTGTTTAGTATATATGTCAAAATTGTTTTTGGACTTTTGAAAACCTAAGCTCAAAGAGGAGGGTTTTATTTACCCATGTGCAAAGGGATTCTCCATTGTTGAGTTTTACATTTTCGAAGAGAGGGATTTGATTTTATACTTTGGAACCTAATTTTGGGGAAATTTATACGTTGTTTGATCCATTGGCAAAGCCCTTTGAAATTACTATTACACAATTTTTGAAACAAATAATTGAAGCATGACTATATATGCCCAAATATGTGTGGAAATGGACTTTAGCAAAGGTTTTATGGAAAAAATAATTTTGAAAGATGAAAACTACTACTCAAAACAAAAGATTAATTATGAACATGTTTCTTTCCATTGTAGTGTTTTCTTTGAGATAGGGAATTTAGCAACAAATGATTGAAAAGTTCCAAGGAAAGTTAGGGAGAATCAACGAAAATCAACCTGGTGGGTTGGAGTAAAAGAAGAACATAAATTGATTACCAAGGAAGATTCACCTAAATTGGACCCTCCCATGGAAGAGCCAAAAGTGGATCTAGAGTAAACTAGGGACACATTAGTGGATTCAAATCAAAATAGTGATACTCGTTAAAAAAGAAGACCCTCCATCTCAACAATGATCAACAAAACAAGGTTGAGTGGAAGATGACCTTTCTTTTCACTCAAATCCAGATCAAAATGTAGAGGCCCCCATAAGGAAATGTAGGTCAATCAAGCTGAAGAAGATGAGACACAAGAATAATTAGAACCCCAAGATCAAGACAAATAAAATTTGGTAAGAATAGAAAGGGCGTCATCAAAGACAATGAAAGCTTGGACAATAGTGGTGAAGAAAAAAAAATCTCCTTCAAGTATTTTGTTATGTCAACAATATTTCAAGTATTTTGTTATGTCAACAATATTTATGTAATAAATATGGCCATTAATTTTTTCTAGAATTAAATATTTAAAGTATTTAGAAAATAAGGAGTTGATTATTTTACTTGAAATACAAAGACAATAATTTTTTTAATCTCATTGTGATCTTTGCTACAATTTATTAATACAAATATTCCTAATTATAGTTTAAAAAATAACACTAAATATTATTATGTTTTTATAAATAAATTGTGTCTCATTATTAATATTATGTATTTTTTAATTATTTGTTGTCCTAAATAAATTGTTGACGATGGCTAACTACACTACTACTTTAATTGTAAAAATAAATAATTGTTGACGATGGCTAATTGTTGACGATAAGAAAACGAAAAAAAATGGTGCGGTATATTATGTATATTTAAAAAGTTACCACCCTTTATAACCAAATTGATGGCCACTTAAGAAAGTTTGTGCTGATATTGAATATATCTTTGAAAAGTTATGACTAAGAGAATTATTGAGCCCCTAACTATTTTAATAGTAATATTAAAATAAAAGTTAACAAATTTTATTAGTAATGTTAAAATAAAATTATGAGTAATATTAAAATAAAAGTTAAAAGAAATTATTATATTATTAAAGTTTTTTATATTGATAATGATAATTAATATTTATTAATATTAAATTTTATATATTATATTTTAATAAATGTAAGGAATTACTTAATTTTCTTTAAAAAATTATAAATCATTACAGTTTAGTGTAATGGTCTAGAAATTTGGTGTTGTAAAAAAAAATGGAAATAGTGATTTAATGGGAGTGTAGGTAGGACATTCTAAGAGAAAGTGAGTTTTATTTTCAACCCTCTTAGTGTCACAAATATGACGAATCCTTTCAGCATATGATGTTTTAGGAATTGACCAACATTTAGTTTGACTATGGAGCTCATGAGAGTTTTTTCATATTTTAGCAAGTTGATTTTCAAAACATACAGATACAATGACATCTTTCTTGATTCCCCAATGATAGCCAAGACTTAACATTTCTTGAGTAGTAGGTGGTTTTGACTAGAGTTTCAAGCGATCTTAGGAAGCCTACTGTCTTCCATGATGTTCTACATGTTATTTTACATTAAGTACCTAGTCATCGTTGTGCTCTCAATGGGGGGAGATTTGCTTCTATGAGGAGGATAAGATAGGGATCATTTCCTTTAATTTTGATATTATCAGTTATAAAACACTTTTGGATTTGCTATTTCTCCACGATTCCGCAGAGGAGAAATCCCTAGAGTCAGTTTCTTCTTATGCCATAACCAAAGGTTCTTTAAAGGAGAAATCCCTAGAGTTAGTTTCTTCTTATCCCATAACCAAAAATTCCTCTTATCCATAGTTAGCTTTTCACCCTCCATATATGCTTTTCTCAATGCTATAGTTACCTAAATTTGTGACCAAACTCTATTCCTAGATATTTGTATGAAGTCACTTCTTTCAATTAACAAAAGTGATATTTTTAGCTTTAATCATCATAACCTTAGTTTTGTTTGTGTTAAGAGTAATACTAGTACTAGATAAAAAAATCATTGAAAAATTTGTGTTGTTTATCTAGATCACACAACTAGTGGATAAAGGACATTCTTCCTTAACTCCTATATCTCCCTCTCGGTTTCCTCTATATCTCCCATAAATGCTATCTATCTCTATCTCCCAAACAGTTGGTCGAGTCTATACGATAGCGTGTGAGGGAACCGGTGCCAACCCGCCAACGGTTATAAGGATCGGTGCGTGAACAACATAGAGCCCACTAAGTAGCTTCAAGCTTGCTTTCTTTTTACCATTTGAAAATATTTACAAAATGTTGATGTCTGACATCATTGTAAGATTATCATAAAGTTGAAAATATGTTTGAAGTCTCAAGTAGGTAAACTATGTAGGGTATGTAGGGCCGTTAGATGAAGGGTTTGGTAAATCTAATTTACCAAATAATTTTAGAACCCACCTCAAACAAAATTTATTATACTGTGGAATGAAATTATATATATATATATATATATAATATTTTCTAATAAAATTATATATATAAACTTATTTATTATATTATCCAATAAATTTATATATATATATAACCTTTGCGAAGTCTAAACACTCGATACAAAACTCAAATACACATAATCATCATTCCTTGGTCCAGAAAGTTAGTGAAAACACATCTACGCTAGTGATACACATAATCATCATTCCTTGGCCCAGAAAGATACCTATTCATTTATGCTTTTATCTACCCTAGTGATAACACATATAGCCTTAGTACAATCAAATCTATAGAAAATATTTTAGTAGAAATATTTAAGAGTGATGTGGTTTCAAATATAATTTCTATTGTTGATTTTTTTAATTGTTATTAAAATTGTATATGTTTAATTATATTTAGAATTCATTCTATTATATGTAAAGTACAATCAAATGTATTGAAAATGTTTTAGTAGAAATTTTTAAGAATGATGTGATTTCAAATATAATATCTACGTATGATTTTTTAATTGTCGTTGTTAAAATTGTATATGTTTATTTATAAATAGAATTCATTATATTATCATTAAAATATAGCGATTTTGTTAATTTATTTAAAAAATAAAATTATATAAAATTATTGTGTAAATAGGTAAATCAAATTAAATTATATAAAATTTTATAGATATATAAGTGAATTAATTAAATTAAATTAATATGTATTAATATTTTTATGACAAATGTGTAAAAAAAAAAAAAAAAACCACCAAAAAAATATAACTTATTCAGTTTTAAATTTACTCTTTAAATTTAATTCTATTTTTTTCAATAAAAATTAAGACATAGGTTTGGATTCCCAAGATTTTCCACATTATATTTTTATACACATTGAAGAAAGGATTCTTATAGCATTTATTTAAGGAAGACAAGTTAATGTATTTATTATTTTCTCATTTTATATATGTTAATTTATAACATGTTATAATTCATAATAATTATGAGATATACATTATTAGTAAAATTGTGAATATTTTTAAAAATAATTAATGTATTTTCTCTTATGACATGTTATAATTCATACTAATTTGGAGATATACATTATTAATAAAATTACAATTATCTTTAAAAATTCTTTCTAACTTCAATTTTATGCTTTATTTTTTCATGTTATAATTTATAATGATTTGGAGATATACATTATTAGTAAAATTAAAATTAGTTTTAAAATCTCTTTTTAAGATTAATTTTATCTTTTATCTTTTCAATTTTTGTATTAGCATTTTTCATTACTTATTTTTCTACTATATGTGTTTTGAGCAATTTACATAATATTTTTTTCATCAATTTATTGAGTAAATTGCAATAATATGTTTTTAATCAATTTATTGAGCAAAATTTTATTTTTAGATTTTTTCTCCTAAATTCTCTTTAAATAATTGAAATATCTCCAACTTTATTTTTGAAATTTGAATTCATAAGCTTTGAATAATTTAGCATTATAAATAATCAATTCCTTTATAAAGACAAATTATGAAAACTTGCATTTCTTTAGTCTTTCTCCAACTTTATTTGTGATATTTGGATTCATAAGCTCTGAAGAATTTATTAACTTTAGGTAATTCTTGTAGTGAGATTGTGTTAAAAAGGAATAAGAAACTAGAACCAAGGCACATTAATCATTTATTTTAAAATACCTTCTACATTATTGCAGTTCTATTTTATACATATTAATATTGAATTTTAGGAATGACTATATAAAATTTATAGTATCATTTAGAAAAACCACATTTTAAACTTAAAAGTTAATTTAAGATTTGATAGTATATATATATATATATATATAGATGGATGGGAATCACATATTTTATTTTAAAAATTTATGTCCTCTTTTAAAAATGAAAATATAAGAAAATAAATAAATAATAAAAATTAAAAATAGACCTAAATTTTATTGTAATAAAATATTGAATAAATTTATTTCAATGGGTAAAATAACTCTTAACAAACAAAATTGTTTATTCTAATAATTAATTTTCATGATTTCATCTTATAATTCTATCCCAAGGATGCAAAATTAGTGGTATTAATCAACTTTATCATAAAGTGTATACTTAATTTTCAAGATGTTATACTTTGCTCTTTTCTTTGCATGAGTAGTTTCAGCTTACATAACATTGGGTAATTTAAAGTTACTTACAGTTGGCCTCTTCATTTTGGAAGTTGAAAAAGATTAGATTAAAAAACATAGAGATTAGGAAATTGAATGCATAAGAAGAATAAAGGGATGTGGAGCAAGTTTCCTACAAATTGTTAAAACTTGCCATTTGCAAAGTTTAATTAATTAATTAAGGTTACATGCTCATTTGTTGATTCTCTAGTTGTAGTTGGTTGTTCTTATTTATTATAAAATATTTTTATGAATAAAAAAGGAAAAATTGGGCCCCTACTTAAAAATATTTTTGTGTATGTCATATTGATGGTTTTTGGTTAGAAAATTGTAGTATGTTTACCTTGTCATGTAATTTGTTTATATACTTTTGGTGATGGTTATGAATCTAATCATTCTAATTTATGTAAATATCACTTATGGGGTTAAATTTCTCTATTATGAATATAATATCGTAACCATGCAACCATATTGTTGTGTGTCCCTATTTGATAAATTCTCATATATGCTTAGGGTGAGATTTGCTTCCCTTTGGGAGGATTGAAAATACTAGTTGATCTATACTAGGGAAAGAGATTTTGTTGGTAACATGCAAGAACCCTAATCTCTATCAAACACCAAAAAATTAGTTTAAATTGAGATGGTCAACTTTAGTTAGCTATAAATGTATAAAATCTCTTCAAACTAAAGAGAAAAATGTTACACACCCATGGTAACATGAAAGAACCCTAGTCTCTATCAAACACCAACAAATGGTTCCATTGTCGAGGCTTGTTCTTTAGAGAAAGACATTGGTAGGATAACTAAAATGGTTTATAAGCACGAGATTGGGAATTAGTGGGTGAAATTGTTTGAATGTTTTTTATTGGAGGAGGTTGAGTTGCATGACTGGGATATGTGGATGTATAGTGAGTATATGATGTAGGAGAATCATCATAAATCCATCAATGTGACGAATTGGTCACATGTTGTGGCTTTAGAAGGGGACAAGCAATCCTAAGTTTGAAGAAATTGTTAGTTATGTGCTTTATTTATTGCAATTATGCAATCAGTTAGTAGGATTGTCAAATTAGGAGATAAAATAGGGATAAGTGGCACTTTGATTCTCCCTGTGAGGAGATCCATTAATGGTCAAGTAATCATAGGATTCATTTTTTTCTAAATCTAGTAATCCCTTCATTTTTTGAAGGAGATGGTTGGTTATTAGATTTTGGGGGGATTTGTAATTTTGAACTGATGGAATAGTTAGTTATGGAGGATGATAAAAGAGGAGTGGGGGAGAGACTCTAGATAGGGGTTTCTTGAGTAATAAAGGAAGGGAACTGTCTCAGAGAATTAAAAACTCTAAATATGGAATAAAATCAGTTTCTTGTATGCCTAAGAGTGTAATGATATGGTTAAATGGAATCCATCAGGTCGATTGTGTGAAAGATAACCCAAATTATGTGTGAAAATATATGTTATGCATCTATGTAATTTTTATGCGCAGAGTAGAATACAATGAACACATGCAGACTGAGTATTATATTTAGTGGATGATAAAATTGATTGAGTTATTTTTCTATTGTGTTAGAAAATGCATTCGATTGCACGATACATAGAGGGAATGCACTTACAATCGTTTATAGTTGGCAAGTTTGGAGGGTCGAGATAGTGAGTTTTTTTGTGTAACCAAAGGTTGAATGGTTTAGACCTCATTCTATTGTGCAAACAAAAATTGACATTCCTAGAGGTACATCGCAATTAGAGTAGGAAAGAAATTAATCATGCCCTAGGAGTGCAATGAAACTATCAAGTGGTTTTATAGTATTATACACGTCATTAGATTATTGATATCGCACTCAAAACTTTAGTTGGTAAAAACTGCTTTGTACCAATTTCGATGAACCATTGGTCATGAGTTTCTTGGTCGTATGTTATGAGAAGAGGCGCTCAGGTTGAATATTCATAGCACCTCTAATATTGGTTTTGAGAAATCGACAAAAATAAGGGAAAGCCAGGTTTGGCTAAGGTTCTAAGTAAGAGACTATATCACCACCATGCCACCAATATATCATATATAATAGACCATTAAAGGATTAGTGTATGAATGGGATCACTTTTTCAAAAAATGATGATCATAGTGTTATTCAAATTGGGAAAAACCCCTAGGGGAAAAGTTCTGATCACATAGGTCAACTCTAGCTTCTGACATAGTTCCAACCAGATTTAGAACCAAATTTAATGGAAAAATATGGATGGTTTGAGTGTTGTTTATCCCATACTATAATTTTGTAGGTAAAGAATATGATGGTCATGATTAACATGCATGAGACCAAAATTTGTCTATCACACCTTGAAAAATGTAAGAAATTACTTATATTTCTTTAAAATTTTATTTATTTGTTTGAGAACATTTAAGAGAAGCATTCCAAGGTCACCATAGATTTGATTACTTAAGTGATTAGAAATGTGGGTATTGTGATAGATATTTTGAAATTGCGATCTAATTTGAGTATAGGGAGAGCACTCCAAGAGAAAATGATTTTCATCCTCAATCCTCTTAGTGTCACAAGTTACAAATTATTTCATCCCACGGTGTTTTGGGAATTGGAATTGTTCAACACTCGCTTTCTTTATGAACCTCATGAGAGTTGGTTTGAATTTTAGCAATGTTGTTTTCTTATTTGAGTTGTTCACAACCTAAATATATTTTTCATCTTCTAAGTTAGGTTTGACCACCCTCTTATAATATCTTAATTTTCTTTATCCTTTAATTCTTTATCACACCACACATTATCCTTAAATTTAAATGTAATAATATACACTATAAACAAATTATTTATAAATATATACATTCCATTGATGTACTTTCCATATTACTTTAATGTATATAGTTGTTTATAGTACAACTTATACATTGTTTATGTTGGGCAATGTCAAAATTTGATGTAAAATATGTTTGTCATAGTCAATATTTTATACATTGTTTATATATGTAAGTGTCAAAATTTGATATAAAATATGTTTGTCATAGTCAATATTTATTGATAGAAATGAAAATATTTTATACATTGCTTATATTAGTAAGTGTCAAAATTTGATGTAAAATATGTTTTTCATAGTCAATATTTATTGTTAAAGATGAAAGTCTTTGATTCCATAGTTAAAAGCATAATTTGCTTATATTCTTCATTTCAAAATTTGATATAAAATATGTTTATTGATAGAGATGAAAGTCTTTGATTCCATTGTTAAAACCATAATTTTTAAAGATAATTTCTTTTTTTAAATTATAATGCTCCCCTCCCCTATTTTGAAAATCAACCCTCACACAAATTATTCTTTATTCCTTTTGGAATTTGTTTTCAAAACTTCACAAACCGTACTTCCATGCCTCTCTCGTCACATTAATAATTTTGGTAAATAATAAAATTCCACATGGAATATTAATAGATACATCGGTTAATCAGCAAAACAAAGGAAAACCTGATGTCATGGTCTTATCACTCCCAACAATGAAATTGGAAACGCTCTCATCATGGATGATGTCACTATGAAACTTCAAACTCATGGAATCCTACCATTCATGATTCATCCTTCTAAATCAAAAGTTCATCCACAATACCGAAACCCTAAATGCAGCACGATTCATCCTTTTAACTGAAAAGTTCATCGACAATACCGAAACCCTAAATGCTTCGGCATTCATAAGAAGAAAGTAATTGTCCGTGAACACTAAAATTATCCGTATATTCGAATCTCGATAGACTAATAATACTACCTCCACAAAAACCATACGCACCACAGAACTATCAATTCGGTTGAAACAGATGTGGAGAGCTAGAGTCTAGACGACACTTTGTCTACGCTAGCGATGACAAGTTAAGATAAATGAAACCGAAGAACAAATCTAAGAACAAACGGATGTTTGGCGCTACAATCATCGGTGTTGTGCCAAGGGATTTTTTGGAAGTCGCACCACTTTCAAGTGTCCTTTTTAATCTTCTCAATACCCTTCTTTTCCTATGGTTGGATTGGTTGTCTTGAGATTGGTTGTTTTGTGAGTTAGGGTCGTCTTTACCATACATTGGCTATTGTATATTTGCATACCCGAACTCCCACTTGTTTTCCTACTTAAATTTTTATTTGATCTTGACATCATATTGATAAGCAGCTCCTAGTGATGAAATGTCCATAAAATCCATTTTGGTTTGGATATACATGTGTAGAGCCTCATGTTATTTCATAACTAAATGTTACTTGAAGTCTTTGATACCCATCTTGGTTCGCAAGGTATGGAAGCTATTTGTGAACTCCAACACTGTTTGGCCCCGCTCTTGATACATCATGGTCCATCTCATGTATTGGTCATCATAGTTTCCAACAGAGTAATATTGTTCCTTGACCACATCCATAAACAAATATGAAGTGGGATCAACCCCAAATATTCTAGATTCCTCTGTGGATGTAACGTTCCTCCTCATTACGAAGACAACGTCTTATAACAATTGTAATTTTTTTTTTGTGTGTGTGTGTGTACAAGGGTAACAAGACATTATACTCTGCGTTGTCGTATGACGACAAATCATGACGCATACAACTGCGATATCAACATAAAGATCTAAGTGGCACAACGACATCTACCAGTAATGAACAACAATCAACCGATAATAAAAAGACTGACTACCCATCCGTCCTACCCTGCAATGGTTAGGACCTCCAAGACACATAAGCAACGCTCAAGCCCAGGTTCCCATCGATTTTAACTATTTAACGTCTCAGGGTTGGTGACTGTTTTGAGGAACATGAAGGTGTCTACATCCCTCCCGACGCAAGTAGACCAATGCCTACTAAGCTAATGACAAGACGAATCATCAATATCGCAATTAACAAAGTTATCTCATTAAGGCAACTTTCAAGGGTGAATTCTTGTTAACTCATTAGATTACTCACTACTATTACCATATTGCATTGGAAGCGTATTTTTAATCAATCACAAGATATCGACAGTTAATATAACAAGTAAGGCATTTATTATGACAATAATACAACCTTTAATATAACAACTAACCTAGTTATCACATTAAGGCGAAAGAATTAGTGAGACATTAATAACTCCTCAACTCATTAAATTACTCACCACTTAAAAGTCATTAAGAAGCTACTATTCTTCCTTCTTATACCAATTTAATGAGATACTAAATTCCAAAGGTAAATCTAGCCACAATCCCTTTCTATTATTATTATAACACATCCCAAGGGTCTTGAGCATTCCCCTCTTCTCAGTAATAGGTTATACTTAAAAGAAACCAATTTACATGAACGCTTGTAAGTTGCCAAGAGATAAATCTAAGGGAACTCTATAGCATCATTCGTTATTGTAAGGTTAGCATCCAGGTAGGCCTTAATTCCTGTTGTGCGCAATATCAGATTATTAAACAAATCAATATGAAGCTAAGTGAAGAAGGATTAAATGAAGGCGAGTAACAACTTCTTCTCACCCACTCTCTCTATATGTCCAAGTGTTACAAATTTAGATCTCGCCATTAAATAAACAACATCCCCACTATATTAAGACACTACTCAAATGATATTTAACCATATCCCAAAATTATTAGAACGAGATCCAATTAGTATTGAACAATCCTCAAATTATATTAAACAATGTTCAATTTAGATTAGAACACGACCCATTACGACAATACCCACTAATCAATTATAAAAACCATGCACCATTTCATTAACCCAAACTCGCGAACAATTTATAATAAAACAAAATTTCTTCTTAACCCAATTAGAATCTAACTAGATTTAAATGAAAGGGAAAGGAACTGCATTAAGTTAACAGAGAACATTCAACCATT
>ML786019.1:469014-488870 GCA_009831015.1 Picea engelmannii | reverse complement strand
AGGAAAGAAGAGCATGAAAGAGTCGAAGTCCTGAAGGAGATCTTGATCATTGATTGAGGAGGAGGTAAAAGGATCGTAGATCTGGTCTTGGTCAGAAAGAGATGAAGTTCCAAAGAGAAGCAAGGTCATGGATTTGGAGAGGACGCGTGGAAAAAGATCTGCCACTCTGGGGAAATTCACTCTGGAGATTTGTGTGTGTGGAGACATGAGAAATCTTGAAGGTCGGAGAGATGAAGTTCATAATAACCATCTGATTTTTGAGGACATGTGTCATTATATCTTCCATTCTGAAAGATTTCCATAGGGGAAAAGAAGATAGTTGAGAGTTGAAACTTCTGAGGGCCGGAGAGCTGGAACCAATCGTAGTTGTTGGTTTGGAAAGGAGCTACATGTTGATATATCACAGAGATATGATATCACTTGTGAAAGGAGAAAAGCTCATTGATTGGACAGTTGGCCAGAGGTAGGTAAAGGATAGATAGAATTCGTTGATCACAGATCATTTCCGAAAGCAAGAGATCGATAGTCGGGAAGAATTGTGGGGCCAAAACTTGCTCGGATGTTAAAAATATGAGAGTGGGCCACAATTTATACCACGGTTATAAAAAAGTGATATGTGGCAGTTGGAGGTGAATTGCGGGGAAAAAAATGGGTTGGTCTAAAACCACTCTTTCCCGCGCCCACAATCACACACTTACGTGAGGTCATATCCCATAGTATTATGAAGGAAATGGATGATTAAAAAGGGGCTAGCACCTGAAACATGGAGTTTTGGAGGCACTCAGTAATAAGACCGATGGTTTGTCAAGACTTGCACACAGGAGAAAAGGGGGCCTGTGTATGATTGTTTTGGGTTCAATCACGATCCTGAAGAGTTAATTTGACTTAGAATATTGAAAGATCCTTTGACCGGGAGGTCAGTAGACCCCGTTGAAGTAGGGGCACTGTGTCAAAAGTGCTCAGGAAAGAAATAGTCATTTATAGTTACTACAATGAGATCACAAGAAGACTCAGGAATACATGAAGAATTGAAGACTTCTGGGATCAACAAGAAAAAGTTGCACATGAGAAAGAAGTTGCTACAATTTTTGTGGTAGCAAGTATATTATGGCTTGTTGGGTCAGCCAGAGGAAAGAATGCTTGCATGTTTGCAAGTGTTGTTGGTGATGTTGTTGCATAAGGAGTGAAGAAAAAAAGAGTTTAAGTTTTGGTTATAAGTTTGATAAAATAAGCATTGAAGGCTTCTACTACCATCAAAATTTCAGGTAGTATAAAATTTATTAATGGCAGTCATGCAGGAATGAGTTTGTATTACTCTTTTGGCATAATTGCTGAAAGGAAATTTAGGTAAGAATTTCCTCAACCAGAGTTATTTTATAAAATCACATGATTATATTATTGAATGCATACCACTGGATGTGGTAAAGTCTAAAGGCATGTATTAATTCAAATATTTTTATCTTATGAATGCACACACTAACATAGTATAATGTCACGTTAATTTGGTTATGGGGTAATAACCAAATAATTAAAGATAATAACTAGTTATAGGAATAAATGCCAATAAGATAGTCATGTATGAGACCAGGACCTGGTTGGATATGGCAAGGTATGGATATGGAAAGGTTATGAGCCACACGGGTATTAAAAGCTTCCTACTTTTAAATAAAACTTAGGTTGTAACCTTTTTTCTAACACAAATGAACACCACAAAATTATATTCTTGGTGTAGTGTTCAGGTCCAAAAGGAAGGCATCCAATTAATTGGGAAGACAATAGAAAGTGTGTGGATACTCTGTCAACACATTGGCCTGAATTCCAACTCACGAATGGTTTGATACATGACTAAGATAAAGAGCATTATGTAATTCAATGCAAGGTGCATTGATTAATTATCCATTGAGAATTGTACTCATGCATAGTAAGTGATAGAAATGTATAATAAATGCATTGATTGAAAGTGTTTGTAAGTACATGCATATATATTACTGCATGTAAATAATTATACTAATGGCTGAAATGTTGATAACTCATGAAGTTGATAACATTTTAGGAATTGTTAAACATTGCAACAGAAAAGTTGTAAGCCAAGTAGTCACAGGAATAGAGACTACATAAAATTTTATGTTCAGAAAATTGAAATAATAAACTTATTGTTATTAATTATGAACATGCATATGCATCGAATGGTGAGTCATTCTATTTGGTTAAGTTTTTTGGTAATTGTGATTGAATTTCTAGGTGCAGACAATTCTAAGATCATTGCATAAGGTGTTGTACATATTGAATTATGATGTACAACAAATACTGACAATTTTTTGGTTGTATGCAAGAGGAATCATTACAAGGAAAATGGTATGCATTTTTGTGCCTGTGGAAAACCACAAGGATGGTTGCATTCATAATATGGAAACAACCAAGATGAATTATGAAATTGAATTTCTTGTTTTCGGGAAAAAAATTTATTCCTTTTTGAACTAAGTTGGAGTTCCTAAATGAATTATTTTATGTTTCTCATGATAACTGCACGTGGGTGATGCAGATGAAATAATGTTGATTAAAGTTATAATGTTGACTACAAAGAGTATCTCGGGGAAGCTGCTGATTGGAAACCTTTGAGGGTAGTTGGAACTCTAGGAGCCACGGTGCTCTGAGACTTCCTGATCCAGCCTATTGTTGAAGCCTAAGGAAAGGGAGGTGTAGTAGTTGATGGACTATGTGACAGTGAAGGTGTACACTGCTGGGGTGGGATAGGCATGTGGGGAATGATATACCATTGGTTGGAGTGTTGTTGAGGTTTCGTACCTTGGCCTAGAAAATGTGGATATGGATTGTGGACCGTGGATATCTTGGGAAGCCATTGCCCCGATGGATTCATAGCTCTGCTCAAGGGTGGAAGGTCTTCTCAAATCAAAAGATAAGTACAATTCTTTATTTATTGTATGTTGTGTATTTTGTATACAGGTTATAATGTTATTAGAATTTTCTGTATATACATATATATACATTGCATATATTCTTGCATTACCTGCATCCATGACCATACATAATGTGTTTCATGTTTCATTGCTTAAGAAATATATACCTGATGCTAATCATGTTATTGATTGGAATGTGATTCAGATATAGCAAGAAGACGTCTTGCAAGTTCATCTGGTGTGCATATTGGACCAAAAGAGAAAACAACTCTAGAATCGAGCCATAGGGATTGTAAAGGTCCAATGGACCTAGTACAATTTTGAGGATGCAACATGGGAGCATGAGGATGTTATGCGGGAAGAATACCAACATCTTTTTGAAGATTTTGGAAATCTTGTTGATGATGTGTAAAGAGTTGCACTAAGGACAGTGTAAAAATAAGGGGAGGGGATTGCAGTATCCCCAAGGACGATTCCCTGTTGTAATTATGAATTGTGATTATGTTTATAGACTGGTGAGACAAGTGTATATAATATGGTGGGATTATGTGTTTATTAGGCCGGAGAGCCTAGGTGTTAAAGGCCAGGAGCCTGATTTTCTATATGTAATTATGCAGATCATTAATAAAATATAAACATCAATGCGTGAAGATCGACCATGAAGAAAGAGTGATCAGGGACTAATCTTCCACAAGGTTAGGTAAGGGAGGAGGCTAAGTGTGTGGGCCTAGGGGCTAAGCTAGGGTGCTTACCTCTAAAGGGGATAATAATTTATTATTATTTCCTAAAGGCTAAGGTGGACAATTGATGAGTGTTGTCCTAAGTTCCTGGGAAAGGAGAACAAATGTAAATGTAGTGCATGCAGCTCTAGGAAGACAAGTGTCAACCTAGGTGCATGCATTAAAAACTGATGAGTTGAGCCATGTAGGGGTTCGTTCTGTGGAGTCTGACGATTCTCCAAGCAATCCCTAACCATGAAAAGGGACATCCACCAGAAAACTTGGAACGAGTAACTTGTGAGTCATTATGCCATCCTCTTTCTGAGTTAGTGGTTCATCATGTCCATTCTTCTATCCACAATCAAAACCTGAAACCAGGAGAATTGAACTTTGTGTTTTTTTCTCTGTTCGCACACCCTGAAAAATAGTGGAAAAGAACCGTGGACTGATCCGTCGTCTAACATGTTCGACCTCTGCATAGTCACGCATCCTGAAACTGGTAATCCATGATCCATTCTATGTCTTCTGAGGAACCCAGCACCTGGGTAATCACCTTAGTCGTGCCATGTTTTAGCGTGGTTTGTTTCCTCCTACAGTGTCATTCCCATCTGTTATTTCCACTGTCATCTCTATGGGAATGAGAGTTGAGCCATTGCTTTTTTCCTCACCTGGTTGGAGCTAAGTCGAGGAGTGTGTTGAAGAAGCAAGTTGTCAGGCCCATGGTAGAAGAGGTAGGTTGTCAGGCCTATGAGCAGCTCTCTCTAGGTGAGAGAGTCTTCTTGGAAGTGGGTTTCTCTCATAGAGAGTCCAGTACTAGCTATGCATCTCTGATAATTCTTGATTCGACCTGTTGCTGAGACCCAGAGAGGGAGGTGAAGCATCGATGGATTATGATTTTGAAGGTGTATACTCTCCAGTGGAACAAGAGTGTGTGAAATGAGAGTCCATGGTAGTGGTTGTAAAAAGGCTCCTGGAGAGAATCCTTTCGGTTTCACTGTGTTATTTTCCTATAACGTCAACCTAGTCTAGGATTCCCTTGCCTTGGGTGGAGCTTAGTCTTAGGTCGGTGGTGACCCACTGCTAAGCATGATGAGAAACATGGTATAAGTCTGGGAGGTTCGTAGAAGGTGCGAACATAGTTGGTGGAGTTACTATAGTTTCAAAGATAAGTATCATTATGTGTTTAATTTCAATTAAAATGCATGTTTGTGATGCTTGTAATATTATCATGTATTTTGTTGCAATGATATTTATTGTTAATTTTGTTTAAATCTGTATGATGGTAGTAACTCTATGCTAAATGAGTTAATTTGATTTAATATGAATGTTATATATAAATTTATGGGAATGTTCCACATAATAGCATTGCCCGACACTGGGGTTGATGGCCAGGGAGGTTACAAATTGGTATCAGAGCTTTAAAGTCTAAGTTAAGGTTTTGTTGGTAACGTTTCTCGGCCTGTTTGTGGCAGGGGATGTTACACATTTCAAATTAACTAAGTAAATGTGTCCCAAGAAATAGGAGGAGATAGAATACATGTTCAAGATCCCTTATTCATCAACATTTGGTAGTGTGTTGTATGGGATGGTTTTCACAAGACCAGATATTGCACATGCAGTGGGAGTTGTAAGCAGGTATATCAAAAATCTAGGTAAAGAACATTGGGATGCAGTAAAGTGGATTCTTAGGTATTTGAGAGGTACTACTACTCATGCATTATGTTTTGAAGGTTCAAACATTGTTCTACAGGGATATGTTGATTCAGATATGGTAGGTGATAAAGATAGTAGGAGGAGCACCACAGAGTATGTTTTTACTGTAGGTGGAACAACAATAATTTGGATTTAGAAACCATAAAATTTTGTTGCACTTTCAATGACAGAGGCATAGTATGTTTTTACTACAGAGTATAGTAAATAAATGATTTGGTTACAGAGGTTTATGGAGGAATTGGGAAAGAAGAAAGAGAATAGTAGGTTGTACTGTGACAGTGAGAGTTCAATTCATCTTGCAAATAAATCAGGCTTCCATTTGAATACTACTCATATACATCTCAGGTACCATTTCATATGATCCATCTTGGAAGATGGACATTTGAAGTTGGAAAAGATACGCACTATCCATAATCCTGCAGACATTTTAACAAAGGGAGTAACCAGGTAGAAACTAAATTCCTCTTCAATTTAAGTTAGTCTTCAAGAATGAAGGTGAATATGAGAAATTTTCCATGTCCAAGAAGGATCATAGTTCAACAAATACAACAACGGTGGAGTTCTTGAGATCTATATCCAAGTGGGAGATTGTTGGTTGTGGAGCCTGATTATCTTCCTGATTCATAGGTCTTTATTTTCAGCCATGTTTATACCCCATGAATACTTTAGACCCCAAAATATTGTACACTCCTCCCTGCGGGGGAGTGTAGGGGGGGGGTTATTCCCCCTGCAGTGTCTGAGGGAAAGTGAGCCCCCAAAGGAAAAATTTCCTTGTAAATGTATATTGTAATTTCATAGTAAATTTGGATCGTTCATTATAAGTTCATAGATATGATGGTAGAAGTTATGTTAGGGTTTTTTTCCCTAGAAGGAAACCCTCTTTTATGAGGGAAATGTATTGCGGCTATGAATTTATTGCGAATATTTTTTTTCGAGTGAGGAGACTGTGAGAGAAAGAAGAGGAAGTTACAGTGGGTGTGTTGTAGGTTGTATCCCTTCATTTTGCTGGATAATAATAAGGGAAGGACCTGTGAATTATTCTGGTGGACATAGCCCACACTGGGTGAACCACGTATATCTGTGTCTTTATTTTATTGTGTGTCTTCTGTGTTTTATTTCTGTAGTTTTTTTATTTTATTGCTCCACGATCCTGTTTTTCTAACATGAGTCCACTTGGGATTTTTTTGTGGATGTGGTCAAATAAAAGTATTATCCTTTTGATAATTATGAAGACCAGTACATGAGATGGGCCACACTACGGTAAGAGAAGAGTGAAACAATGCTAGATTTCACAAATACTTTCCATATATTGCACACCAAGATAGGTATCAAATACTTCGAGCAACATCTAGTTCTGAAATACCATGGGGATATGCATATGTACACCCAAACCAAAATGGATTTCCTAAACATATCATCATTAGGATCTTCCTAAATCGAGCATAAATTTGGGCACCAGAACAAATGGGAATCCGGGTCTGTAAATCTGCAACAACCAAAGCATCGTAAGGACGACCCTAACCAACAACCTTCAAACAACCAGTCCAATACATGGGACAAGAAGGGTAAAGGAAACAAGAATAATGATAATGGGAAGTGGTGTGACTTCCACAAAATCCCCTGGCACAACACCAATGGATGTCCTTCAAAGACATAGAGTTGAACCGTAATTTGAAATATGATCCAAAAAATATTGAAAATAGACAGATCATCAACGCATATCCCACTCCTACTATCATGACCACAACAATTCAACCAGAAGAATCAGTCAATCCCGAAGAAGGGAAGTGTCTCTTGCATTCACAGATGTGGGTGAAGGGGACCTTGTTGCATTTCATTGTTGATAACTAAAGCCAGAAGAACCTCATCTCAGCTAAGGTTTTTAAACAGTTGGGGTTGTCAACAACACCACACCTGCAACCATACAACATTGGGTGGCTTCACCAAGGATAAGATATCCATGTCATCCAACAATGTCATTTGTCCTATGGCATACAACCCTTCAAGGATGAGGTAGTGTGTGATATTACCCCTCTTGATGTTTGTGATGTATTTTTGGGCCAACCATATATGTTGAGACATCATGATGTCTATGAGTATAGATATTGTAGTGTCATTATTACCTTGGGAGTTCATCTCTATAGGATACCATAGGTAGTTTTGACTACTTCTCCACCAAAAAAGTGCCACAAGGTAATCTCTCATACTACAAAATTCATCCTCTTCATAGTCTCTTCAAAGGATGCACATAAGACTGCTACAACCACTACACCCTCAACGCCTTATATCCAACAAAAAGATATTTTCAAAAAAAAAGAAGATATTGTGTATTCACCTACAATAGTTCCTACACAATGCACCGTCAAACCGAGAGAAAACATGTTAGTGCAGCATATTTAACCCCACCAACAACTAGTTTGGACAGTCTTGCACATACCAAGCATCACAACTTATCCAATAAAGCATGCAACTCACCAAGATTCAGATTCATAAAATGGTTTCCCCTCTTCCCTGGGCACTCAACACAATGGATACCATTTCTTCCTAAGGAGGGAGAATTGATCCAGGTGGATATTGGTGGTCACCCACCTGTTCCAACTGGCTCCTCTTGTAAGTTTTTAGTTCAACACATTCTTTTGTACTTATTTGTAATTGTGGGTTATACAGTTCTAGGGATGTCTAAATACCTACATATCATCTAGGTGGATACTAGTGGTCTCCCACCTAATTCGAATGGATGATTTTGTATGTTTTCATGTCAACACTTCTTGATGTACTTATAGGGTCGTTTTGGGGCCCTAAAAAATGTTATTTTGGAGTTCCACATTCAAAAAATAGACAGAGTCAAATTTTGATGACATAATGCATAGTTCTCTAAAATACCTTTCCAATAGGCTATCACGTGCCTAAAACAAAGATCGTATTCAAAAGTTACGACCCCAAGAAATTAATGTACTAACTTACCCAAACATGGCCCACATGACTTTTGGTGTTTCATCTCCTAGGGTTAGGTTTTTGGATATCTAGGGTTTTGGAATTCTTGTTTAACATAGAAAGGCCTTGAGAGAATCATTGTAATGATCCTCTGGCGAATGAGTGTAGCCTTCAAATATCTTCTCAGAGATAAAAAAATTCCACCATTCTAGCGAGTCTTTCACTCTATATTTTTACAATCTCTTTAGAATTCTTTCATTAATAGAAATCAACTATTTTTGTATTTATTTGTTTCTGGAAACTTTCATGAGTGTTTCATTGTAATATCTCTTCTTTCATTTCGTTTTGAAAATAATCCACATCAGGTGTCAACTTGGAACAAGTCCCCACTCTTAGAGACATTCTCTTAGGATTGACTAAAATATACACATGATATCTTACTTTTAAATCTTTATGAGTCAATTTTCATGTTCTTCTTAGTTCTGACCACTTCCTTCTCCATCTCCATCAACATATTATGTTTGAGTGAAGTTATGTCCACTGGATTATCCTAGATGATTGGAATTATACAATTTCTTCCATACAAAGCCTCAAAATGGCTCATTTTTTATGACTCTTGATAGCCATTATTATATGCAAATTATACTAACGGAGGATATTCCTCCCATTTCTTAGGTTCATGCATAACAAATATCCTCAACATATCTTCAAGGACTTTGTTTACCCTCTTAGGTTTCCCATATGTTTGAGGATGATAATAAGTGTTGAAAGCTAGTTGTGTTCCAAAGCATGTGAATAGACGTTTCCAAAAATTTGAAGTGAATTTCACATCCTGATATGAAATAATTGTCTTGGGCATGCCATGCAACCTGAAAATTTCTCTTATAAAAATATCAACAACATATATTATCTTGTAGGTGGCCTTAATTGGAATAAAGTGAGATACCTTACTCAACTTACCCAAAACCACCATGATTGTACCGTGTTGTCTTGTTGTTCTTGGTAATCTGATGATGAAGTCCATGGAGATAATATCCCATTTCCATTCTAAATTTTCATTATGTTGTACCAAACCTACTTGATCTTCATGCTCAACCTTGATTTGTTGGCATTCCAAGAATTTGGAAATTTATTCAACTATATCATTTTTCATCCCTAGCCAATAGTATAATTTCCTTACTGTTTTTATCATATTTGCATAGTGAGGATGACCCACATAGGGTCTCTTATGAAATTTGTACATGATGAGAGTTTTCAACTCAATCAATTTGGGTATTTGCAATCTATTATTGTGATGGATTACTTAGACGGGGGTGAGTCAATGATATATATTTTTAATACTTTTTAACCAGAGTATTGTTGATGGTAAAACAATACCATGTTTAACATCATATGGATATCACCTAGTCAGAGTCCCAATTAGAACCTTATCCGTTGAAATGATGATTATGACTAGTTCTATGGGTCTCCAGTTACCCTTGTCCTAAGAATAGCCTAATCTAATGCTAATCTAATCTAGACTATTTTATATATACACAATCTTTTATCCACTAATATGTATTTTTACTTCTTTTATCAACAGACAGAAGGAAATGGATTACTCTCTTGTAGCATGCTTGGAAGAAAGTAACCCTAAGGATGACATAAGGAATCGACTATGCCACAGTAGATTTCCCTCCTATGAAATGAGACTTTATGGACATAAATGAAAATGCAACTTTAATCTATGGTGCAAGTTAAGAAAAAAAAAAAAACATATATTAATCAGGAGAAGGATAGCATTACTCCTAATCAAGAGAAATAATATCTAATAAGAAGAGGGAAGGACTATAATTTTAATTGGGGTTAGGATGGATATACAAATCATCAAAATAGTTCAAGGATTTATAGGTTGTTCAAGAAAATACACAATGAGATAATGTTGATAAATAGTTATAAAAAACTCATTTATATACCCAAATACAATCATGTAAAATGAATTCATTGTGAGATTTATATTGAACTAATGAAATATTTCATTTTAATCCAATATAAATGGAAATCAAGAAAAGTTTGAAAGTGATTGATAAATAGTTATTAATCACTACAAACTAATCTCCATGAAATCATAATCAATCTTGGTTCAAATCATGTTCATCCCTGCAAAGATAGATTTAAACAAAGAATTGACCAACATAAAAAACGTGAGATCAACAATAGTTCTTATATCAATTGGAAATACACTAATGAAACATAATTCAAACCAAAATGAAAAAAACAATGATCAAAGAAATAAGTCTACAAATCAAATACAATAGTGTAATTAAATGAAAACTTATTATTACTAGCTCCAAATGTTGTCATACAGTCCTCTCTAGTTTGATATCTGGAACCCCCATTAAAAATGAATAATTATAGTTTTATAGAGTATTTTCCACGTAGGTCCAATCCCTCTTGAGTCGGTCAAAACTTGCTCAAGAGTGAGCTATAGAATTCAAAACATAATCAACTACAAAATTTGCAAAATTCTAATTTTGGACAGAACCTACCCATAAAACATATAATATCTCCAAAAGGATTCAACCGCTTGGAAAATAATATTACTATAAGGTAAATGGGCCTATTTATGAGGTGGGTTTTCATCCGTTTGAATATATTCGTCATTGATCTCCTGAAAATCGACCTGCAAAAATGCTTCCTATGAACTAGCATAATGACAAATCTAGTTTTCCTCCTTCCTAATAATATGTATCCCAAACAATTTTATGGGAAAATATTTTTAGCATAAGGTACTTGACCTTGTTTATGATGTGGGTTTTCAATTGTTTCTCCATGTTCCTCTTGGTTTTCTCAAAATATAAGTTTGTAGTTAGCCTCCTAAGCACATCCTTTGGAGGTTACATAAAGGAGTCTATTTTGGAAGTGGCTTTCAACATTTTACTCAAATTCTTCACCATTTTGTCGAGATTAAATATACAAAATTTACTCTTGAAGATTCATTTGTTTCGAATCTAGGAAAATCCATGTCACTCTGATCATTATTTCTCCCAATATGTTCACTTTTGGAGGAAATCTCTTCGCCATTAAGTAAATCGACCCATTTGGGAAGTTTTTTTTCAACCATTTGAACAGATTCTTCATTTTTTGTTCAAGAATAAGAATGTAAAATTTCCTCCTGAAAATGATGCGAATTTTCAATTTTTTCTTACCCAAGTATTATGTCTTGTACAGATGAAAAATCCCAACTAAAAGATATATTTGGAAAATGAAGTTGAATTGCATATCTATAATTGACACTTGTAAAAAAAAAGAAATTAAATTAATAACAAAACTCTATTAAAACATGAACTACAAGATCTCCAAATCGTAATTAACCAAAATTAATAAAATCAAATTATATTTATATTAGACCTTCTAGATAAAGAATAAATGTATAACTTAACTCGACATTATGTTTTGAAATTGAGGATATTATGCAAACTATAAGTTTTAATAAAAAAATCAATTGTTGACAAATTTTAATCAACTAATAAAGCATATTTTAGAATCACATGTTAATTATTGAATGATAGAAATACTCATCATAATTTTGTTTTAGAACAAAGTGAATGTGAGGAATTCATATTAAAACTGTTTCCAATAACTAACCAAGATGTTGTGATTTAATAATGTCCAATGAAAAACCAATCCAATCACCTAAATGATAAAATATTTACATTATTATATAATAAAATCAAACCAAACCAATCATATCAAGAGGAAGATGATGAGAACATCAAAAGAACAAACAAGACATAAAAAAAAAACTAGAAATATAGAACAAAAAACAAATCAAGGTGATATACCAAAATTAATAAGGGGATCCCTTTAATTTTTGAGAAAGTTATGGGGGGTGTTTTGGCCACAACAATTAGCGACACACTTGGATGAAGCAGTTATCTCTAGTGTATAAATAGTTGGATTAAATTTACCAAAGATGGAAATGAAATGTTTCAAAAATTTATTGCATGCTACGCCATTCCCAGAGGTCCCACATAAGATAGAATCAAGGGAAAATAAGTTTTTAAAGATAAAAGTATGTAAATGCCTAGTTCCAAGATAGTGAATCCAAAAATAGGGATTATTTATTAAATTTTAATTACATATCTACTATATGATAGTAAAAATAGATAGGAGTATTTAAGGATTAGTATGCATATGTTACCTCTTTTACCCGACATTGCTTCATTTCCAACAGGCCTATTCAGTACCCTGATGAAGTTGTCTTGATACCATGTATGAATTGACCCATTGCTAGCAAGCATGTTCAGTACCCTGGCGGGTTTTCATACACTTCCCATACATATTTTCTTTCAACTTTCTTACCAACCTTTTGATTAACATATTTGAAAATTTTATTTTAGCAATTGGGTGAGGAAAGCGGGGTGGTATGAGAGGTATTTTATTTAAATAAATATATACGATACTATTTAAGCTTGACCCCATTAGTCTTATCTTCATCCACCAAAGTAGAGGATTTAATTGTAGAGGGGTATGGGAGGGATTCAAAGTAAAGATTGTGGGAAATTTTTTCCTTTTATAAAAGTGAACCTATAATAATTGAAACATATCTTAATGTTCCCAATAGATAATAGTTGATGTACAAGAAAAGTGAAAACTAGGTATATATGACCTTTAGATAAATGAAATCCAATTAAAAAATATATAGAGTAAGGATTCCCCCATGTAAACCAATTCATATAGCTTAGAAATATCTTCCCTCATATAAATCTTAGAAATGTCACGAAATCAAATAAAGACTAAGAGTGAAGAGAAACTATCCAAATCCAAACAAATGAATTTTAAGCTAAAAGTGTGTAACGACCCTCCGTTACACCTAATAAAAAGAAAGCGAAGCACAAAATGTAATTTTTTTTTAAGCATTATGAATTTGCATCAACACATAATTCAACATTGCATAATCAACGACATCATAATTAAAGGAATTTAAAGATTCTAATCATCATAATCAAATAACGTAGCACCCGACACATATTTAGTAATGACATATAATCAACACATCATCATAATTGAATAACGACACAAAATTGAAGCCTCATGAATGGCTACACAAGATCAACTCATCACGATCACAAGAATCATCAATACTTTTAATCACTCCACTCATCACATAGAGATTATCATCAAACAACACGAGGATAACATGATATAACATAACAATAACATAAGGTTCATAAAGATAACATAAGAATGACATAAAGATACTACCCTCCCAACCTACCTTGTAAGGTTAGGACCTCCAGGACACATAAGAAATGCTCAAGCCTAGGATCCAATTGACTTTTTAATAAAAATAATAAAACATGATAAGAAAAAAAAATGATAGTAACCTTACACTTGGTAACACCCCCTCTTTGACCGGATACTCTCAACACTTGGGTGCTTGTGAAGGGGAGATTGGTTTCCACTAAAGGAGGAGGGACAAAGTGAACATTGAAGACAAGCGGCCAAACTAGCAGATTGGTACTAGGAAAATGGTTAAGTAAGAAAACGAAGAGTTCAAGTGAAGAGATTCGCTCAGAGAAATGACCTAGCTGGTCGATTTTGCACAGGAAAAATGCATAGTTCGAGGGAAGAGATTTGTTCAGAGAAATTACATAGCTGGGTGATTTTGCACAACAAAAATGTAGATTTCCAGGGAGGGATCGCAAGGGAATTAACCTTCCTGCCAAATCACACTCCAAGAACATAGAGGGTACACATGGATAAATTCACTCAGGGTAATATTTCACCGAGGGTAAAATAAAATTCAAATAAATTTATTATTGGGAAAAAATCATGCAAATCGCAGGGCAAATGGTGTATAAAATTGTTGAGGGTAAAATAAAATTCACAGAGTTCTATTACTTGTTAGAAGCATCCAAATCGTAGGGAAAATTGTGTACAAATAGATGAGAAAAAGAAGTGAAATTTGTTGGGTAAATGAAGTAAAAATCGTTGAGATGTGTGGTCAAAATTTGTGTGGGTTTCCTCCGCATGCAATGATATGCTCACAAAATCAAAATGCAGAGATAGGTGGTTGAAATTTATGTGGGTTTCCTCCACACGCATTGATATGTTCACACAATCAAATCGCAGATATGGGTGGCTGAAATTCGAGTGGGTTTCCTCCACACACAGTGATATGTTTACACCATCAAATCATAGATATGGGTGGTTGACATTTGAGTGGGTTTCCTCCACACGCAATGATAATAAGATGCAAGGTTGTTGGGAAAAGGGTGAAGGCGTAGGGATTTGAGTCTAAAAAATGCATAGGTTAAGTGCTCGAAGATCCTGAAAACACAAAAATTAACTCACATTAAAAATGTAGAGACATTTTGTCAATCTCAGAAAAATTTTGGATGATGGAAGATGGTGAAATGGTTTGGAAAATAAAAAGAGGCAATAATAATTCATAGAGGATGCAGATGATACAAAGTTTCATACGAAATATTCAATAGTCACTTGACTTCTCAAGGACATCTATAAAGAGACAAATTCTAAATCCATGCATACAATAAAAACTCAATATAATGTGAACTCAAATGAAAATATCATGATCGAAGGTGAGAAGTTGAATATGATCTCCGACACTTGCACTTGCGCTCCATCCAGTCCCCCTCTTGCTAACTGTGAATACTTCACCGGTACCTCCTAGCCTACGCAAGGGTTACTTTCCTTCCCCCTTATCCCCCCGAGCTGCAAAGGGGCCACACACAACTACAACCATAATACTCTAGCTCCCATCTCGCCTCGCAAGGTAGAGCTACCACTCTCTTTCTCAATATGGGTATCCCAACTCTCACAAGTAAAAACCAATCAGAATTTATACATCATAACCTTACTCCTAACAATCATAATACCTTCCTCCCTGTCAACCATTTCTTTTATATAATTTTTCTTAGTGACCCCTTTCCATTTTCACATTTAATTAATTTTTTTTTTAAATTAATTAGGAATTACTCCCCCCATACATTTGTCACCCATTCTCTTAGTTGCACCAATAAATCCATCCTTTAGTTTAATTAAAGGTCAATTTATCTCACCCATACTAAAAGAACTCCTAAAATTACTCCTAGTTGTCCCTTTATTCCCGCCATTTCCCTTTTAATGACTGATGCCTTTATAAAACTTAGTTGTGTTTAATTTAGGAAATTTATTTAGTTAGACTAGAATAGATATCGTTCTATGCTTACACATTTATGCTCTATTCCATTCTCAATTAAATTCTAATTTAGTATTTACTTTCACAAGGGTATTAATCACTCAGGGTTTATTTTTATTTTCATTAATTCTTAATTTGACTTAATTCATCCCCTCATTAATTAATTTAAAAAATTAGTTTTTTTTTCTTCTCACTCACTTAGACTTAGACTTAGTTAAATATTTATCTACAAACAACTAATCAAGTAATTAATTTAGTAGGCGCTCAAGATTTTATAAGGTTTAACATTCACTCAAGTTTTCTAGGCCCCCTAGATTCATTGACTCATTGTTTTTTTTTTATACCACGACGTGCCCTACAAGACGCACTCCGTACTCCAAGGGTTCCACTCACATTGATTCAAATTTTAATTACACGACGTGCCCTTCAAGACCGACTATGTGTTGCAAGGTTGCCACTCGCCTTTGACTAGTTTTTGGTAGTTTTCCAACCCTTGGAGTCAATGCTCACTAGCAAGTTTGGGTCATTTTGTGATGGCTATTTCAACGCACTTGCGACATTTTGTCGTGGATATAGCGATGAATCTTGAGTTTGCCAACGTTTGTTTCATGTGACGTCTCAAGAGAGACGATAGTAGATACGTTTTCACAATTGCGACAAAAAAAGAAATACCATTGCAATACGACTAAGTAAATAATTCATTGAAAGAGAGACATAGTAGGGAAATTGTCGCACACTCGACCATATAGGAAAAGTAAGTGAAAAAATTCTGAAAAATCAACTTTCAAAGAGTTCATCACAATTGCGATGAACGCAGGGTATACAACGACGAAATTGCTATACAATTTCCGTGGTTTATAAAGCAAGTTCGTCGCAACATTTGTACCGGTCGTTGCAATTGAGATGAACATTGTCATTGTTTGTATAGAAAGTTCCTTGCAAGATTTGTTCTGCTCGTCGCAAGTGAGACAAAAACTATCGTGATTTGTATAGCAAAATCATCGCAAAATTTCTATAGTGTATCGAAATTACAAAGACAACTTTCGTTATTTGTATAGTGAAGTCATCGCAAGATTTATATGGTTCGTCAAAATTGAGATGAAAAATTTCTTGGATTGTATAGAAAAATCATCGCAGGATTTCTATAGTGTGTCGAAATTGCGACGAAAATGATTTATTTAAAAAATAAAATAAATTTTTAATTTTGAGCAAAAAAAATAATATTTTATTTTTGAAGAAAGGGGGCATGTATTGGAAGAATACTATAGGCTATGAAGTTCATTATATTCTTGAAAACATTTCACAAAGGGAAATTCTCTGAAGTAAATAAGGTATGGGTAGATTGCTCTGCATGTGATCAAGAACCATCTAGTTTTGATTTCATGAGTACAAATATGGAGTGTCACATCCAATCAAGAGTTACCTTCATCTATTTATAGTTAGTCTATCAATTCATCTCAATAGGCCCTCATCCATATTCAAAAATTCAAGTATGCTAGAATAGAGAATGCCTTTTGTTGAAAGAATTATCTAAAGGTCTTATTTTCACATTCAAGGGGGCATTAACCTAGGAGGAAGAATGATCCATTAAAATGGGTTTTTAATGGTTATACTAAGACATCTAGAGAAGATGCCTTGTCCAATAAAGACAAGTTCTAGTTGTAGAATCCCTTAACATCATGAAAATAACATATTTTGATGAATGTTTGGCATAGGAGAAATTCAATGAGTCAACCAAAAGATATATATGTAACAATATATATTTGATATGGATATGTTATTAAAATAGATAATAGATACATATCAAATATATTTATATATGTGATCTTTACTAAACATATAAGTTGTAATGTTGGCTAAGCTCATCATAAGAGGCATTTAAAAACAAAGGCTTCTCTATTATACTCGGATTTTTTAGGATTTTTATGGATCCCTAAGAGGGTTTTTCTCTAGATGCAATCATGGATTTTCATCACAGTTGGTTTTATTAATATTTAAAAATTATCCGCATTCCAAATCTTGTGGGAATCTTTAAAATGAAGGGTCATTCCATTTCTCGGGAATATTTATAAATATCATTCTAAGTCCAAAGCTTGTGGGAATCTAGTTGGGCAAGGCCATGGTTTCTAACATAAGGAGGGTTTTCCTAGGGGGGTAATAATAATTCCTATCATTGTATTTCTAGACAGGTGAGGACAAGGACTTTGTTTGACTTGGGTTGACTTCTCTAAACTGATGCTTCAAGAAAAGTAAGAGAATAAAATTCTCAATGAATGATTGGAAGGAAAACACTTACTTTATTAAACACAACACACAAATGAACTATTAGTCATAATTAGTGATGAAGCAATATATAATGTTCAAGGTGAAACTTTCTAAGTAAAAAGTACATATTCATTCACAAGATAATCGTCATTTAGCAAATTTCATATTTGCAAGAAGTGAGGCATGAACAAGTACTTATGAAACATTTAAGCATGAAATTGGGTCTTTATGATAGCAATGAAATAGAGCATCATTGTAACAAGTTCATAACCAATATAAGTTTGCATCTATTCAATAAGTATATGCCATGAAACACATGAAATGTCACTATTGTAAAGAGATAATAAGGAAATGAGCTCATTGTAATAACTTTAGAAGAAATACAATGGTACCAGATTAGCAAATTTCATTATTATATGTCAAGGAACAAAAGTTATATCATTAACCAAACTTATCATTCATTCATCAACACTCTGAAATTAATTTGTTTCTCATCATACAATATAGATCAATTCTTTGTAACCATGATTGTAGCATGAATCAACCCTCTCAACTGGCAAACAATATAAATGTTGCACTGTTTGGGTAGATTGTTTGGGGTGGTTAGGGTAGGAATGTATTGTGGTCAACCAATCAAGACAAAAGACATGAAAACACCACAACAAAATATGGTTAACAAACCTTCATACAATAGTGAAAGGAGGCAACGATTGGACTAATTACAAGGTCCTTTGGAATTCCTTAACATATTTTGGCTTCTTTGGGATGTGGAAAAAAAGGTGTCATAAAAACATTGCAAGACATCAACACTTTAATAACCATTGAAAGTGGAATACTTCTACAGTTTTATGAGAGTCCTGGATAGAGTTTTGGATAACACATAGGAGGTAAGTTCATAAAAAAATAAAAAAATAAAAAATTTGAGCAAAAACAATTAAAATTTTATTTTTGAGCAAAAAAAATAAAATTTGATTTTTGAGCCAATTGTAGAAGGCGCTATGATTGCACACTAAATAGGTCATCCAAGTGAAGTTTTTTCTAACTAAATTTCTCATTTTACCACTTAAACTCTCACCAAAGGAAAGTCCTACCCTGCGAGGGAGAGCTTGAGGAAATAGATAGGGAAGCCACCTACTATCACCTTAGTGCCCTTGCCTCTACATTTCTAGGCCATGGTTTCTAACATAAGGAGGATTTTCCTAGGGGGATAATAATAATTCCTATCATTGCATTTCTAGATAGGTGAGGACAAAGACTTTGTTTGAATTGGGTTGACTTCTCTAAACTGATGCTTCAAGAAAAGTAAGAGAACAAAATGCTCAATGAATGCTTGGAAGGAAAACACTTACTTTATTCAACACAACACACCAATGCACCATAACTCATAATTAGTGATCAAGCAATATACAATGTTCAAGGTGAAACTTTATAAGTAAAAAGTATATATTCATTCACAAGATAGTCGTCATTTAGCAAATTTCATATGTGCAAGGAGTGAAGCATGAACAAGTACTTATGAAGCATTTAAGCATGAAATTGGGTCGTTATGATAGCAATGAAATAGAGCATCATTGTAACAAGTTCATAAACAATATAAGTTTGCATACATTTAATAACTATATGCAATGAAACACATGAAGTGTCACTATTATAAAGAGATAATAAGGCAACGAGCTCAATGTAATAACTTTAGAAGAAATACAATGCTACCAGATTAGAAAATTTCACTATTATATGTCAAAGAACAAACATTATATTAGTAACCAAACTTATCATTCATTCATCAACACTCTGAAATTAATCTATTTCTCATCATACAATATAGATCAATTATTTGGAACCATGACTGTAGCATTGTAATAAATCTCAAATTTACCAATAATTTTTTTTTTCTAAGGAACATTAATCTTCAATTCATTTAATGGATTTGTAGTTAGGAGAAGGTAACTGTTATATCCATTGTTAAACTTTGATAAGTTTCTTTATTATATTTTGATTATAAACGAACAAAACTTTGCCGACCTAACACATAAAGAAGAACAGAGTTCCTAAGTGAATAAAACTCCATCACTCTAACATTCCCTTCAGTCCTAGATTTATTCTAACATTCATATGTATATC
>ML786019.1:448359-461675 GCA_009831015.1 Picea engelmannii | reverse complement strand
GTAATGCCTTTTGGACTTTGCAATGCACCTGCTACTTTCATGAGAGTTATGAATGATGTCTTAAGGCCTTTTCTTGATGATTGTGTTATTGTCTACTTGGATGACATTTTGATCTTTAGAAAATCTCATGAAGAGAATGTTAAACATGTGAAACAAGTTTTGGATGTTTTGAGAAAGGAAAAGTTTTTTTTGAAGATGTCCAAATGTGAATTTTGAAAGACTTCACTTATTTACTTAGGGCATATTGTTGGTGGAGTTGAATTAAAAATTGATCCCTCCAAGGTCAAAGTCATATTGGAATGGCCCAAGCCCATCAATGTGACAGAGGTAAGAAGTTTTTTGGGAGCAACCCAATATTGGAGGAAGTTTATTGCTAACTTTTCTTCCATTGCAGCTCCATTACATGCGGTGACAAGTGTTAAACAAGTTTTTCAACGAGGAGGCAAGCAACACAAGGCTTTTCATACTTTGAAAGAGAAGATCAGTTCAACGCCAGTTCTTGCACTTCCAAATTTAAGACAACCTTTTGAAATCCAAATAGATGCAAGCAATTATGGAATGGGAGCAATTTTGCTACAACATGGTAAGCCCATTTGTTTTCATTCTGTAACTTTTAATGGTGACATGATTAACTATCCTACTTATGGTAAGGAGTTGTATGCATTGGTACAAAGTGTAAAAAAATGGAAACATTATTTGTTGGGAAAAGAAACCATTGTTCACACTCACCATCAACCACTGCAATACTTACAATCACAAACAAAGCTACAACAAGCTAGGCACTTTAGATGGATGGGTTTTCTTCAATAGTTCCACTTGGTCATTCGGTATAAGAAGGGAATTTATAACAAAGTTTCTGATATGCTTTCAAGGCCTATTATTAGTGCTTCAGTTATTCTTAAGCATAGTCCTATCATGCATGAAAGTTATGTTGAGCAATCTGCTTTGGATACTGATTTTAAAGAAGTATATGAAACTTTGTGTCATTCTAACCATGTTGAGGAATTGGATTACCATGTGCATGATAATCTTTTGTATCATCTTGACAAGCTATTTATTCTACAGGGGGAAAGAATCAACATTATAAGAGAAGCCCATTCTTCTCTTATTGCTGGTCATTTTGGTGTAGGCAAGACAGTCGCTAATTTGCAAAGATACTGATACTGGACTAAAATGAATGAAAGTGTTTCAAGATATGTTTGAGGATGTTCGTTATGTGCCACAAGTGAACCTAGCAATCAAAAATTGGGTTTTCATACTCCTTTTTTGGTTCCTTCTCGTCCTTGGGAAAGTATTTCCATGGATTTTGTAGGAGGGCTAGCTATGTCTAGACGAAATCATGATTATCTTTATGTTGTGGTTGATCGATTTAGAAAAATGTGTATTTTGATGCCTTGTACGAAGTAGGTTACAGCTGAGCAAATGGCACAAATGTTCTTTCAAAATGTTTGGGTACATTTTGGATTTCCTAAAACCATTATTTCTGATCAGGATTCTCGATTTGTTGGAAGTTTTTGGTTGAGTTTATGGGCACTCATGGACACCAAACTGAAAAAGAGCACAAATTTTCATCCGCAAACAGATGGTCAGATAGAAGTGGTAAATCAAACAGTGGTGCATCTTCTTCATGCTTATTGCAACGAGCATCCTAAACTTTGGGATGAGCATTTACACTACATTCAACATACTTACAATCGAGCTAAGAACTCTTCAACTCACACGTCGCCATTTGAAGCATGTTTTGGCTATTTGCCCAAATATCCTTTAGATTTTATCTTTGGGAAGGATATTTCTATTGAAGGTCAATATGACATTGATAGGGCATAAAAGTTCATTGAACAATTTCAGTCGATACATCAAAAGGTGCAAGAGCAATTGGAAAAGAGTCAAGCCAAGTACAGGACGAGACATGACAAGCATCATGTTGATCATAGTTTCCAAGTTGGAGATGAAGTTTGGCTTTACATCAGTAAGGAGAGGCTTAAAGGAGAAGGTAAAAAATTGAAACCAATTCGATATGGTCCTTTCAAGATTATCGACAAGATTGGTAACAATGCCTTCCATTTAGATTTGCCTCCTTATATGAAAATATATGCAGTTGTTAATGTTGATAATTTGAAATTGTATGAGCCTCCTTTGATTGATGATCAAGAAGAGCATGTTCAGATTCCTTCTATAGATGATTTTTCCCCAGAATATCTTATAGAACTGCATGAAGACACCATCCTTGACAGGAGAATGCGAACTTCAAAACGAGGAAATGTGGAGTATCTTTGAGTTGGTCTCAAAGGTACAAATCCAAGCAAAGACAAGTGGATTAAGGTTGGAAGAGTGAGGGAACTATACCCTCATATTCAAATAGACTGAAAATAGTCTTTTGGAGGTCCAAAAGCTTTCCAATGGGGAGGTGTGATCCAGGGGATCAAATTTTGCTCAAAAATTCAAAGTGTTCATAATTGCTTCAAATCAAACGAGAGTGTAGGCCTCGTCACTACGAACCCAATGCAACTCATTTGGGTTCAAACGGATGTTGGGAGCGAGAGATATCGCGTTCTGTTCAAATTTACAAACAGGCAAAAAAAAAAAGGGTGCTGACTGTATAGTCCATACAGTCCGTATGGACGCTGACCTGGCAATATGTACGACATGTGGCAGACAACTATTGAGATAGTTGGCATGTGACATGGCTTGTTGGCAGTGAACAAGATGGAAACACGTGGCCCAATCAATGGCTGCCATGTGTCACATGTTTATTGGATTAAAATCTTTTCACTTGGTAGGAGTCAACCCCATGACCTCCGGGCAGGGTAAAGCCTTGGGAAAGGCCACCCAACCGGTGCGCTCGCATATGTTACTTAACATATGTATGCATTGTAATATATTTAAATTTTCAAAAATGTTTGTTGGGGCGTGAACCGGGCCAGGGCTAAGCCTCGACCCATGGTTATATATATGTATTGCATACGACTGGTGCTACGAGCAGTTAAACCCACCGTAATATATATGTAACCGTTTTCAATTCACGTGGTTTGACATAACATGTGACCAACGTGTATGTGCATGGCTTAACCCTATGGTTTTGTAAACTGTTTTAGCTTTAGCCATGTTGTGTATTGCGCGTGGTCATGTGGTGACCATGTGCCCATGGGCCTTGGTAGTTAAAGGCTGGTGTATAACCGTTTGATAGTTTGTACCGGTTGTGCTCGGTGCCAAGTTTTTATGCTTAAATATGTGTGTGGGCTAGGTTGAGCCAACAAGGGTGCATTTTGTATATGCAGAGATAACAAACTTGAATGGGGGACTTCCAGGAAGCCTATCTTCTTCAACTTTTGGCCAAATGAGGTGCCAAAAAAGCCCAGCTAGGGGATTTTGGACGTTCTGAAGCCATTGGAGTAGTCTATTTGACATTTTGAGCATTGTAAAGCACATTTTTTAGCACTTTGAGCAAATAATACAAATGATCCATTGGAAGATGGACCAGGAGATGTAGCCCAAGAGAGGGGTGAACTCCTTTATCATTTGTTGTGTTATGTGTTTTCTATTCACTGTTATTGCTGCTATTTATATGCATCTTGAATGATTAAATCCTATTAAATTTGTGTTGCAAAGATGATCCATTTACATTTTAACACATAAATTTTACTTGCAAATAATTTCAAGAATACAAGTCTTCTTCATTTTTAGATCAGGAGTATTCACCTTAGCGACAAGTTGTTGGTTTAACATAAGATGTTCGGCCTTTTCCTTGAATGGCCAAAGTCATTGAACGAAATCTCCTATCATTAACGGTTGGTTAAAGATATTCCAGTCACCATTTCCATAAAGGTTTCACAATAATAAAACACAATCCTAACAAATTGTTTAACTCTACCTAAGTTGCTCGATGTCTCAACTGAACGATAGCTTTTCAAACGATGTACTAACTAAACTTATAGCAGTTATAGTTGACAGTTTCTAGTTGGTCCTGTTATGAAGGAATCCTCTTTACTTTGTATTCCTTTAATGTGAAGGGAAAGGTCCTTGTCAAGCATGAGTTAAGACTCTAATCCGACCATTAATGGAGGCCCTATGTGTGCGAAAACCGATGGTCATCACTAGACCCCATCTAATAAGGTTGGGCCAATGATGCCCCATCACATGGCCAGAGCCTCCTTTCATACCATCAACATTTACTCTACGTAGTAAGATCTCTCTTAGGGTTAGATGGCCCTCATTCATAATTCATGCAGTTTCTTCAAAGCAACTCTGTGTTTTCCTTTGCGAGGGGAAATCGATCGCCTGGAGGTTTTACTTGGTGGGAGAACAGATGTCCCTAACCGTCCTCCATGGTAAGTTCAAGACACTTCTGTAACTTTATAAGGTTGAATATAATACTTGGCTCTCATTACAGTGGGAGAAATTTTATACTAGAACTCTAGCTATGGTCTTTTTTTTTGACATAGTTTCCTATGGTTGTTGTTCTTCTCATGACTCCCTGGGTTAAACTTGCTTCGGGAAGGTATTCTTTACTAGTGTTTGATTCCAAGCCTTTCGACACCATTTTATTACCCCTTATTTACTCTAGCACCTACATTCTCACACAATCATCTTATCAGGGTCATGTGGTTGTGCTTACTTAAGGGTTTTGCAGTGTCCCTCTATTAGTTTTTATGGATTATTCTTACCCTAATGTTATTGTTACCTAGTTTCGAGTCCCTATGAGACCACGCGGAACTGTTAATTCTGAAGGAATTCTAATAGGGTAGAACCCATGCTGAGGAACATGTCTTCAATCATTTTTCCTTTGGTTTATCCTAACAGGTCTCCCACTAACCCATAGGACTGAAATTTTTTTAAAAAGGTCTTTATGTAATTTCCATTCAATATGTAATGTAAAAAGGTTACCCTGTGTCTCGAACGAGTCATTAAGTAATACTCTATAACAAGCAATATATGAATCCCAGGCAACCCTTGTGTTAAGGTATCCATACTGTTATTATTTTTCGTTAAGGGTGGAAACTACCATTCAAAATGTATTCAACTTAGGATTTACTCTGTGTTAAGTATTTGAGAATTTCCTTGTGAATTATATTTGTATAAAGTCATGGAATGCACTACTTTATTCATTTTAATTATTAGATAAATCCTTTTTATTTCTTTCTGGTGTATATATATATTCGAAGAATTTCTTATCGTGACCTAATGATGGGATCCTTGGTCTTTGCGAGGGTAGCCATTAGGTCGACTTTGGCCCACTTCTCCCTTCCATTCCATGGATTACTTCATCGACTGTGTGAAGACATTGCGACCAGAATTGTGGCCCCAATTTAAGTGTGATCCCGAACTTTATGTATTGGTCTCTTTTCCTCAATTCAACCCAGAATTTAAATTTTGTATTTCATATAAGAAAATCCTATTATTCCTAAATAGTTACTTATTTGGAAATTCCTTGGTTCCCTTGTAGGGTTGGAGTATCCAAAAGATTCAGGATTCTAGGTGTCCTCTCATACAAAAGGTACTTGAGTTCCTTTACAGCGTTGTCAAAACTTATCGTTCCAGGTTTAGAAAACGAGACTCTAGGTCTTGACCTAGATTACTATGTTGGATATAAAACTTCCATCCCAATTCCTATTAATCCAATGAATGCACAAGTTGTAACTATATTCTCTATTAGGGAAAAATATAATGTAGGCCTTATGTACATTTTTTGGTGCACTTTTGATTTCGGATCTTGATATGGGTTATTTAATGCATTTTTAACTGATATTTGAACTACATGACTCTTTTCTTCTTACTTGAAATGAAAGTAATGATTAATAGAGATTTCAATTCCAGGTTTATTGATACGGTAGTTAAATTTTAAACCTAGATTGTTTTCAAGCAAAAGATCGTTTTTACTTATATGTTTTCATTTTAGCTTCTCCGGTATTATTATGCTTCCAAAAAATTCATTGTACCAATAGAATTATTTGTTTTCCTTTATTTCATTGTTGCCCGACTTATACAGAGATTGGAACGAATTGTTGTTGTTAATAAGGTTAGGAAATTTTAAATTTTAACATATTACATAATATGTGTATATAATTTAAAGGGTTCTAGAATTTTGATTTCGAAATTCGTTGGCTTTTGCGCACCTAGCATTTCATTTGTATCGTTGGATCTGTATAACTATTGGAACAATTTATTTACTATATAGTATATGAACATACATATATATGTTACTATTCTTGTTGTAGGAATTCAATTCAAGTTTTTAATAACGTTTGTACAGATTACCAATTGTGATTTTATGTATACATAATATATATATATATATATATATATATATATATATATCACTCTATATTTATGTATCATGAATTCCTGTAATACATAGTGTTTCATCTTGATTCTGATTTCAATATATACATAAATGGTAGTCTCAATTATGTACTATTGCTCTGTGTATTTACCTACATAAATATAAACACACATGTATATCTACATAATTTGGTCTCAATCACATTACGCCCATACATAGCTTACTCAGCTAAATATAATTAACAGTGAGGTTATCCTACACTTTATTCCATTACATCAGTAGTATAATCTACAGAACTAATTCTTCCAGAGCTCAACCAAATGCACTCTTTCAACTAGTATATCAAATGAAAATAGTGTTCATTCAACATTCAAATCAACAGAGATGATTCATTCAGAATTAGTTTTAGAGGCATTCTATCAGTTCTTAAATCTAAAAACATTCAATCAGATCCTTGTCCATAGTAATACTTCTATCCAAAATTTAAACAGATGCACTCTACTAGCTACTAAACCATATAACATTCAGTTAGAGAAAGGAGTAGGTTGACATATTTTAACGGTTTCCTAATAAAAAATGGAACAACCACATTCCTCCCAACCTTATAACAGAATAGCCAAATCACTTGTCTCGTTCTCCCCTTAGCTTGACCATGAATCCATGAGGGAAAACTAAGAACTTCTCGTCAGCCATAGTCCTACAATTTTCAGCAACTTCTCCTTTAATCGCACTCAGAAGACAATGCTCATAATAGCAAGAGACAATTCCTTTTCCCCAACATACTAGGCAGCATCCTGCCTCCTCCCATATGCTATATATCCAAAGCCATTTTTACCTAGGTATTTTTCCCCCTTGGGAATTTTCGCATCTTTCCAAATCCCTGATTTTTAGGGGATGTCAATGGCCAAATTCTTGATTTTCCACTTGTTGCATTCAACCCTGAGGTAGTTTGAACATGTTCCCCTCTCATGGAGCCATGGTCAGTTGATTTTAACATGGTTGTTCCATTTGTCCATCAACAATAATTATAAAATATTTTGTTTCATAGAAGTGTCATAGTGAAATATTTAGTTGGGTCAAATTATATCTCTTCCCAATAGTCATAATCATCAATTACAATTAACTAAATTCGTAATTTCCATAAATGGAAAAAAAAAATTCAATTTTGAAATTACCAAAAATGGAAATAATTTCCTAAGAATTTTCAAACTTAAAAATAATTTATTTTTTGGGGATGTTACATCCTTTCCCCCTTCAATAAAACACTATCGTCATTGTTCGGTCCTTTCTTAGAACACAATTGGATGATATTTCTACAAATCTCCCTCCAACTCCCAAGTGGCCTCCTCATGGATAAAGTGCTTTCATTGCACTTTTACCTGGGTGACGTCTCTGTTCCGAAGTGGTATTTCTCTCCTGTCTAGAATGCACAGAGGTTCCACTTGGAACTCACCTTCTGGCTCCACCTGCACCAATTTCCAATCAATCATATGCGTATGCTCATGAATAGAATTCTTTAACAACGAAACATGAAATACATTATGAATTTTTAGATTGGCAGGAAGTGCAAGTTGGTATGCTATGGGTCCAATTCGAGCTAAGATCTTGAAAGGCCGACAAAACCTGGGTGCCAACTTGGCACAGTTCCCTAGATTTAGGGAAATTTTCCAGGCTTTGACTTTTAAATAGACATGGTCTCCCACTTGAAATTTCGAGTGTCTTCTTTTCTGGTCCACATAACTTTTCTACCTGTCCTATGCCTCTTTTAAGTTTTGTTGTACTTTTCTTACCATGTTCTCCTTTTCCTGGAGCATCTCTGGTCCTACCATGAGTTTGTCAACTAGGTTATCCCATCTAATCAGATTCGTACACTTTCTGCATACAATACTTCGAAATCGCTCATCTTACCTGAAGTTTGGTACCCATTGTTGCATGCAAATTCTAGTAAGTGTAGGTAGTCTTCCCACTTTATTGGTTTTTTTCTTACGTACATGCAGAGTATATATTTTATGATTTGGTTTTTTCATTCAGTTTGTCCATTTGTTTGTGGATGATAACTCATGCTGAAATTCAAGTTAGTATTTAATCGTGCAAACAATTCTTTCCAACAAGTAGATGTAAGTTTTATGTCTCTATAAAAAATCACCATTTTAGGAATACCATGCAGTCTAAAAATTTATTTCATGAATATTTCAGCAATGTTACTTTAAAATTAAACTTTATAGGAATAAAGTGTGCAGACTTACTAAGCTTATCTATTACCACCATAATTGAATCATTTTGTTTCTGAGTTCTAGGAAAACCTGTAATAAAGTCCAATGATATAGCCTCCCATTTACATTCTGTCACAGGTAAGGGTTGTAAAAGGCTAGTTGGATGTTGGTGTTTGGATTTTACTTGTTGACAATATTGACACTTAGCTAAGTATTTTGTTGTTTCTCCCTTCATATTAGGCCAATAAAATAACTTTCATAATGATGTTATCGTTTTCTGGTATCCTGGATGACCAGAATATGGTTTCTTATGAATTTCATCCAAAATTGTTAACTTTAACTCTGTTGAATCTGGTATGTATATTCTGTTTTTAAAATGTAGTACATCGTTTTTTTCCACACTTAGATCTGTTTTCTCTGAATTTTCTGTAATGTTATGAAATTCTTCCATTGTTTTAGTTTAATTTTCGTCATTATTACTTGTAGTCTTTATCCTCTCCTCAAGATCATTTTTCTTCCCTGCTAATGTTTATTTCAAACAACCCATGGACTCTTCTTCTTAAGGCATCAACTACTTTGTTTTCCTTACCCTGGATATGTCTTACCTCAAAGTCAAATTCGCTCAAGAAGGCTAGCCATATTGCTTGCCTTGCATTAAGGTTCAGCTGACTAAACAAAAATTTCACACCGTTGTTGTCGGTCAATAAAAGAAACTTTCTGCCCATTATGTAGTTTCGCCACATCTTTAAGGCAGTATTACAGCTGCCATCTCTAGGTCATGAGTGACGTAGTTTCTTTCATGTTCCTTTAGTTTTCTGGACTCATAAAAAATAACATGCCCTTCTTGAGTTAGGACACCACCTAGTCCTTCTTTACTTGCATCTACACAGATGATGAAGTCTTTGTCTAGATATTCTACGTTTAGAATGCGTGCGATCATTAATAATTACTTTAACTTATTAAAATTTTCTTGACATTTCTGTGACCATATAAACTTGGTTCCCTTCTTTTGTAGTGATGTGATAGGGTATGCAATTTTGGAAAATCCCTCTATAAATATGCAGTAATATTCGGTGATTGCCATGAACGATCGTATGTCCACTACGTCCTTAGGGACCATCCATTCGATGATGGCTCTTATTTTCTCAGGATCGACTATAATTCATTCTACAGAAATTACATGTCTTAGATATTGTATTTTCTTCTAATAAAAGTCACATTTATCGAATTTAGCATATAGTTTGTTCTTCCTTAAATTTTGTAGAACTGTCCTTAAATTATCTTCATGTTCTTCTTCTGTTTTCGAATATACTAAAATTTTGTCAATAAATACCAACAAAAACTTGTCCAAGTACTGATTGAAAATATTGTTCATTAAACACATAAACATGGTTGGCACATTAGTGAGTCCAAAAGGTATAACCACAAATTCATAATGTCCATATCTCGTTCGAAAAGTTGTTTTACTTATGTCCTCATCTTTTATCCTAACCTGGTGATAACCAGATCGTAAATCCAATTTTGAGAAAATCTTTGCCCCACCTACTTGATCGAACAAATCATTTATCCTAGCTAAGGGGTACTTGTTATTAATAGTCATTTTTTTTAATTGTTTGTAGTCGATGCATAATCTCAGATTGTTGTATTTCCTTTTCACAAAGAGGACCGGTGCTCCCCATTGTGAAATACTCGGTCTGATATATTCTTTGTCCAATAATTGTTGTAGTTTAATTTTTAGTTCTGTTAATTCCGGCAAACTCATTCGGTAAGCTTATTTCGAGATAGGGGATGAACCAGGTAGTAGGTCGATAGAAATATATATCTCCCTCTGTGGGGGTAATTCAGGTATCTCATCAACAAACACATCTCTGAAATCATGCAAAATGGAAAAATCTTCCAACTTGGGTTTGTTTTCTTTTTCTAACAGGTTTGTTACTTGGATGGCATAAACTTGACAACCCTTTCTCAATAATTTCTTGAATTGCATTGCTGAAATCTCTCTGACTGAGACTGGTTTTTGTATACCTTTAATTGTCCTAGAAGTGTCATTTTTGTCTTTAAGCCTAAGTGATTTTTCATAAAAATCTAGCACTACTTTATGCCTTTCTAACCAATCCATTATGATAATTACATCATAAGACCCTAACGATAGAATGTTCAGATTTGTATTTATGTTTTGACCACTTAAACTAAAAACATAATCAAAAATAAAGTCGACAACTTTTCTTTTCATTCTTGTTGCCAGTTGTACCAGCCAAGATTTTGTGTGTCTTGTTTTCTTAAGTTTATTTGACTCCACTATACTAGGAGCGATATAACTCAATGTAGCTCCAAGATCAATTAAAACTGAAATACAAGTGTTTTTTATTTTACCTTCAATTTCCACCACAGAGGACTGGTGGACAGCTTTTCAGCCATCCATGGTGGCATTTATCCTATGTAAGCTTATGCCTACGTCCCCTACTATAGAGGCTTCCTGTAAATTGTGAACAGTAGTTATGGTTTGTGAAATCAAATGTGGACAATTCCTCCTTAGATGGGGTTCTCCACATTCCCAACATTTTAATGGTTCATGGGGGTTGTCCCCAAACTTCTTTGTTCCCAGATTTACCATTTTACCACCTCCTTGAGTGTTTGGATTGTTGGAGTGAAAATATTTCCTTGGAAATATTTTTTCTGCATTCCAATAAGGAGCTGGTTGGTATCCCTTCTTCCATTGGTTCATTTCGTCTTGTTTCTTGTCTTTCCAAGCCTCGGGAATTTCTGACCACTATTTGTATTGGTCATAACACATTCAGGTTTCCTGAACACTTCACTCAAGGGCTTGGGATTACCAAATTTGACTATGTCCTTTTAGGACTGTGGTAAACATCTTAGGAACTGGTGTGTTTTTACTTTATCCTCTCGGATATAAGGTACAAACCTTAGTAATTCCAAGAATTTGTTTATCAGATCTTCCATAGCCATTTCACCAAGTCATAGCTCATAAAATTCTTTGGATTTTATTTCATAGTAACTTTCGGACAGGTACTGTTTCTTAAAGTGTTTCTTAAACTCTAACCATTCCATCTATTTCTCCTTTAGGCCCTTAGCCAATTTCAGGTCTTGCCACCAAATGTTGGATTTTCCTTTCATATTATAGATGTCCATTCTAACCTTCATATTGTTGCAATAGTTGTAAATCTTGAAATACTTATTGATGTCTAATAACGAAGCTTCAACTTCCTCCCTTGTTTTGGATTCCCTGTCAAAGGTAGATGGTTTTATTTTTTTAAACTCTCCTTCAAGGTGATCTGCATGTTTCCTCATTCTGTTTGTTTTTGTTTTATCTTCAGCTGAAGGTGTACCTTCAGATGAACTGTCCCCTTTTTATGCATCGGGACCAGAATTCTTGGAGGCCCTTTTACTGACCCCTTCCTCCTAGTTATCATCCTTTGGGATTTTCTTTGTCACTATACTTCACAACCAGGCTTCATTTATTTCTTATTGTTCCTGCTGTGCCTTTTTCAGTTTCTCATTGTCTACATTGAAAACCTATAGCTCAACAATGATATTTCTCATCATTTCCATAACTTCGGTAGGTTAGCTTATGTCACTATTATGTCTCTGATATTCAGGTTGTCTTTGTTCAGGGTTTTCCTCAATTCTAATTTCTACTTCGTCCTAGGCTACCATGATTAACACAAAACATAAAAAGAGTTTTATGTTTGCAACAGTAATGGTTTTTTAGTTTTACCTTGACAGAAGTATGTGATAAATAAATGTTTTGGCCCTATTCAAGGTCCAAGTATTGTAACCTTTCCTCTGATACCATATGTAATGAACCTCAAAATTACTAATAAAAAAAAATTCTAAGGAATATTAATCTTCAATTCATTTAATGGACTCATAGTTAGGAGAAGGTAACTTTTATCTCCATTGTTAAAATATGATAATTTTATTTCTTATATTTGGATTATCAACGAAGACATATCTATCAACCTAACACATAAAGAAGAACAACGTTCCTAAGTGGATAAAACTCTATCACTCTAACATTCCCTTCAGTCCTAAAGTTATTCTAACACTCATATATATATATATTAGACTATAGTAATCTTAGAATTTGCGATCTTAAACTTTCCCCAAGCAATAAGTCTCTATACTTGTGCACAAGGGTAAATGTCATTTGGATTTCAGAAAATAAATCTCGTATACCATACACTATGCAATCGGGTTGGGAGTATTCACCTTAGTGACAAGTTGTTGGTTTAACATAATATGGTTGGCCTTTTCTTTGCATGGCCAAAGTCATCGAATGAAATATCCTGTAATTAACGGTTGGTTAAAGATCTTCCGGTCACCATTTCCATAAAGGTTTCATAATAATAAAACTCAATCCTAACAACTCGTTTAACTCTACCTAAGTTGCCCGATGTCTCAACTGAACGATAGTTTTTCGAACGATGTACTAACTAGACTTATAACAGTTATATTTAATAGTTTCTAGTTGGTCATGTTACGAAGGAAACCTATTTACCTTGTATTCCTTTAATGTGAAGGGAAAGGTCCTTGTCAGGCATGAGTTAAGACTCTGATCTGACCATTAATGGAGGCCTTATGTGTGTGAAAATCGATGGTCATCACCAGATCCAATCCAATAGGGTTATGCCAATGATGCCCCATCACATGGATAGAGCCTCCTTTCATACCATAAAAATTTACTCTGCGTAGTAAGATCTCTCTTAGGGTTATATGGCCCTCATTTGTCATTCGTGCAGTTTTTCCAAAGCAACTCTACATTTTCCTTCACGAGGGGAAATCTATCGCTTGGAGGTTTTACT
>ML786019.1:436540-448259 GCA_009831015.1 Picea engelmannii | reverse complement strand
TAAATCCTATTAAATTTGTGTTGCAAAGATGATCCATTTACATTTTAACACATAAATTTTACTTGCAAATAATTTCAAGAATACAAGTCTTCTTCATTTTTAGATCAGGAGTATTCACCTTAGCGACAAGTTGTTGGTTTAACATAAGATGTTCGGCCTTTTCCTTGAATGGCCAAAGTCATTGAACGAAATCTCCTATCATTAACGGTTGGTTAAAGATATTCCAGTCACCATTTCCATAAAGGTTTCACAATAATAAAACACAATCCTAACAAATTGTTTAACTCTACCTAAGTTGCTCGATGTCTCAACTGAACGATAGCTTTTCAAACGATGTACTAACTAAACTTATAGCAGTTATAGTTGACAGTTTCTAGTTGGTCCTGTTATGAAGGAATCCTCTTTACTTTGTATTCCTTTAATGTGAAGGGAAAGGTCCTTGTCAAGCATGAGTTAAGACTCTAATCCGACCATTAATGGAGGCCCTATGTGTGCGAAAACCGATGGTCATCACTAGACCCCATCTAATAAGGTTGGGCCAATGATGCCCCATCACATGGCCAGAGCCTCCTTTCATACCATCAACATTTACTCTACGTAGTAAGATCTCTCTTAGGGTTAGATGGCCCTCATTCATAATTCATGCAGTTTCTTCAAAGCAACTCTGTGTTTTCCTTTGCGAGGGGAAATCGATCGCCTGGAGGTTTTACTTGGTGGGAGAACAGATGTCCCTAACCGTCCTCCATGGTAAGTTCAAGACACTTCTGTAACTTTATAAGGTTGAATATAATACTTGGCTCTCATTACAGTGGGAGAAATTTTATACTAGAACTCTAGCTATGGTCTTTTTTTTTGACATAGTTTCCTATGGTTGTTGTTCTTCTCATGACTCCCTGGGTTAAACTTGCTTCGGGAAGGTATTCTTTACTAGTGTTTGATTCCAAGCCTTTCGACACCATTTTATTACCCCTTATTTACTCTAGCACCTACATTCTCACACAATCATCTTATCAGGGTCATGTGGTTGTGCTTACTTAAGGGTTTTGCAGTGTCCCTCTATTAGTTTTTATGGATTATTCTTACCCTAATGTTATTGTTACCTAGTTTCGAGTCCCTATGAGACCACGCGGAACTGTTAATTCTGAAGGAATTCTAATAGGGTAGAACCCATGCTGAGGAACATGTCTTCAATCATTTTTCCTTTGGTTTATCCTAACAGGTCTCCCACTAACCCATAGGACTGAAATTTTTTTAAAAAGGTCTTTATGTAATTTCCATTCAATATGTAATGTAAAAAGGTTACCCTGTGTCTCGAACGAGTCATTAAGTAATACTCTATAACAAGCAATATATGAATCCCAGGCAACCCTTGTGTTAAGGTATCCATACTGTTATTATTTTTCGTTAAGGGTGGAAACTACCATTCAAAATGTATTCAACTTAGGATTTACTCTGTGTTAAGTATTTGAGAATTTCCTTGTGAATTATATTTGTATAAAGTCATGGAATGCACTACTTTATTCATTTTAATTATTAGATAAATCCTTTTTATTTCTTTCTGGTGTATATATATATTCGAAGAATTTCTTATCGTGACCTAATGATGGGATCCTTGGTCTTTGCGAGGGTAGCCATTAGGTCGACTTTGGCCCACTTCTCCCTTCCATTCCATGGATTACTTCATCGACTGTGTGAAGACATTGCGACCAGAATTGTGGCCCCAATTTAAGTGTGATCCCGAACTTTATGTATTGGTCTCTTTTCCTCAATTCAACCCAGAATTTAAATTTTGTATTTCATATAAGAAAATCCTATTATTCCTAAATAGTTACTTATTTGGAAATTCCTTGGTTCCCTTGTAGGGTTGGAGTATCCAAAAGATTCAGGATTCTAGGTGTCCTCTCATACAAAAGGTACTTGAGTTCCTTTACAGCGTTGTCAAAACTTATCGTTCCAGGTTTAGAAAACGAGACTCTAGGTCTTGACCTAGATTACTATGTTGGATATAAAACTTCCATCCCAATTCCTATTAATCCAATGAATGCACAAGTTGTAACTATATTCTCTATTAGGGAAAAATATAATGTAGGCCTTATGTACATTTTTTGGTGCACTTTTGATTTCGGATCTTGATATGGGTTATTTAATGCATTTTTAACTGATATTTGAACTACATGACTCTTTTCTTCTTACTTGAAATGAAAGTAATGATTAATAGAGATTTCAATTCCAGGTTTATTGATACGGTAGTTAAATTTTAAACCTAGATTGTTTTCAAGCAAAAGATCGTTTTTACTTATATGTTTTCATTTTAGCTTCTCCGGTATTATTATGCTTCCAAAAAATTCATTGTACCAATAGAATTATTTGTTTTCCTTTATTTCATTGTTGCCCGACTTATACAGAGATTGGAACGAATTGTTGTTGTTAATAAGGTTAGGAAATTTTAAATTTTAACATATTACATAATATGTGTATATAATTTAAAGGGTTCTAGAATTTTGATTTCGAAATTCGTTGGCTTTTGCGCACCTAGCATTTCATTTGTATCGTTGGATCTGTATAACTATTGGAACAATTTATTTACTATATAGTATATGAACATACATATATATGTTACTATTCTTGTTGTAGGAATTCAATTCAAGTTTTTAATAACGTTTGTACAGATTACCAATTGTGATTTTATGTATACATAATATATATATATATATATATATATATATATATATATCACTCTATATTTATGTATCATGAATTCCTGTAATACATAGTGTTTCATCTTGATTCTGATTTCAATATATACATAAATGGTAGTCTCAATTATGTACTATTGCTCTGTGTATTTACCTACATAAATATAAACACACATGTATATCTACATAATTTGGTCTCAATCACATTACGCCCATACATAGCTTACTCAGCTAAATATAATTAACAGTGAGGTTATCCTACACTTTATTCCATTACATCAGTAGTATAATCTACAGAACTAATTCTTCCAGAGCTCAACCAAATGCACTCTTTCAACTAGTATATCAAATGAAAATAGTGTTCATTCAACATTCAAATCAACAGAGATGATTCATTCAGAATTAGTTTTAGAGGCATTCTATCAGTTCTTAAATCTAAAAACATTCAATCAGATCCTTGTCCATAGTAATACTTCTATCCAAAATTTAAACAGATGCACTCTACTAGCTACTAAACCATATAACATTCAGTTAGAGAAAGGAGTAGGTTGACATATTTTAACGGTTTCCTAATAAAAAATGGAACAACCACATTCCTCCCAACCTTATAACAGAATAGCCAAATCACTTGTCTCGTTCTCCCCTTAGCTTGACCATGAATCCATGAGGGAAAACTAAGAACTTCTCGTCAGCCATAGTCCTACAATTTTCAGCAACTTCTCCTTTAATCGCACTCAGAAGACAATGCTCATAATAGCAAGAGACAATTCCTTTTCCCCAACATACTAGGCAGCATCCTGCCTCCTCCCATATGCTATATATCCAAAGCCATTTTTACCTAGGTATTTTTCCCCCTTGGGAATTTTCGCATCTTTCCAAATCCCTGATTTTTAGGGGATGTCAATGGCCAAATTCTTGATTTTCCACTTGTTGCATTCAACCCTGAGGTAGTTTGAACATGTTCCCCTCTCATGGAGCCATGGTCAGTTGATTTTAACATGGTTGTTCCATTTGTCCATCAACAATAATTATAAAATATTTTGTTTCATAGAAGTGTCATAGTGAAATATTTAGTTGGGTCAAATTATATCTCTTCCCAATAGTCATAATCATCAATTACAATTAACTAAATTCGTAATTTCCATAAATGGAAAAAAAAAATTCAATTTTGAAATTACCAAAAATGGAAATAATTTCCTAAGAATTTTCAAACTTAAAAATAATTTATTTTTTGGGGATGTTACATCCTTTCCCCCTTCAATAAAACACTATCGTCATTGTTCGGTCCTTTCTTAGAACACAATTGGATGATATTTCTACAAATCTCCCTCCAACTCCCAAGTGGCCTCCTCATGGATAAAGTGCTTTCATTGCACTTTTACCTGGGTGACGTCTCTGTTCCGAAGTGGTATTTCTCTCCTGTCTAGAATGCACAGAGGTTCCACTTGGAACTCACCTTCTGGCTCCACCTGCACCAATTTCCAATCAATCATATGCGTATGCTCATGAATAGAATTCTTTAACAACGAAACATGAAATACATTATGAATTTTTAGATTGGCAGGAAGTGCAAGTTGGTATGCTATGGGTCCAATTCGAGCTAAGATCTTGAAAGGCCGACAAAACCTGGGTGCCAACTTGGCACAGTTCCCTAGATTTAGGGAAATTTTCCAGGCTTTGACTTTTAAATAGACATGGTCTCCCACTTGAAATTTCGAGTGTCTTCTTTTCTGGTCCACATAACTTTTCTACCTGTCCTATGCCTCTTTTAAGTTTTGTTGTACTTTTCTTACCATGTTCTCCTTTTCCTGGAGCATCTCTGGTCCTACCATGAGTTTGTCAACTAGGTTATCCCATCTAATCAGATTCGTACACTTTCTGCATACAATACTTCGAAATCGCTCATCTTACCTGAAGTTTGGTACCCATTGTTGCATGCAAATTCTAGTAAGTGTAGGTAGTCTTCCCACTTTATTGGTTTTTTTCTTACGTACATGCAGAGTATATATTTTATGATTTGGTTTTTTCATTCAGTTTGTCCATTTGTTTGTGGATGATAACTCATGCTGAAATTCAAGTTAGTATTTAATCGTGCAAACAATTCTTTCCAACAAGTAGATGTAAGTTTTATGTCTCTATAAAAAATCACCATTTTAGGAATACCATGCAGTCTAAAAATTTATTTCATGAATATTTCAGCAATGTTACTTTAAAATTAAACTTTATAGGAATAAAGTGTGCAGACTTACTAAGCTTATCTATTACCACCATAATTGAATCATTTTGTTTCTGAGTTCTAGGAAAACCTGTAATAAAGTCCAATGATATAGCCTCCCATTTACATTCTGTCACAGGTAAGGGTTGTAAAAGGCTAGTTGGATGTTGGTGTTTGGATTTTACTTGTTGACAATATTGACACTTAGCTAAGTATTTTGTTGTTTCTCCCTTCATATTAGGCCAATAAAATAACTTTCATAATGATGTTATCGTTTTCTGGTATCCTGGATGACCAGAATATGGTTTCTTATGAATTTCATCCAAAATTGTTAACTTTAACTCTGTTGAATCTGGTATGTATATTCTGTTTTTAAAATGTAGTACATCGTTTTTTTCCACACTTAGATCTGTTTTCTCTGAATTTTCTGTAATGTTATGAAATTCTTCCATTGTTTTAGTTTAATTTTCGTCATTATTACTTGTAGTCTTTATCCTCTCCTCAAGATCATTTTTCTTCCCTGCTAATGTTTATTTCAAACAACCCATGGACTCTTCTTCTTAAGGCATCAACTACTTTGTTTTCCTTACCCTGGATATGTCTTACCTCAAAGTCAAATTCGCTCAAGAAGGCTAGCCATATTGCTTGCCTTGCATTAAGGTTCAGCTGACTAAACAAAAATTTCACACCGTTGTTGTCGGTCAATAAAAGAAACTTTCTGCCCATTATGTAGTTTCGCCACATCTTTAAGGCAGTATTACAGCTGCCATCTCTAGGTCATGAGTGACGTAGTTTCTTTCATGTTCCTTTAGTTTTCTGGACTCATAAAAAATAACATGCCCTTCTTGAGTTAGGACACCACCTAGTCCTTCTTTACTTGCATCTACACAGATGATGAAGTCTTTGTCTAGATATTCTACGTTTAGAATGCGTGCGATCATTAATAATTACTTTAACTTATTAAAATTTTCTTGACATTTCTGTGACCATATAAACTTGGTTCCCTTCTTTTGTAGTGATGTGATAGGGTATGCAATTTTGGAAAATCCCTCTATAAATATGCAGTAATATTCGGTGATTGCCATGAACGATCGTATGTCCACTACGTCCTTAGGGACCATCCATTCGATGATGGCTCTTATTTTCTCAGGATCGACTATAATTCATTCTACAGAAATTACATGTCTTAGATATTGTATTTTCTTCTAATAAAAGTCACATTTATCGAATTTAGCATATAGTTTGTTCTTCCTTAAATTTTGTAGAACTGTCCTTAAATTATCTTCATGTTCTTCTTCTGTTTTCGAATATACTAAAATTTTGTCAATAAATACCAACAAAAACTTGTCCAAGTACTGATTGAAAATATTGTTCATTAAACACATAAACATGGTTGGCACATTAGTGAGTCCAAAAGGTATAACCACAAATTCATAATGTCCATATCTCGTTCGAAAAGTTGTTTTACTTATGTCCTCATCTTTTATCCTAACCTGGTGATAACCAGATCGTAAATCCAATTTTGAGAAAATCTTTGCCCCACCTACTTGATCGAACAAATCATTTATCCTAGCTAAGGGGTACTTGTTATTAATAGTCATTTTTTTTAATTGTTTGTAGTCGATGCATAATCTCAGATTGTTGTATTTCCTTTTCACAAAGAGGACCGGTGCTCCCCATTGTGAAATACTCGGTCTGATATATTCTTTGTCCAATAATTGTTGTAGTTTAATTTTTAGTTCTGTTAATTCCGGCAAACTCATTCGGTAAGCTTATTTCGAGATAGGGGATGAACCAGGTAGTAGGTCGATAGAAATATATATCTCCCTCTGTGGGGGTAATTCAGGTATCTCATCAACAAACACATCTCTGAAATCATGCAAAATGGAAAAATCTTCCAACTTGGGTTTGTTTTCTTTTTCTAACAGGTTTGTTACTTGGATGGCATAAACTTGACAACCCTTTCTCAATAATTTCTTGAATTGCATTGCTGAAATCTCTCTGACTGAGACTGGTTTTTGTATACCTTTAATTGTCCTAGAAGTGTCATTTTTGTCTTTAAGCCTAAGTGATTTTTCATAAAAATCTAGCACTACTTTATGCCTTTCTAACCAATCCATTATGATAATTACATCATAAGACCCTAACGATAGAATGTTCAGATTTGTATTTATGTTTTGACCACTTAAACTAAAAACATAATCAAAAATAAAGTCGACAACTTTTCTTTTCATTCTTGTTGCCAGTTGTACCAGCCAAGATTTTGTGTGTCTTGTTTTCTTAAGTTTATTTGACTCCACTATACTAGGAGCGATATAACTCAATGTAGCTCCAAGATCAATTAAAACTGAAATACAAGTGTTTTTTATTTTACCTTCAATTTCCACCACAGAGGACTGGTGGACAGCTTTTCAGCCATCCATGGTGGCATTTATCCTATGTAAGCTTATGCCTACGTCCCCTACTATAGAGGCTTCCTGTAAATTGTGAACAGTAGTTATGGTTTGTGAAATCAAATGTGGACAATTCCTCCTTAGATGGGGTTCTCCACATTCCCAACATTTTAATGGTTCATGGGGGTTGTCCCCAAACTTCTTTGTTCCCAGATTTACCATTTTACCACCTCCTTGAGTGTTTGGATTGTTGGAGTGAAAATATTTCCTTGGAAATATTTTTTCTGCATTCCAATAAGGAGCTGGTTGGTATCCCTTCTTCCATTGGTTCATTTCGTCTTGTTTCTTGTCTTTCCAAGCCTCGGGAATTTCTGACCACTATTTGTATTGGTCATAACACATTCAGGTTTCCTGAACACTTCACTCAAGGGCTTGGGATTACCAAATTTGACTATGTCCTTTTAGGACTGTGGTAAACATCTTAGGAACTGGTGTGTTTTTACTTTATCCTCTCGGATATAAGGTACAAACCTTAGTAATTCCAAGAATTTGTTTATCAGATCTTCCATAGCCATTTCACCAAGTCATAGCTCATAAAATTCTTTGGATTTTATTTCATAGTAACTTTCGGACAGGTACTGTTTCTTAAAGTGTTTCTTAAACTCTAACCATTCCATCTATTTCTCCTTTAGGCCCTTAGCCAATTTCAGGTCTTGCCACCAAATGTTGGATTTTCCTTTCATATTATAGATGTCCATTCTAACCTTCATATTGTTGCAATAGTTGTAAATCTTGAAATACTTATTGATGTCTAATAACGAAGCTTCAACTTCCTCCCTTGTTTTGGATTCCCTGTCAAAGGTAGATGGTTTTATTTTTTTAAACTCTCCTTCAAGGTGATCTGCATGTTTCCTCATTCTGTTTGTTTTTGTTTTATCTTCAGCTGAAGGTGTACCTTCAGATGAACTGTCCCCTTTTTATGCATCGGGACCAGAATTCTTGGAGGCCCTTTTACTGACCCCTTCCTCCTAGTTATCATCCTTTGGGATTTTCTTTGTCACTATACTTCACAACCAGGCTTCATTTATTTCTTATTGTTCCTGCTGTGCCTTTTTCAGTTTCTCATTGTCTACATTGAAAACCTATAGCTCAACAATGATATTTCTCATCATTTCCATAACTTCGGTAGGTTAGCTTATGTCACTATTATGTCTCTGATATTCAGGTTGTCTTTGTTCAGGGTTTTCCTCAATTCTAATTTCTACTTCGTCCTAGGCTACCATGATTAACACAAAACATAAAAAGAGTTTTATGTTTGCAACAGTAATGGTTTTTTAGTTTTACCTTGACAGAAGTATGTGATAAATAAATGTTTTGGCCCTATTCAAGGTCCAAGTATTGTAACCTTTCCTCTGATACCATATGTAATGAACCTCAAAATTACTAATAAAAAAAAATTCTAAGGAATATTAATCTTCAATTCATTTAATGGACTCATAGTTAGGAGAAGGTAACTTTTATCTCCATTGTTAAAATATGATAATTTTATTTCTTATATTTGGATTATCAACGAAGACATATCTATCAACCTAACACATAAAGAAGAACAACGTTCCTAAGTGGATAAAACTCTATCACTCTAACATTCCCTTCAGTCCTAAAGTTATTCTAACACTCATATATATATATATTAGACTATAGTAATCTTAGAATTTGCGATCTTAAACTTTCCCCAAGCAATAAGTCTCTATACTTGTGCACAAGGGTAAATGTCATTTGGATTTCAGAAAATAAATCTCGTATACCATACACTATGCAATCGGGTTGGGAGTATTCACCTTAGTGACAAGTTGTTGGTTTAACATAATATGGTTGGCCTTTTCTTTGCATGGCCAAAGTCATCGAATGAAATATCCTGTAATTAACGGTTGGTTAAAGATCTTCCGGTCACCATTTCCATAAAGGTTTCATAATAATAAAACTCAATCCTAACAACTCGTTTAACTCTACCTAAGTTGCCCGATGTCTCAACTGAACGATAGTTTTTCGAACGATGTACTAACTAGACTTATAACAGTTATATTTAATAGTTTCTAGTTGGTCATGTTACGAAGGAAACCTATTTACCTTGTATTCCTTTAATGTGAAGGGAAAGGTCCTTGTCAGGCATGAGTTAAGACTCTGATCTGACCATTAATGGAGGCCTTATGTGTGTGAAAATCGATGGTCATCACCAGATCCAATCCAATAGGGTTATGCCAATGATGCCCCATCACATGGATAGAGCCTCCTTTCATACCATAAAAATTTACTCTGCGTAGTAAGATCTCTCTTAGGGTTATATGGCCCTCATTTGTCATTCGTGCAGTTTTTCCAAAGCAACTCTACATTTTCCTTCACGAGGGGAAATCTATCGCTTGGAGGTTTTACTTAGTGGGAGAACAAACGTCCCTAACCATCCACCCTGGTAAGTTCACGACACTCCTGTAAATTTACAAGGTTGAATAGAATACTCATCTTTCATTATAGTGAGAGAAATTTTATACTAGAACTCCGGTTATGGTATTTTGTTTTGACATAGTTTCCTATGGTTTTTGTTCTTCTCATGACTCCCTGGGTTAAAATTGCTTCAGGAAGGCAGTCTTTACTAGTGTTTGATTCCAAGCCTTTCAGAACCCTTTCAGTACCCCTCCTTTACTCCAGCACCTACATTCTCGCACAGTCATCTTATCGGGGTTATGTGGTTGTGCTTAATTAAGGGTTTTGCAGTGTCCCTCTATTCATTTTTATGGATTACTCTTACCCTAATGTTACTGTTACCTAGTTTCGAGTCCCTGTGAGACCACGCATAAGTGTCAATTCTAAAGGAATTATTATAGGGAAGAACCCATGTTGAGGAACATGTCTTCAAGCATTTTTGCTTCGACGAATCCTGACAGGTCGCCCGCTAACCCATACGACTAATTTTTTTTTAAAAAGGAATTTATTTAATTTCCGTTGAGTATGTAATGTAAAAAGGTTACCCTATGTCCCGAACGAGTCATTAAGGAATACTATGTAACAAGAAATATAAGAATCTAAGGAAACCCTTGTGTTAAGGTATCCATAGTGTAATTATTGTTCGTTAAGGGTGGAAAATACCATTCAAAAAGTATTCGGCATAGGTATTAACTCTGTGTTAAGTATTTGAGAATTGCCTTGTGAATTATATATGTATAAAGTCATGGAATGCACTACTTTATTCATTTTAATTATTAGAAAATTCCTTTTTATTTCTTTCTAGTGTGTGTATATATATATATATTCAAAGAACTGTTTATTGTGACTGAATGATGGGATCCTTGGTATTTGTGAGGGTTCCCATCATGTCAACTTTGGACCACTTCTCCCTTCCAGTCCATGGATGACCTCGTAGACTGCGCGGAGTAAATACGATCGGCATTGTGGCCCCTTGAGTTAAGTGCGATCCTGAACTTTATGTATTGGTCTCTTGTCCTCAATTCCACCTGGGATTTAAATTTTTTATTTCATTTAATAAAATCCTATTATTCCTAAATAGTTACTTATTTGGAAATTCCTTGGTTCCCTTGCAGGGTTGGAGTATCCAAAAGCTCCGGGATTCTAGGCATCCTCTCGTACAAAAGGTACTCTAGTTCCTTTACAACGTTCTTAGAACTTATCATTAAAGGTTTAGACAACGAGACTCTAGGTCCAAACCTAGATTACTATGTTGGATATAAAAATTTCATCCCAATTCTTGTTAATCCAATGAATGCACAAGTTGTAATGATATTCTCTATTGGGGAAAAATATAACATAGGCCTTGTGTACGGTTTTGGGTGCACTTTTGATTTCAAATCTTGATATGGGTTATGTAATAAGTTTTAACTGATATTTGAACTACGTGACTCTTCTCTGCATACTTGAAATGAAGGTAATGATTAATAGTGATTGCAATTCTAGGTTTATCGATATGTTGGTTATTTATTAAACCTTTATTGTTTTGAAGCAAAAGAGTGTTTTTACTTATATGTTTTCATTTTAGTTGCTCTGGTATTATTATTCTTCCAGAAACTTCATTGTACCAATAGAATTATTGTTTTTCCTTTATTTCATTGTTGTTCGACTTATACAGAGATTGGAATGAATTGTTGTTGTTAATAAGGTTAGGAAATTTCAAATTTTATCATATTACATAATATGTGTATATAATTTAAAGTGTTCCGGAATTTTGATTTCAAAATTTGTCTTCTTTTGCACACCTAGAATTAAGTTTGTACAGTTGGATTTGTATAACTGTTGGAATAGTTTATTTACTATATATTATATTAAAAGACATATATATATTACTATTCCTGCTATAGGAATTCAATTCATGTTATATATATATATATATATATATATATATATATATA